>QEPC01003766.1:2419461-2433627 GCA_003113815.1 Sphenodon punctatus | reverse complement strand
GCGGGGGTCACCACGGCGGGGAATCGTCTTCACCACGTGACGGCCTCTGGTCCCGCTGCTCCGCCCGCTCGCGTGGTGAAGGTGATTCCCCGCTGTGGTAACATCTGGGGGCGAACATCCGTTCCCCCCAATAGACGTTCCGTGATCACAGCCACCACAGGGAATTGACTGTGGTTGACATTGACCACGTAACGTCTGAAAATACCTATTGTCGATTTCCTGTGATTGACGGGGGTAGGAATTGGTGGGCTGAAATCCTTCTTGTCTGCTATGTGGGCTTGTATCTTAGATGGTCAGAATTATCTACCATAGGCAGAGAATGCTGTTTGGAATATCTTCTTACCAAACTTTTGCTGTGTGGAATAGTGAAACACATCTTCTCGGGCTCTTAGGCTCCCTTCTCATCTGAGTAACAAAGATGACTGTTGGAGTGGCTAGGGGATGGGGGTGCAAGGGTTGCAGCCCAGTGTGGTCTGGTGTAGAGAATGGCTGACTTAGGAATGAGAGGTCACTCACCTGCCAACTTCTGAAAATCAGAAAGATGTAGATATATTCATTTTGTGCATCATACATGGGAAACTTACATCTGTATAGTACAAACATGTACACTTTGTACAGACGAAAAGCATTTTTTTCCTCCTTCCTTCTTTCCCTCTGATTTTTCCCTTTATTTCAGCGTTTCTTTTTGTCTCTCTACAGTTCCTCTTAATTTCTTCTCTCGTTTGACTTTATTTCTCTTTCACCATTTTCCCGTTGCTTTTTATTTTTGTCTCTTCCCTTTTCCTCTCCCCTCTCTGCCTTTTTATTTCGTTTCTTAAAGTGCAAGAGGCAATAACACAAGGAGCTGGTAGAGAAAGGGAGCCCCATCCACAGTTCCAAGTCTCCAGTGTTGCTGCTGTCTTCCTCATGATGCTGCTGACTTCCCATCAGGGCTGTGCACTGGATCAGTGTAACAGGACACGGTTTGCCCGGGGTAAGTCCATGCAAGATCAAGCCATGGTAGTCTCTTCTTCTTTGGGGAATCAGCCCAATAGTTAGTCAGTTCAAGGAGTTAGCTCAGTTCTCGCATAAGTCTTTAATCAGATATAGTTCTCCACCAGCCAGCCATGCATGTGTGTCCGTAGCCATTTACAATATACAGTCTCGCTAATGCTGGGAAAGAGCCCTCTGGCAACCCTGGCCCTGTCTCCAGGGTCGCAGATCCTCCCAGGCTCTTTCCCATCATCAGTCAAGGCCTCTTCCATTACAGTTCTCTAGCAGCCTGCAGTCAGGTCTTGGCCACCACCCCAATCCCTCAGCCTCTTTGGCAATCTACAGCATTCTTCCTATGGTTTCCTCAGTACCCTGGAGAGGGTAGAGGGTCAGGGATTCTAGCCCAAGCAGGCAGCATCAGCACTCCTGGTCTTTTTCAGTTATCCCTCAGTGCTCCCGGCCTGCCTTGGTCATCCCTCTGACTACTCACCAAGTCACTAGCCTCCAGGACCATGGAGAGAGTTCCTGCTGAGATTCCTTCTAGGAGAGAAGTTTCCTTAGCCACAGTCAGACACAGACTGCCTCCTCCTCAGGCTTGTCTTTTATTATATAAATCCAGGGCCAGTATGCTGCCACACTCTCTATTATCTCTTTCATGAGTTTTTCCTCTTGCTTCAGGGCTGGCCTCACCAAGCCCTTCTCCAGCTGTTCCAGCCAGGTGTCTGATGCACCCCAGCCTCTCGTCCTGAGGCTGGTGCCCTTGACACACTTAAAGTGTCATGTCCTGAGGCTGACACTCATGTCCTGAGGCTGCTCCCTGCCTTTGGCCGTTTTTACACGGATGGAACCCACCCACATACAGCCATCGGATGAGTGGGGGAGAGTCTGTGTAAACGTCCACGAGTGGGTGGGCACATGCTCCTGACCCACCCACCCATGGAGCAGCCGGGAGGGAGCCAGAAAGCCCCGTGGGTGGATATGGGTGTCCAATACCCGAACGTCTGTGTAAACGACAAACCAAAAACACCCACGGAAGGGTCTGCCAAAACCACAGAGACACGGCTAGAGAGGCCCCACAGGAGCCCACAAGCAGACACACCCACCGGGAGAGATGCCCCACACCCAGACAGGAGCCCTTAAAGGAGAAACGGAACAGGATACGAGTGCGCCGGCTCCCAAAATGTCAGGCAGAAAAACCACAGACAAAACCAAGGGAGCCAGTGCTGCGACACACATGGGACAGGGCAGGGTATGCAGAGGGACCCCGGGCACCCGGGGTGGGGGTGGGGAGGAGAAGGGAAAGCAACTGACCATTCACCCCCTCCCCACAGAGGGCAGAGGGCACAGTGCAGCTCCGGCTCCACCCGCAGCCCCAACCCAAGCTGCTACCATGCGGCCCAGGGAGGAAAGCACCTCCAAGATTGAGGTAGGTGAGAGGGGAACCCAGCCGGACAGGAGAGGGCGGCCACAAGGGCCATGGACACAATGGGAAAAACCCATTCACACAGCTGACAGTACCCCCGATCCCCACAGGACAGTGACCACACCAAGGAGCAAAGCACCATTGGGGAGACAGCCAAGGAGGGTCTCCATGGCAGTCAGGTAAGGCAAGGGGAACACCTGCGGGGGAAAAGGGGGTAGGGCAGCCAACACCCCATGAAGTCACTGGGGAGCAGCGACACAACCATTCACCCAAATGCATTCTCCCCCACAGAAGATCTTATGCTCCACTGCCACAACAGTCACCGGGCGGGCCCCATGCTACACAGCTGGTGGGTCCCCCACACGCGGAGTCCTAAAAGGGGAGCTCTGGTCCAGCACTGAGACCAGGGCATTCATTCATGTGTGGGCGGCCGGAAAGGTCCGGAACGACCTGGTGCAGAACTATAAGACCAAACGGGCCTACAAAAGCATCACCCAGGAGATGCAGAGGTTGGGGGTACAACAGGGATGTAATCCAGTGCATGCAGCTGGCAAAGGATCTGAGGTCCGGATATAAACATATCAAGGACAACAATCTCAGGTCCGGCCATGCGATGTGCACACAGGAGTACCAGGAGGAGCTGGATCGGTTCCTCTGCATGGATGGGGACATTGTGGCCTCCCATATCCACGGCACCACCTTTCCCAGGGGCAGAAAGAGAGCAAAGACAACACACACCCCTGACTGATCCCATGGTGCAGGGGGAGTCCTCGGCCCCTGGCGTGGCCATCCAGAATGCAGGAGGTGACAACCCCATTCTAGAGGTGGGGGAGACGTCCCTGGAGGCGGAGAGCAGCAACATCACCCTCCGCTTGCGCCCCCCAGAACCCACACAGGCAGACGGGACAGGGGGTGCTGTCAGAGAGGCCCAACCCCAGAGACACCCCCCAGAAGCCGGAGGAATATGATCCAGGTACGAGGGACTCTGAGGGGAGGGGGGGTCCCAGTCCATGGCAGCCAGGGCCCCAACAGGAAGGAATAGGTGAACTGACCAACTGTTGCTCCTTAAAACATCCCAAAGGGACATGGAGGTGTGGGAGGAGGAGGTCGTGGCCCTGGAGGAGGAAGTGGAGGAGCCAGAGGCCATCCCATGGCTCTGCAACCAGGATACTGATGGTAGGTGGAAACCGACAAGGCAAAGGTGGTGGGAGGTGCCTGGGTTGCACTGAGGGAACAGGGGGTACAGCCATGGCCCCCGGGCCCATAACAGACAAGGACATGCATGGGATGGCCAATGGGCCAGCAAGGGAGGGAGGGGGTCCAAGCACACAGACACGGGGCAGGAATGGCCACACGGGAAGGTATGGATAGCCCTGCTAATCTATACCATCCCTCCTGTACACAGACGCGCCTCCAGCTCTTGCTTTGGTTGCAGTCGCCGGCAGTGCAGAGCGGAATCGGGAGATGTGGGCTTGCAACAAGCGGAGGAGGGAGGACCTAGGGAGGGAGGTGCTGGTGGAAGCTAGAAGGTTGGTAGAAGCCCAGCTTGCAGAACAAGCAAGAACCAGGGAGGTAGTGCAGTGGGAGGGGGAAAGGGACTGGGAAATAATAACCGCCATCCTTACCTGGTCCCACACCGAGCACCTGTGGGACAGGCGCCAGGCTGCCGACCTCCTATGCGAGCAGCGCCTGGAAAGGCGGGAGAGGGCCTGAGTCACACTGGAACGAGCTGCCGAAAGGGCCTTCAGGCACATAGATGCCACACTGGAGGTCCTGAGGTGGCAACCCCAGCATGATCCAGGCCCCCAAGCCGTGGTAGGAGGGTCAGCAGCACTGGAACATCAGATCGCCCTCCAATAGGTGCAGGTGCCCTACCCTGGCCTAGCCCACCAGGGCGTCCTCTTCCCCATGGACCCCATACAACACCAAGGGGCCCCCATCCGCATGGGACCCGCCCCTCCCAGTTCCCCTCAAGCAGCCCGCAACACCACACCACCCGGGCCACGATCACGCTGACAACAACCCTGCACCCCTAGCAACCCCACCACCAGGCCCGGCCACCCCACAGGAGCAGGTAAGAGTCCATGCAGTGAGCTACCTGTAACAGGGGAGTGGGATGACCGGTACCCCGAGGCCATGGGCCAAAGGGAGGGTTAGCAAGGATGCACAGCATGGTGCAAGGGACAAGGGTCGTCCATGTGCTGGGCCACCAGAGAGTGCACATGAGTAAGGGGGGACAGATAACCACACTGTTATGTAACCCTCTCACAGGTTGGAGGTTCCCCACTGTCCGTGGAGCGGCCGGTGGAGGCTGAAGACGCAGGGCCCGCCAGCCGGCATCCAAGGAGGGCTGTGGCTGAGATGAGCCATGGAGAGCTGAACCCCAGTGGTGCAGCAAAAAGGAGACATGGGAGACCCCACAGACACTAAACCCCAACCCCTGTAAATATTCCCCAATAAAAGGTTTCGAGCACAACATACCATGTGACCGATATGTCATTACAGGGGGGTAACTGATTTGGGGACGTGGGGAAGAGACATATGCATGTTGTGGGGTTGGCCCTCCTTGGTGCTTCACCCAAACGTTGCATGCCTTCTAAAAAGCTGCAACACTACAAAGAGAACCCCTGTGGCACCACCCTGTAGGATCTGCAATGGTCCCAGAGGCCATGGTGATGGGTACAGAGTGAGCTACCCACCATGCCATGGACAGTGACCACACTGTGTGACAAGTGGTATAGAGCGAGGAGGGAAACATCGGTAGCAAGGGTGATACAATAGATTTATTGTGCAGTGGTCAAACAAACAACTGTACAGCGGAGGGTGTGTGTGTCCCATAATCTAGGGTTGATACGCTGCCTGCATGACAGCAATGTGCCTGGTAAGGGCCTGTCTGTTCTCCAATATCCTCCGGAAGGCCCCCACCCCACCCCCGGACATGCTGGTACAGGGGCACGGGATCGGCTCTGTGTGTGGGGGGTTGTCCAAGGCTGCCCCAGCGGTCTCACATATATTGTGCAGAACACAGGCTGCAAGTACAAGAATGGGGGTGTGCCGCAAATCAAACTGACTCCTGTTTAGCAGGAGGCGCCACCTCAGCTTGAGCTGGCCGAAGGTCCATTACACAACACACCTCGCGGATGCCAGGCGCTTGTTGAAGAGCACCTGCTGGGGGGTGCGGGGACCAGGATAGGACCGCATGAGCCATGGGGTTAGCGGGTATGTGGGGTCCCTGATAATGACAGAAGCCATGGAAATACCCTCAATGATCCAGAACATGTTGGGTGCAATCTCCTCATTGAAACATGTTGGGTGTTGATCTCCCCATCAAACATCCTTGCAAAGAAGGGGGATGAACGCAGGATCCAGGCATTGTGGTTCCTCCCTGAGAGGCCTGTGTAAACATCAATGAAGAGGCATCTGTGGTCCACAACAGCCTGGAGGTTCACACAGAATGCCTGTTTCCTATTCAGATAGTCGGTCTTGGCATTAGGGGGCTGGAATATGGGGATATGTGTACTGTCAATTATCCCTATGCAGTGTGGGAAGCCCATAGCCTTGAAACCCCAGATCACTACATCCAGGTCCCATAGCTGTATAACCCGCTCTATGAGGAGTTCCACTATTAGGTCACATACATCGTGGAGTGTCCTGTTAACTGTCGCGGCTCCCACACCGAACTGCTCTCTCACACTCCTATAGGAATCGGATGTGGCTAGTCGCCACACTGCCATCGCCACCCACATCCCTGGAGGCAGTGAGAAGTGCACGTTGGTCATGTTGCATCGAATGTGGGGGCCTATGATCTTACATAGGCGGGTCAGCAGGGACCGGTTCATCCTGAAGTGATCAACCCACTCGTTGTCCGTCCAGTTGACAGCATATTCTCCCACCGATTGTTGGTCCTCGATCATGTCCAGTTCATCTGGCGCATTGGGGGGGTCACATGGCAGCCGTAGAGGTTGACAGGCCACCTGAAAGGACGAGGCTGATGTGCTGAGCTGCTGCTGCTCTCGCCACCAATTCATACCTGACTTGCACCCTGTGCGCCCAGTGCAAGCTCGTCACATGTCTCAGGTTTGTTAACCTCTTGCACCATGCAATGCTTATGAACCATGGGGTAAATGGGCAGAAGAGGTCGGCTATTTGCTCAAATACCTGCTTGAGGACCCAGAAGCAGGTAGCGAGAACCTGTAGTAGGGCTGCGTGCCCACTTGGGATGTCAGCATCCAGCATAGCAATCCCACCACCGTGTCGGATCACCGTGCACCACGCAACCCACCAAGTACCCCTGGCCTGGCCCTTGATCCAGCAATGCACCCTGTGCATCGATATCCTGTCCCTGCTGGTCACCTTGTGCAGCACCGGTACTCACACACCCCTCCACCAACTCCTGATATCCCATGCACACAGCTATACATTCACACATGCTCCTACAGTCACACCCCCTCAAGCTCACCTCACACACCCTCTCTCTCTCTCTCTCTCTCTCTCTCTCTCATGGTCTGTACACCACTCTACTCAGCTCCACTCCAACTCCAGCTCCACTCCTATCCACCCTCTCACACCACACCACACCGCTGCAACTGTGCCGTGCCCTACTTATAGCCGCCTGGTCAGACACTGCTCGTATGCGTGTGGTTGTGCGGCTGGGTGCGGCTCGCACACCTGGTCTGGGTATCCCTGATCGGTTGCATGTGCTTGGGGCCACGCCAGTCTGTCACTCTGGTTCTGCAACCTTTGTTAGGTGGTTGTTGTGTACCATTGGTACGGCGCCTTGAGTGCTGCCAGCACGACGAGACCCTGGGGGTCCATTGCCCACCCCCACTGGGGTGTGTGTGTTGTTCAGGGTCCCACTAGCCCCCCTTATGCTGTATATGTAGTAGACTCGTGGGCCTCTGGACAGCTGTGTCCCGTGCTGACCGGGCGGTGCTACCACGGCATCTCCGTACGCAGCCCCCAGCCCATGTCTTGCCTCCCTGTCTCCAATTGGTCTGGAATGTGTCCGCCCTGTGTGTGGGGTATGTTTTCCTAGGGCCGAGGAGCAGGACCACTATCAGTTCAGCAAGGCCATGCTGCGGTTAGTTGTCTGCCTTGCCTCCATCCAGGTGCATTCCATTCCGTGCACTGTCTACATCAGTTGCTCCTGATCACCCTGCTATTCAGCAGACCATGTCAGTCCATGTAACCGGCCATGTAGCTGATGGCCGGGCCAGGGATGAGTGGCCGGTGTGGCCACCATGCTCCTGGAAACCCTCTGGCAAAGCAGCAATGTACAGAAGTTGGTGAGCGACCCCCTTTCCGTTGGTGATGGTTTCAACCTCCTGTCGCGTTACATGTGGCTGTTGGGCCACCCCTTTCGTGGAACGGAATGCCAGCTGCGTGCACGGGAACTCAGATTCACGCCCCTCCGCCAACCACATCCAGTGCACCCGACCACTGTTGTAGTGCCCTGGGAAGCAAGGGAGCTCGCAGCTGCTCGCCAGGTGGCAAATAATCACAATTTCAGTTTGGCCCTTCAGGCTGGTGGTTCCAATGTCACGACCAGCTACGCCGGTGTTCTCCTGCGTGCCTGTGGATTTGAGCTCCCGCACTCTGATTGCCCCACCTGCCTTGGTGAACTCGGCCTGCTGCCCCCCAATGTAGGAGGCCCACTCCGTACTAGTACACCTACCCCACCAGAGATGTCTGCCCTGAGAGCTGTGCTGAGTTGAACTGATGTAGCGGTGGGTCATCCCCTGCTGCCCCGCTTCCTGCTGGATGTCCATATGCGTGCACGTGGCTACCGTAAGGGCCTCTTCACCTGGGAGGGCCTCGTTAATGAGCCTTTGTTCCCGGAGATGCCTGCAAGTGTCCCTTGACACCTCGTTTCCTGCTTCTAGCGTTACATCGTCCCCATGCCCATGATGGACAGGAGCTTATGTATGCCCATGACCTTGTCTACATCTTGCTGATGTTTTTCTCTGTTTGCCCTATATTCACATCTACATGCTGGTCGTGGGACATTCGACCTCAACGGACTGTCTGGGCCCCCTGTATGATGTGTTGTTTTATCCCCTCTCACTCTTGCTTGCTTGCCCTACCGGCCCGGCCGTCAGAACTGCTATGAACGCACACGTGTGGTAGGGTTCCCCTGCCTGTGCTGCAATGGACCTAGGAGGTTTGCAATAAAAGCATTGCTGTGTAGGCTCTGTGTGCTGTCACTCCTTTCATGTGGGATCCTTCCGCTGCCACTTCTAGGGGCTGTGGTAGTTCACCTGTGTGTGGGTGATGGGAGTTCAGCCATGTGGTGGAGGGGACCTCTGAACAGTGTAGAGCTGGCCCATCAGTGAGCACTGGGCTCTTGGATGGATGTGTGAGTTGGGGTGTGTGGGGTGCGTTGCCTGCATGTACAGCATGGCTGTGTGGGGGTGGGGTGGGCTCCCACTGGGACCCTCTTGTCACATAAGGGTGTGTGCGCTCAAGGTGTTCCTTCACCCCACTGTGTGTGTTCGGTTGCCTTAGGAGATAGCTGTTCATTCCCCACTGTTCCTGTGTCCTCGTGAGGGCATCCTGTGGATGGTAGCCATTGTGCAGGGCCCTGGCAGCTTCCTGGGAGCTGCCCCCTTGTTTACCAGCTACCTGTACTACCTCCTGAGCCCTCAGCCCCCCCACCCCTTTGGACGGGTGTGCGTGCTGCCTGGGGCTTTGCAACTGTGTCTTCCAATGTGCAGCTCGTGCTTCCTATTGGTCCATCCACTATGCTGTTCCGTCCCCTGGGGTGAGTTGTCATGGGCTCCCACTTTCATTTCCCCATTGCATACCCTGGCGAGCATGGACGGGCGATGTGGAGGTGGTTCTCCTGGCAGTAGGTTTGGGCAGCTTGCGGGCCACTTCCCACCTGTACGGCCACCCCTGCTGGAGCACCCTGTGGGGTGTTGCCTGGGTGGCCCAGGGGGCGGGGTCTGGTGTGCTTTACCCNCTCACACCCCTCCACCAACTCCTGATATCCCATGCACACAGCTATACATTCACACATGCTCCTACAGTCACACCCCCTCAAGCTCACCTCACACACCCTCTCTCTCTCTCTCTCTCTCTCTCTCTCTCATGGTCTGTACACCACTCTACTCAGCTCCACTCCAACTCCAGCTCCACTCCTATCCACCCTCTCACACCACACCACACCGCTGCAACTGTGCCGTGCCCTACTTATAGCCGCCTGGTCAGACACTGCTCGTATGCGTGTGGTTGTGCGGCTGGGTGCGGCTCGCACACCTGGTCTGGGTATCCCTGATCGGTTGCATGTGCTTGGGGCCACGCCAGTCTGTCACTCTGGTTCTGCAACCTTTGTTAGGTGGTTGTTGTGTACCATTGGTACGGCGCCTTGAGTGCTGCCAGCACGACGAGACCCTGGGGGTCCATTGCCCACCCCCACTGGGGTGTGTGTGTTGTTCAGGGTCCCACTAGCCCCCCTTATGCTGTATATGTAGTAGACTCGTGGGCCTCTGGACAGCTGTGTCCCGTGCTGACCGGGCGGTGCTACCACGGCATCTCCGTACGCAGCCCCCAGCCCATGTCTTGCCTCCCTGTCTCCAATTGGTCTGGAATGTGTCCGCCCTGTGTGTGGGGTATGTTTTCCTAGGGCCGAGGAGCAGGACCACTATCAGTTCAGCAAGGCCATGCTGCGGTTAGTTGTCTGCCTTGCCTCCATCCAGGTGCATTCCATTCCGTGCACTGTCTACATCAGTTGCTCCTGATCACCCTGCTATTCAGCGGACCATGTCAGTCCATGTAACCGGCCATGTAGCTGATGGCCGGGCCAGGGATGAGTGGCCGGTGTGGCCACCATGCTCCTGGAAACCCTCTGGCAAAGCAGCAATGTACAGAAGTTGGTGAGCGACCCCCTTTCCGTTGGTGATGGTTTCAACCTCCTGTCGCGTTACATGTGGCTGTTGGGCCACCCCTTTCGTGGAACGGAATGCCAGCTGCGTGCACGGGAACTCAGATTCACGCCCCTCCGCCAACCACATCCAGTGCACCCGACCACTGTTGTAGTGCCCTGGGAAGCAAGGGAGCTCGCAGCTGCTCGCCAGGTGGCAAATAATCACAATTTCAGTTTGGCCCTTCAGGCTGGTGGTTCCAATGTCACGACCAGCTACGCCGGTGTTCTCCTGCGTGCCTGTGGATTTGAGCTCCCGCACTCTGATTGCCCCACCTGCCTTGGTGAACTCGGCCTGCTGCCCCCCAATGTAGGAGGCCCACTCCGTACTAGTACACCTACCCCACCAGAGATGTCTGCCCTGAGAGCTGTGCTGAGTTGAACTGATGTAGCGGTGGGTCATCCCCTGCTGCCCCGCTTCCTGCTGGATGTCCATATGAGTGCACGTGGCTACCGTAAGGGCCTCTTCACCTGGGAGGGCCTCGTTAATGAGCCTTTGTTCCCGGAGATGCCTGCAAGTGTCCCTTGACACCTCGTTTCCTGCTTCTAGCGTTACATCGTCCCCATGCCCATGATGGACAGGAGCTTATGTATGCCCATGACCTTGTCTACATCTTGCTGATGTTTTTCTCTGTTTGCCCTATATTCACATCTACATGCTGGTCGTGGGACATTCGACCTCAACGGACTGTCTGGGCCCCCTGTATGATGTGTTGTTTTATCCCCTCTCACTCTTGCTTGCTTGCCCTACCGGCCCGGCCGTCAGAACTGCTATGAACGCACACGTGTGGTAGGGTTCCCCTGCCTGTGCTGCAATGGACCTAGGAGGTTTGCAATAAAAGCATTGCTGTGTAGGCTCTGTGTGCTGTTACTCCTTTCATGTGGGATCCTTCCGCTGCCACTTCTAGGGGCTGTGGTAGTTCACCTGTGTGTGGGTGATGGGAGTTCAGCCATGTGGTGGAGGGGACCTCTGAACAGTGTAGAGCTGGCCCATCAGTGAGCACTGGGCTCTTGGATGGATGTGTGAGTTGGGGTGTGTGGGGTGCGTTGCCTGCATGTACAGCATGGCTGTGTGGGGGTGGGGTGGGCTCCCACTGGGACCCTCTTGTCACATAAGGGTGTGTGCGCTCAAGGTGTTCCTTCACCCCACTGTGTGTGTTCGGTTGCCTTAGGAGATAGCTGTTCATTCCCCACTGTTCCTGTGTCCTCGTGAGGGCATCCTGTGGATGGTAGCCATTGTGCAGGGCCCTGGCAGCTTCCTGGGAGCTGCCCCCTTGTTTACCAGCTACCTGTACTACCTCCTGAGCCCTCAGCCCCCCCACCCCTTTGGACGGGTGTGCGTGCTGCCTGGGGCTTTGCAACTGTGTCTTCCAATGTGCAGCTCGTGCTTCCTATTGGTCCATCCACTATGCTGTTCCGTCCCCTGGGGTGAGTTGTCATGGGCTCCCACTTTCATTTCCCCATTGCATACCCTGGCGAGCATGGACGGGTGATGTGGAGGTGGTTCTCCTGGCAGTAGGTTTGGGCAGCTTGCGGGCCACTTCCCACCTGTACGGCCACCCCTGCTGGAGCACCCTGTGGGGTGTTGCCTGGGTGGCCCAGGGGGCGGGGTCTGGTGTGCTTTACCCGTGTTGTGGGTGCCCCCTCCTCCCCCCCTTGGTTGCCGGCTCCCCATTCATATCTCTTGCTTCCTCCTTCCTTCTAGCCTTGGTTATAGTCTTCCTGACTGTCCTGCACCTTGGGGAGATGGCAGGACAGCTCCAGAGGGCGGCATCGGAGCTCTGGACAGGAGCCTGGGTGTACGAGGCGATCTGTGAGTTGTCTCGTTTATGGTTGCCCTCCCCCCTTTGGTGTGGGACTCTGTGGTTGTAGAGGCCTATGGTCCTCTGTACTGGTGACATCCCTCTCCCTCTTCCCTGTAGTGCAGTCGTTGATTAACGAGCGGACCAGGGAGCAGGAGGAGGTGGTTCAACTCCTGCTCCGTTTGCTGCAGAGGGTGCACCAACTGGACTGCGACCAGGCGGCTTGCTGGCGCAGGGTCGCCGGCCCTACCGAGGCTGCAGCTCCTGGCTACCGTACCTGTCAGTTGGAGCTCCCAGCGAATGTTGCACTTTAAGTTTCATTAATAAGGTTGTTTTGTTTCCCCTTGTGCTTGTGTCCTCCTTCCCTGTGGTGTGTCCCTCTGTCCGTGTCCTGTTGGGTTTCCCTAGTGTGGTTGCCTGTCCGGGGTTGGTGCTGTTAGTGGGTTGCATGGGTCTGTCCCTGAGCACTGTATCCCCTATGGTCTGATGCCCTGTTTCCGTCTTTGTAGCTTTGTCTCCTATCTTGTGTGGGTGCTGTAATGGTTTCCTCTCCCCTGCCCCATCCCATTCATTGCACTCACCCATCTCTTGTGTCCCTCGGGCCAAGGGGGGGATGGTGGCCCGTCCTCCAGGGTCATTGCCTGGCTTGTAAGCCCCCCCCCCGTTTCCTGTAGTGTTGTTGGTCTCCCCTTGTGCCGACTGCACCCGTCTGGTGCTTCATTGCCGGATGGTGGTTTGCGGCCACTTCCCTTGTGTTGGGGCCGCCTCTCGGCTCTCTGCCATCGGTTCCTGCCTGCTCCGTGGCCTTTGGTGCCCTGGCCGGACTCCCCATCTGTCTTGTTCCTGGTGCAGTGTTCTGTTGCCCGGGGTATCCTATGTGTGGTTGTACGTTGGGGGTATTTGTGGCTTTGTAGGACTGGGCCCCATCCGTTTCTCGTCCTGCTTGTTCATGTCAGTGATCATGCTTGTTCCCTGGTCGCCTCCCCACAGCTGAGGTCTCCCCCCCGCTCCTTTTACATCCTGTGTTTCCCAGTGTTCCATTGTGCATGGTGGGGGGGGGATGTCTGTTTTCCCTTGGGCCCGCAGTGCCCGGCTATGTGGTCTGTGTGCCATGACCTGTGTGGGGCTGTTACTTTGTGTCTCCTGTCATTCCAACTCCGTCTTCCCCCGCCCCGTGGGGTATGGTGGTTTGGGGGCAGTGCCTGGTGCAGCAACTTCGTTTGCCCTTCCTCGGCCATGTTGTCACGTCACTGTGCTGGGCATGTTTTCCCTTCCGTTTGGTATCTTGGCAGTCCATGTAGATGTCTTGGGTGTTTGCTCAGTGTTTCCTGGGGTGCATGTTTGGCCGATGGGTGTGTGTCGGCCCCTCCCCTCCCATCCCACAACCTCCTGCGGCGGTGTCCATATACATGTCTCCCTGCTCAGCGCCGGTGGGTGTGCGGTGGGTATGCTTACCCACCCATCTCCACCCATCGGTGCTGCAGCGGCGTCTGTGTAAAAAAAGCCATTGTCAAATATATGTATTTGTGTTTATTTGTATTTGTGTCTTTTCATTTGTGATTTTTTGGAGTAGAAATACAATGAAGCTCTGCCAGTTTGACAGGCCCATGTGGAAAGAAAAATTTAAAACTGCAGTTAAGTCTTCTACCAATTTTAAAATGTAGAAGGTATATATAGTTTATACTGAAATGTGTACCTGCAAAAATGAGGAAACCCACTGAACTATATTGATCTAACTTGAAACAACTGAACCAAGCAGTGAACACTACCCATTTTTACCTTTTTTGATCATTTGGTTTGGTTCATTTGGTCCATTTCATGCATTTTGGCCCTTTCCGGTTTTTATCTCACCCATTTTCATTGTTCCTGGTGAAAATGACAAAATGAGTGAAATAGATGGAACAAAATGAAGAAACGAAATTAAACAAACCAACCGAACTGAATGACCTAAAATTGCGAAAAACCGTTTGTTTATGATATATATGTCAGAGCGATCCCTTCGGTCCACCGGGGGCGCCTTTCTGGAGGTCCCCCATGTAAGACGGGGG
>QEPC01003766.1:2365603-2394237 GCA_003113815.1 Sphenodon punctatus | reverse complement strand
CCTGCTCCCCTTACCCCTGGGCCCTTGCCTTACTCCCCCTGCACCAATCCCCACTGTCGTTGCCCTTCCCTTGTGGTGTGAAAGAATTCTACTCCAATCTAAGCTCTGTGCCCTATGATGATAGGGGCCTAAGTTCCAGGTGCGAAAGCCCAAGGAACGGCCCAAATACTATCCTGACGGGCCACCGGGACCCCCTTCGATTACAAACAGAGCCTTCTGAGAGAGTGTGGTGCGCCTGGGCAACCCTTGTACCCCCTTCCTTCCCCTACCCCTCTGACAATTCTGTGAAGTTGCAGGTGCATTGGTGCAGAGGTATATAACTGATGTGGAGTTGTGGGAGAGAGAGCCTGGATATGAGACAGGATTAGTTAACAGGATATGAGTTACAGGATTAGTTTCTGAATTCTTTGGGAGAATTCAGAAACTTTTTGCTGTATCAGGCACTATGTTTTGCAAATGAGTATTTACTCAAATTACTTTCTATATGCAAAACTACATGTTTTATGCAAATTAAACCTTTTTACTATAGGTGGCATAAAATAAAAATATACTTTTTTATAGGAACGGGACTTTCGGTATTGCTGAGAACCGAAAGTACCCAGTAATGGGCCTATTGGATTAATCTGATATTTTGGTTCTTTTCTCAGTATTGGTGGTTGATTTTTTTGCATTGGTTTTTTTTTTAATCGTATTTTTAACATTGCTGTTTTCCCCATTGAAGTCAGTGGGGAAAACCACAATGTTAAAAATCTGATACCGAGAGAACCGAGAGAAGATCCAATAAATGAGAACCAAGAACTGGTATAACAGAGTTTTTGTCCACAGTCCCACCCCTATTTTATTATAAGGTGACAGAAATGATGGAAAATGCCATTTACTGGAACAATTTCCCTTCTGTTGTCAATGTAGCCTAGTGGATAAGATTTTAGACTTGGATTTGAGAGAGAGACCAGAGTTCAAGTCTTATCTTAGTCATAAATTCACTGCATTGTCTTGGGAAAGTTACTATTAGGGGTTTGCACTTCATTTTCGTTATATTGATAATGATAATGAAATCCTTAGTTTTTGTTATCGTTATTGCAATAACGATAACCAAGATAGATAACAAAATCAATAACAATATGAAAGTCATTGATTTCATTATTGCCTGGCAGGTGTTTTTTGGAGGGAAATGTGGAGAGGGGAGGAAGGAGCAGATATCTCAAAACCAGAAACAGTGCTGAACTCTTGAACTGGGTCTGTGATGGACCTGATGGATGGACCTGATGGATGTAATTGCTGGCCAATGAGCAGCTCAAGTAGGTCCCAGGAAGTTGAATGGTACCCTGTGATTGCTCAATGCCTCCTGCCTCTCAAAAACAATCAGGGGGGGCTTTGGGGGAGGGTACTGAAACCCTTTATGTTGCAGGGCCAAACTGTTTGACTCTTGTGCTGTGTTAGCTCATGCTGTGTCAAGTTGTGTTTACAGAACGCTGGTGCTTGCACCACAAATCTTCCCCAGCCCTCAGTGTTATACCGTACCTTTCCTTATACCCTTTATTTTACCTTTCCCCTTCCCCTGTCAGTCTCCCCCTGTACATATATAGATATATAGATAGATTTATAAGCATGGGCAGATTACAACGATAAAACATACCTTTAATTTCTGCTCTGGTTTGACAAAATGAATTACCATTTTCATACTTTCAGAGATTATTCTTGACAGCATGACTAGTTTCTTATTACTCCTGGCATAATCACGTGTTGTGCTTCTAGCTTATCAGATAGCATCATTTTACTAACTAGGTAAAAATGATTTAAATTAATAAGAAAATATGCTGCCTGTCTGAGAATGCAAACCATCTGTCTCCAAAGAAACAGCTCCCACTGTGTGATTCCTTTTTAGTGGGACTGTGGCAGCTTGCAAGCCATCTCCAAAGTGATAACAAGTGAAATGATAACAGATCCTTTGAGTATACAGTAGCTCTGCTTTTGGAATTGTTGGGGATTCCCACTAGCCATATTTTTCTCAGTAATTCTCTTGTGCTATTAAGAGCAAACCAAGTATCATATGCACCTACTGTACTAAGAACGCCCACCCCACCCAGCTTCTTATGAAACGGCTTTAACAATTCAGTTACTATGACACTTGGAAAACCAAAGTTTTGTCAAAGCTTAGATCAATTAGATTTTTTAAGTCCTTCTCCAAAGACTGTTTAGAGACACTTATATCACATTGTACTGCTGTTATGTAAGGGGAAAAAAAGCCCTACCCTAATAAACCTTGACATTTTAGTCTTAGCTCAGGGTTCCTAAAATATCTTACATTCTTAGCTTCCAATGAAATCAGTGAGAACATTACCTTTAATTACTGTTTAATAAATAAACCCCCTCCCTGCATGCTCTGGCAAAGGCTGTGTCAGAGGTGGTGTTGCGGTCTGCCAGGACGATAGTCCTGGGGGACTTCAACATTCAGCTGACGCAGTGCTCAGGGGAGCTGAGGATGAGTTCATGGCCACCATGGCAACCATGGGCCTGTCCCAGAGGGTCTTGGAGGACATACCTTGGACCTCATGTTTTGCACTGGCCTTGAGGCGGGTGCTCCGTTAATGGGGGAGATATCAACTGTGCCCTTGTCATGGACGGGTCATTATCTCCTACAGACTTCCCTTCTAGCACATGTCTGGCCCCGGCAAGGTGCGGAACCTATTAGGATGGTCCGCCCCTGGAGGCTGACGAACCCGGTGCAGTTTCTAGGTGCTCTGGGGGAGCTACCCTCTGACCTCAATGACCGTCTCATCGATAATCTTGTCAAACTTTGGAACATCTTGCTGACGGAGGCCATTGATCGCACGGCTCCCAGGCATCCGTTGCCCAGGTGACGGCCCCGCAGGCCCCCTTGGTTCTCCAAGGAACTGCGGACCCTGAAGCAAGAGGGGCGACAGTTGGAGCGACGGTGGTGTTGATCTTGAACTGAAGCCGACAGACTGCAACATAGAACTAGTTTATGAGCCTATGCCATGGCTATGCGGGCAGCAAAGAGGGAGTTCATAGCATACGCGAAATTCCATCTGGCGGAACCTGTTCCAGGTTGTACGGGGACTGGTCAGTCCGGCCTCCCTCAGCTTGGGGGTTGAGTCATCTTCTGCCCACTGTGATCTTTTTGCGGAATATTTTGCAGAGAAAATCTCTCGTATTCACCAAGACCTCGATGCCGCACTTATTGTAGTGGAGGAGGTAGAGGTAGAGGTTGTAGAATCCCCGGCTTGTCTAATTTTATGGGATCACTTTCAGTCTGTGACACCCGCTGACATGGTGGGGGTGCTCGGGGCTGTTTGAGCCACCTCTTGTGAATTAGATCTGGGCCTGTCCTGGCTGGTTAAGAGTTGTTGGGAGACAATAGGGCCATTGCTGGTGGGGGTGGTCAACACCTCCCTGCGGGAGGGCAGAGTGCGGGCTGTCTCAAAGAGGCGGTGGTGTCGCCTCTGCTCAAGAAGCCATCACTTGACGCTGACTCCCCTGCCAGCTATCGGCCTGTCTCTAAGCTTCCCTTTTTAGGGACGGTTATTGAATGGGTAGTGGCTCAGCAGCTCCAGGAGCATCTCGATCACATCGGTTATCTCGATCCTTCGCAGTCTGGCTTCCGCCCTGGTCATGGCACTGAGACAGCACTTGTGGCCTTGGTGGATGACCTTCGTCGGGAAAAGAACCAGGGTCGTTCGGCCCTACTGGTCCTTTTAGATCTGTCGGCAGCATTTGATACCATTGACCACGAGATGTTGGTGACACACCTGCAGGACAGTAGTGGGCGGGACCATTCTTGAATGGTTCCGCTCATTCCTGACTGTAAGAACTCAATGGGTGGTACTTGGTGATTTTTCATCTTACCGAGACCTCCCATGTGGGGTCCCACAGGGTTTGGTATTGTCCCCTCTCCTGTTCAATGTGTATATGCAGCCGCTCGGCGAGGTGATCAGAGGGTTTGGGGTGAGGTGTCATCAGTATGCGGATGATACCCAACTGTATCTCTCATTTTTGACCAACCCAGGCCCGGCTGTCTCGGTGCTTACCCGGTGTTTGGCAGCTGTGGGAGACTGGATGAGGGCTAACTGACTGTGACTGAATCCTGACAAGATGTAGGTGATGTTAGTGGGTAAGTCGGTGGAGTTGACAGCCCCGTCGAATGATGGAGTCTGTCCTCCTTTGACTTCCCAGGTACAGAACCTGGGGGTGCTCCTCGATGTACAGCTCTGCCTGGATCTCCAGGTGGAGGCTGTGGCAAGGGGTGCCTTCCGCTAGTTACCTGGTGTGGCGGCTTCAGCTTCTGGTTTCAGTTCCTGACCTGGCCATGATCATCCATGCCTTTATTACCTCTTGGCTAGACTGTAACATGCTCTACGTGGGGCTACCTATGGTGATGGCTCGGAAGCTGCAGTGGGTGCAGAATGTGGCGGCTCAGCTCTTAGTGGGGCTGGGTCTCCGGGAGCACATTACACCAGTTCTCCGATGTCTGCACTGGCTGCCAATAGTCTTCTGGGCCCGATTCAAAGTGTTGGTTCTAACCTATAAAGCCTTACACGACCTGGGCCCTGCTTATCTGAGAGATCGCCTCACCCTCTGGGATCGGCCCCTGCGGTCATCCGCGTGCACCCTGTTAGAGGTCCCCCGGGTTTCCTGGGGGGCTACGCAGGATAGAGTGTTCTTGGTGGCCACACCGCACCTCTGGAATTCCCTTCCTGTCAGGCTCTGGGGTGCAGAGGTGGGGAAAACGACGAGGGAGGAAACAGAAGACCAGGGGACGGGGAGAAAAGGGGTGTCCACAAGGCTACTCCCTGAAGCCTCTCAGTTGCTCTCCACTACCTGGGAGACTACATGCTCAGCATAGCTACCAGACAAGCTGGTCTAAGAGGGCGTACGACTCATCATTGAGGCCAGGGCGCCAGGGGCTCGAAGGAGGGACCAAACACAAGGGAGTAGGAGGAAATCCCAATGGAAGGGAAGATGGGAAGGGGGATCAGCGACAGAGAACAACGGGAGTAGACCAGCAGTGCGAAGCGCTGGCAGGGATAGTCAAAGACAAGGGAGCGGGCAGAGTTAGCTAGTGACTGAGGAGCTGGAGGGGAAACCAGCAACGGAAGCTGGAGGCAGGGCTTAGCAGAGTCAGAGGAGCTGGTGGGGAAAGCCAGCTACGGAGGAACTGGGGGAAAATTAAATAGGACACACAGCACACAAACCACGGCACACTTCTAGGAAGGGATCGACACGGGCTGTAGGGGAGGCCAGGGGACAAACAGCACACAACCCCCAAGACACTTCTAGGAGGGGATCAACACTAGGGCTGTAAGGGAGACAGGGAGGTAAGGGGACAAACAGCACACAACCCACAATATACTTCTTGGAGGGGGTCAACACAAGGACTGTAAAAGAGACAGGGAGGTAAGGGGACAAACAGCACACAACCCACAGTGCAATTCTAGGAGCAGGGGATCAACACAGGAGCTGTAAGGGGGGCCAGAGGACAAACAACCCACAAACCACAATACACTCCTTGGAGGGGGTTACCACAAGAGCTGTAAGGGAGGCAAGGAGGTAAGGGGCCCAACACACACAATCCACAGTATAGTTCCAGGAGGAAACCAACACAGGAGCTGTAGGGAGGCAGGGGGTAAGGGGACAAACTACAACACCGAGCACAAGACAAAGGAAGGGATGGAGTAGTAGCCACAAACACAGTGCACATGATGCTACGGCACCACACGCACACAACAAAGGCTTGGGGCGGGTATGAGATGTTGTCCCACCGACTTTCTGTGGCCACACCAAGGCTTAAATACTTCCTTTGGCCAATCAGGAAGCTGGGAGGCAGGGCTTGGGTAACTGGCTACAGTTGGGGGAGGCACGGCACACAAGGAACAGCCACACAGAAGGAGACAGAGGGAGAAAAACCAAGGCATTTACAGGCCCACCAGGTGTCACGGGGCGCTAGAATGGTGCTCCCACCCTCAAGGGTTCAAGGCCCAGCCCTGACACTCCCGGTTGGGAACCGTCTGGCCCTGGACCTCCCAGCTTTCCGTAGGAACTGTAAGACCTGGCTGTTCCGTCAGGCATTTGGCGAAGGAGAGGGGTAAGGGGGTAGGGAGAGTGGGTTCCCCCCCCCCATTTTGATTCTCATGTTTTAAAATGTTTTAAATGGTTTTATATTATATATATATTTTTTTATTGTTGTTAGTCGCTCTGGGCCGCCTGAGGCGGAAAGAGCGGGATAAAAATCTGTAAAACAAATAAATAAATACTACCGTTTATGTCCAGTATTTGAAACATGTCAGTTTTAGTGAGTAGGACAGTCCAAATTCTGGAGAGACAGTCAATTTATTTCCTGCAAATGAGCTATTATGCCTGCCAATTCTCTATAATATTTGTCCAGAAATTGTGTCAGTTTCTGCTATGTTCTGGTGTCAGGACACTCACTGGTCATTATTTTCTTTCATAGCAGACCTTAGCCACATTAATAAATTATCTTGCCCTGCACTGTCATTTTTAAAAGAGTCTGTGAACATTCAAACAATAACAGTGACTATTTATTCTATATTTTGATTTTGCATGTATGGGGGCGGGGGTGGGTGGGGAGAGATTGTTGCATTGGATTCAGTCCTTGGCTTCCCCATTTGAGACAGTCTGCTGTGGGTACCATTTAAAAAAAAAAAAAAAAACCAAAACAGTGCAGTCAATAATACATTTAATGCCTCAATGACTTGAATACTCTGAGGGTACTCCTCTGAGTTTTTGTAGCCGCGGTTGAGAACAGGATTCTGATCATCCCTGTGAAATGAGGAGAAACAGTACCTAAAAATATGTTACAAAAAAAGAATGTACCAGTGGAATCAATAGACCTAGGAGTCTGGGGCCTGCTTGTCAGTTTTAAGACTAATAATCTGTGTGTTATATCTGGTATCTGTGAGCGATACCTGGTTTGTTCTCTGAGTTGCCTCCTCTGGATTGTCCATTGACAGAGTGTCACTTTTGGCCTTTCTTCCTTTACAACATTAGCATTTGTTTTAGGAAAACATGCTCCATTTTCTGTATCCCAGTCTCCCTTTTCCTCTGTTTTCATTTGAATTCAGTGGTCCTGATTTTACATTATAAGCCTGGTAATTGTTCCTCTCTTTTAGGCCCCTTTATACGACAAACATTTTGGAAAGGGGCTCCTATCCATAAAAGTAATCATAACAAATAGAAACTAAACAGAATGTTTTAATTAGCTTTCTATAGTTTTTCTTTCCACCGGTAGCTTACAGTGATTGATTTTTGCTAAGAAATGCTTTTTTTACAATCTCGTAAAAACGAACCAATTACAAATTTACAAATTTAATTTAATTTGATTTACAAATCAACCAATTTAAATTTAATTTACAAATAAACCGCTAACAGCAACAGTTACAGATGAACAAGATCTATTATTAGGTCACCAAAGCTCTGATCCTGTGCTCTGTGAAGTCAATGGCAAAACTCTGGGTTTTTAAATGAGTAAGGGTGGGGGTGGGATTGTCCATGGCTGCTGAGTGGCACAGCTGTGGAGCAGCCACTTAGGTGGAGTGCGTGGGGAGGGATTCTAACGGGCGGCTCCCGGTGTGACTACTGCAGCCGCCGCCTTGCAATTCCCGGCCATGGACCATGGTGCACCAGCCTGGCCTGACATGTTTCAACCTGGGCTCCCCAGCGCTCACGGCTAGTTCCTGTGCCTTGCAAAGGCTGTGTCCCCTGCCCACAGTGCCAATGAGCAGTGGACTGGTCTGCTGGCGTGGGTGGCTGCCCCAGTTCATATGGAGAGGGGATGCGTGGGCGCCCGTTGCCATGCACTTTTTTGGCTTGCCCCACGCAGTGCACTTTGGTTTTCTTGTCAGTGCGCCGTGAGTAGCCATGAATGGGTGCTGCATGGCTCACAGGAGCACACATTCCTCCGCTCGACCTTCAGCCAGGCGGTTGAATGAGTGGCTCCTGGGGGGCCATGAGGGTAGCATCTCATTTTAAAACACCCTCTATTGAATCCATTCCCTAGAGAGTCCTGCAAAACATGATTGTACATTTACTATTCCACCGTCCAATCTAATTTTAAATGTCCTAAGCAATAAAACTATTTCATACATTTATAGAGGTCATACTTGCTGAGAGGATGTTTTTTCTTCTAGTCAACCTACATTTTCTTTAAAGTTTATAATCAGTTTTTCATTCAGAATCTCCAGCACTTCCATATCTTCAAATGTTTGAGTTTTCTGATTTTGCAGGGGAATGTTTAAAGATTTTTAAAAAATCCTAATCAACCAACCCTCCCTTCCTTTCTGCAGAAAACCCTTTTATATATTTAAGGAAATTGAGCACTTATTAATAGTTGGATGGAAATCTGAATTTTTGTGTTGCTGCTTGGTACCTTTTCCTGCTCTAATTGTAGAGCTCCTCCTGGGGCCCCAATCCTGCTGAGGAGCAGGGGTCCAGGACTCCTCCCCATGTGGATGACTCCTTGGCTACCCCGTGGCATGGAGGAACTTGTGACTGCAACCACCAGACCAGGTGAGTGCACCCCTTTGGGCCTGATCAGCTGTTTGGCAGGCCAGGTGAACATGGTCTTCTGCGTCTGATCAGCTGTTTGGTGGGCCTGGGTGAGCATACTCCTCTTGACTTGATCCTTGGAGCTTGCCTCATGGTGGGACTGGGCGGAACCTAACAGATGGGAGGGCGCACATCAGCTTGGGTTAACTTAGCCTTTGCCCATGCCGTGTTGCTGACCTTCTCTGAACAATGTGTCCGGTAGAAGCCTGTTGCCCACCCCAAGGCAAAAGTGGGCAAACATCTGGTGGCCACTGTACTGATGAGCATTGCAAGTGACTCCTGGGCTACTGTGGGCTACTGTCTCATTTGTTTTCACCCGCTATCTTGCAGCCTCAGTTCCCTCTTTGTTCAATGGGAATAATAATGATGATTAAAATTCTCACAGGATGATTGTGAACTAGATAAGTAGCACTGTGAACACTAAAAGCACTTTTGGTCTCCTCTATGTCTGAATCACAGCAGAGTCATGCATTATAATAGACACCCTCTTCTCTGGATGAATGTAATCTAGATCCTTCCTTATTCTGGACAATTTTCATATCTTCTGAAAATATGTTATCTAGTACTGTAATAAGGAGATGGCTAGCAATGTGTGAGCTTCTGTAGTGAGAGTTCACATGTGCTGAGTAATCTCCTGTAGTGACAGACCTCACTTGCTGAAAATCTTGTGGGTATACTCATAGGTCCTTTTTACATGGATGCCGCTGCGGTGGGTGTGCAGTGGGTTTTTGCACACCCACTGCACACCCACCTGTGGCGAGCAGGGAGACATTCACACAGACACTGTCACAGAGGGTTGTGGGAAGTCTGGGGAGGGCCCGGCACCCACCCACCGCCCCACTGAGCACACACTCATACCATTCACACAGACAATCCGTACACCGAGCGGAGGGAAACCCACGCCCAGCCGAGTAACATTACAACATGCACGGCACTACCCCTACACTGCCAGACTCTGAGTGGGTAGGGGAGGAGGCAGTTGGAAGTCAAGCAATACAAAGAATAGGTTGGGGCTCTTCAGCTTGGAAAAGAGACGACTGAGAGGAGATATGCTAGAGGTCTATAAAAGCATGAGTGGTGTGAAACTTGTAAACAGGGAACGGTTATTTACCCTCTCAACTAGTACTAAAACTAGGGGACACTCCATGAAACTCACAGGTGGCAGTAAAAACAGACAAAAGAAACTATTTTTTCACTCCGCGTACAATTAGGTTGTGGAATTTACTGTCAGGGGAGGTGGTGAAGGCCAGCAGTATAGCTGAGTTTAAAAGTGGTTTGGACAAGTTTCTGGAAGATAGGTCCATTAGCAGCTATTAGCCAGATAGGATTGGGGAACAAAACCCTTTACTGTCGGGAGCCTGGGGATGACCCACAGGGAATGGATAGCATTGGGTGCTTCTCCCAGGCCCCCGTGATTGGCCACTGTCCGAGACAGGATGCTGGGCTCGATGGACTGTTGGGCTGACCCAGTATGGCACTTCTTATGTTCTTATGTTCTTAAAGAAACAGTCCCAGTCAAGCTCCGAGACACCAGCTAGACAGCTGGGCGCTGCAGATAGTCAATTCCACAGTCCCCACCTGCAGACCATAGTCCACACAAGCAGACAGGGGGACCCAGAAGGGAGAGGGATCGGGGCCGGGGGCAGAACCTGGGTTTGGGGCCAGGAAAGAGCACAGTGCCCAGCACACACAGGCAAGCCCCGTAAGGAGTGGGGGACACCGCAAGGACTACAGGACATGGGACCCCCAAACCCCACCACACCGTGCACGTCATAGGGCTGCAGAGGAGACACAGGCAGCCAACAAAGTGCACGGAAGAGGCAGGGTCAGAGGGCACAGAGAGGAGAGCTGCTGTCCAACAGTGACAACCTGGCAGCACAGCAGCAGCAACACACAAAGCATGGGGCAAAGATGCACAGGGCACAGCCCAACACCATGCTAGGGAAGGGGAGAGCAGAAACCCCAAGGTCCCCAAGGAAAGGTTGACCCCCCCCAGCACCACTGCCCAAACAACAGGGAAGAGGGGACACCACACCAGGGCCCATGTTGGGGGGGGGGGGAATGACACAGGACCCAGTGCAGAGAGTGGAGGGGGCCAAACCAAGTGGACAGGGGCCAAAGGGCCAGGCCACAGGTAACCCACAGATATAAAGTACACCAACGGGGAGGGGGGAGCACACATCCATAGACCCATGCCCTGCCAGACAACCACCCCACACCAACCAGACCTGGCCCATACAGAGGGGAACACCATAGGGAAGGAGAACACAGAGACCGGGGGAACAATGCAGAAAGAACTTTAATAAAGAACTAGCAAGAGCAACAGGCTCAAGGAATCAAACTAACAGAGACACATAGCATCAACACAGTATTGGGGCGGATCCACACCTTCAGTAGGGCCGATGACCCGACTCGGCTCCACCAATAGACCTGGGCATGGTTCAACTGGTGCACCCACTGCAGGACATGCAAGAGCAGCTGAACCACCTCCTCCTGCTCCCTGGCCCTCTAATTAATCAGTGCAGAAGGAGAGAGGGAGAGGGAGCGCACCATAAGGGCAGGCCACAGGCCGGAACATCCAGGGAGCCCACACAAAGGGGGGAAGGGGAACAGATGCACAGGGTTAACTCACAGATCTCCTGGTACACCTGCGCCCCCGCACCAAGCTCAGACGCCGCCCGCTGGAGCTGGCCGGCCGAGCTGGCTCCCCGAGCTGCAGCACAATAACAAGCACAGCAGCTAGAAGGGAAGAAGAAGCTGGAGGTGGGGATGGGGATCGGGCCATGACGGGAGGGAGTGGGGAGGTCACCACCCAAAAGCACAGCAGATCCCAGTCAGTCCCACCAGGGCCCCCTCATCCCGTGACAGGAGAGGAAACCACCCCACAAGCCTCCCCCAAGGGAGAGCAAAGGGAGGTGGATCACACCCATCATGCTGCCCAGACTCATGGTCAGGAGCCCTCTGATAGCAGTGCCCCTCCATGGCTGCAAGAGGAGGAATGGGGGACTGATAGGGGGCGGTAGCCACAATGCACCATGGGGTCTGAACCACAGCAAGACATAAAGGGACAGTAGCACCCAAAGAGATGCAAAGACCATGCTCTGGGGAGAATGCACAACAGGCCAAGGGGGGCGGGAGGCAAGCATGGACGGACCCCTGTGACAGGAGGTAAGGGGGCTGTGACAGCAGGCACCCGCAGCCATGGACAAGCACACAGCCCCAACGCATGGCTGCCTAGGTGCAGGACTGCAGTGGAAGCAACTGCTGCCCTGTAACATGCCATGCGGCACACTGAGCCAAGGGAACACTGCTACAAAGCGGAACAGCAGGGTGGTAAATGTAATGCCTCAAGAGCCGATAGCCCAAAACACATACCTGCCCACTCGGAGGAACTGGAACGCACCCCATATGGCCAGGCAAGAGTGCACGCGGCACCCCAAGACACATGCCCACGGCCCATCCACAGACCCCAGGGCCTGGGCATCCAGGGCCCCCGAGCCCCCAGACCAGTTGCAGGAGGTGAGAGGCAGGGCCCTGCAGCCCCAGTAACACTCAGTGACAATACAGAATGAGCTGCAAGATCCTGCACGGTGCACGAGCACTGGTCATCGCCAGGGCTGGGAGACTATCTGCCATTCAGGAATGGATAACCAAGACAGCAGCACGCCAAGCACGCCGATGGAAAGGTGTCCCCAGTGAAGCAACCATCCTACCCTACCACCAGTCAGAGCTCCCCAAACCCCCAAGCCCCACAAACCCATCCCAGACCCCCAGCACCAGCACCATGAGAAGCCAGTGCAAAGGACCCACAGACACTGCTGGAGAACACAGGCTGCTAATTAAGGCAATCATTTATTGGAACAGGGTCTTGGAAGGTGAACCACCAGCCAGAGGGAGCTGATGCCAGGAACACAGGGGTTGCACCACTGGATGCAGGCACGGAGCGGTAAAGCAAAACTGAGGGGTCTGAAGGGTTCCACGCCTGACCAGCCCTGAAAGCATCTGACAGGATCCCCACAGACCACAGAGCAGGAGACAGATGGACAGGCACTCAGTGGGGTAGAAGCCTGCAGAATGGGCAGAGGGACGCAGGAGTGCTGTTCCATTGCTAGGGAGCGGAGATCCCCGAAGGAGGTTGCAGCAATGGCACTGGTTCAGGTGCTGGGCACTCAGGAAACAGGGGCCCCTGCACGAGGCCCTCCCAGGCAAAGAGTCCCCAATGGTAACCATGGGCACGCATGTGGGCATCCACCATAAAGTGGGGCAGAAGGGGGTGGCCTGTGGCGGCAGGAGCCCCGACATCTGAATGGCTCAGCACAGCTTTCAGGGCAGCCATCTCCAGCTTGGTGGGCATCCAGGCCAGGAAGGGGCCATCAGCCTCAGGGGGCTGCAAGCCCAACTCCTTGTGGTGAGTCTGGCAATCAACTCAAGGACAAGAGAAGCCACGGGCACGCAGGAGGACACTGGTATAGCAGTTAGCAATGTATGGACCCCCAGCCTGGAGGGCCAATCTGAAGTTGTGATGACCAGCCACCTCACGAGCAGCAGCTATCTCCCCGGTTTCCCATGGCAGCACAACAGTGGGTTAGGGACCCACGGTCACAGTGACATTGGGGTGCAAAGCCGAGCTCCCTGGACTACCTCTGGCACTCAAAACCCCCAGGGGTGACCCAACAGTCACATATAACAGGACAGGAGATTGAAGCCATCACCAACGGAAAGGGGGTCGCTTACCAACAGCTGGGCATTGGTGCTCTACCACAGGGTACCCAGCAGCATGGTGGCACACAACGGCCACTCCTCACTGGCCCAGTGGTCAACGGTATGGCCAGATCCTCAGCTGGACATGGCCAGTGAAGAAGAAGTGAGCAGGAGTACACCAGAGGTGGATGGAGGATGGCTGGGAATGAGCTGGGAGGGAGCCAGAGCTGTCAGTTCCCTGATGGTTGACCTTGGCTGGCTGATAGTGGCCTGGCATGGTGGGTCTGGGACTCACACACACAGACACAGGACGCACAAATTCTTGCCTGATAAGAGGGAGGGAGGCTGGTCAGGGGCCATGCAAGAATGAGATGGGGAACCTTCCAGGGGCCACAGTATCAGGGCATATCCGAGTAGCATGCTTGCAGGCATCTGTTCAGCTGCCCTGCTGTTAGGGGCCCCCTGGATGCAGGACCCACACCCACCATATTGATGAGGGGCCCAGAAACCACAGAACGGGGACGTGGCTGGAGGTTAGGCTGTGTGGCCAAGCAGGTCCTATGACACCTTACCTGGGGGCTACAGACAGCAGCTGTGTTGGCGAGTCATCCTGCTTCCATGCTGTGCAACAGATTGGCATCACTGAGACCCCAGACAGGTGTACAGGCCACACCCATCTCGCTGAACCAACCACAGAGGCCCTGTGACATTTCATCCATCTACATATGGCAGCCCATTTGCCTGCAAGAGTGTGGCGAGTTGGTGGTGTTTGTGGAGTGGAGAGAGTTCGGAAAGTGATAGAGGGAGTGGAGAGAGGGATTTGGGAGCGCGTTGAGTGAGAGAGCGAGCTGTGTGAATGAGGTTGGGGGTGCAGTCGGAGAGCAAACAGTACAAGTGTGTAGTGGTCGTGAGGTGCATTGGCGAGTGAGTGTTATGAAAGGCCTGGAGCGTGTAGAGAGGGTGACTGAGGTGTGTGAGTGTGTAACACTGTGGGGTGTGTGGGGGACCGATGGTGATATTGTGATGTGCTGCCTGTGGGTGAGAGGGTGTGTGTGAGGGGTGTGATCACCGGGTGGGGTTGTTGTCTCAGCGTTCCTGTTCGCAGGGTGTGTTGGTTGGTTGGTTCGGGCCTGGTAAGTGGTCACAGGGTGTGCTGGTTGGTGCATGGGGAGTGTGCACGGTGGTGGGAGCATGATGCTCATTGTAGGCACCCACAGGTGTGTGCTGCCCTCCTCACCATCCTGGCGGCATGCTTCAACCTCCTGGAGCAGGTGTATGAGCAGTGGGCCACCCTGCTGCTCCCAGCCCACCGATGGTATACCCATGGGTCCTGCTGCAGATGGGCAGTCGACCTGCACCAAGTGGCAATGCTGCGATGGGCAAGGAGGGTGCAAGCCAGATGCCTAGCGATTGTGGGGAAAGCAGCATTGCAGCACATCCACCTTGTCCCCTCCAGGTTGCCCCTGAACGTCTATGGCTGTTGGGTGACCCTGCCTATGCAGAGGGTGGATTGGATGCAGACATGGAGCAATGACTGGTGGGAGACCATACTGGTCACGTGGACCAATGAGGAATGGACATCCCACTTCCGGCTGACACGGTCCCTGCTGACCCGGGTTGCAGATATCCTTGCCCCCCACCTCAGAAGGCGTGCAACCAATATGTGCAACCCTATTCCTCCTGGGATGTGAGTGGCAATAGTGGTGTGGCACCTAGTCAACAGAAACTCCTGCCGGAGTATAGCAAAGCGGTTTGGTGTGGGGGTCTCGACCGTTAACAGGGCCCTGCATGATGCCTGCAACCTCCTTGTGGAGCTGCTCCTTGAGCGGGTCATCTAGCTACAGGACCCAGAGGTGGTGATCCGTTGCTTCAAGGAGATGGGTTGCCCCACTGCATAGGCGCAATAGACATCCCGATCTTTTGCCCTCCCCACAGCAAGGTAGGCTATCTCAACAGGAAGTGCCAGTTCTCTGTGAACCTTCAGGCAGTCGTGGATCACCGTTGTCTCTTCATAGATGTGTACATTGGCGTCTCGGGGAGTGGCCCTGATGCTTGGATCCTGTGCTCCTCCCCCTTCTATGCCAGAATGTTAGATGGGGAGATAGCCCCTAATCTGTTCAGGGTTAATCGAGGGAGTGTCGATGGCTCCAGTTATAAATGGGGAACCCACCTACCCCCTAACCCCATGGTTAATGAGGGCCTATCCTGTTGCCTGAACCCCCAATCGGGTGCTCTTCAATGAGCACCTGGTCTCTGTGAGGTGCCTGGTGGAGAGGACCTTCGGCTTGCTGAAAATGAGGTGGCACCTCCTACTTAACTGGAGCCAGTTCGACCTCCAACAAACCCCCATCCTTGTCCTTGCTGCCTGTGTATTACACAACGTTTCGAGACTCGTGGGGCTGCCTTGAATAATCCCCCTCCATGACAGAGAACTAGTCCTGTACCCCTGTACCCGACTGGGTGGCCTGTCCTGACTGGGTGGTCTGTCCCCTTGAGACAAAAATGTTCTAGGAGCGAATGAATTCACAGAATTGGCCCTGCTGCATTCATTCTCTGGATGAGACACTAATCTGCACACGTGTAAATCATCATTTTGTGGGCAGCTACCTAAATTAGTAATCACCTGCTGCAATTTCCGTTTAACGGAGAGCAAAGTATTACCCCATCTTGAAACATCATCATACAAAGAAGAGATTGAGTCAGAAATCTGTACACATAAGTCTCTGAACATACAATTGCTAGGGTCATTAGTCCTAGGGCAATTGGACCCAGGGGCATCGGAACGAGCCATGAAAGATCCATCACTCAGCGGACAGTGTGTAACTTCCTCATTGATCGAGGAAGGAGCTCCCGAATCGCCATCCTCATGGTCCGGAATATCAAATCTATTGGAAATAGAAACAACCGGTGCATGCGGGAAAGCTGAAAATGTTTAACAAAATCCACAATCTTAGGCTGCTTAAGACGAGGCTGCTCCAGTGCTGTCACGGGGGAGTTGGACATTCTGCTCCTCTTTCTTTCCGCCATATCACACCAGAAAGAGCCGAGAGGGGAGCCCTAGCCCGGCCCGCACTTAAGGCCACGGGCACAAGGGCGTGCCCTTGTGCGCGTAGCTCTTAGGCGCGCGGCCGCAGTCCGCCGCTCCCCTTTTACTGACCCGCACACGCACCTGTGGCCACGAGGGGCCAATCAGCAATCTCCACAGGGAGGGGCGTGTCCCCACAAGCAGGTAGGTGATCAGTGGTTCTCCCCGCTATGCAGCTGGGAGGATGCAGTCTCCCAAAGGGATGTAGAAACAGCAACAAACAAAGTCCAGGGGCAGCAGGTCGCCAAACACCAGGTCCAGCCACAATGTTCTCCCCGTTCTCAGCTTCTCTCAGCACCGCACTGGCAAAGTAAATAATAGGCCTTACGTTGCCTCCAGTAAATGCTCAGGCTTTGATGAACCTGCAGAGGAAAGGAGTTCCAGAACCGTGGAGCAGACACCAAGAATGCCTCTTTGAACACCCCTGCTGTACAGACCTTTATGCTGTGGAGGAACTTGTAAGAGAGCACCTCTGTCTGATTTGAAGGCTTGTGATGGAACATAGCAGGGCTTCTTGCAGGGAAACCTTTGATGTTAGGAGGCAGTTGAAGGGAGGACGGTAGTCAGGGAATGGGCAGAGTTATACAAACATGTCTTTCACCTGATGCATAGTGGGAAGTTGGAACTCATGAACTCTGATTGTGTAGAGGTGAGACAACCAAGCTCTATTACCTTTATTCTGGATCTACTATTTCTTCCCTGCTTTATACACTGTACAGTCTGGATGTACGGAAGGACAGAATTAATGTAAATTGGTAGTTTCCTAACTTTCAAGTGCTTGACTTTTCAGCCTACATAATTCCAATACCATCATTTTTGTACGTGATATACAGGAAGCCTTATCCAGTGTGCACTTTTATTGATCTGTTAGTTTGTGAAGGGCTAATGTACAAAGCAGGCTCCGGGTATGCTACTAAAAATAGAATGGGAAGGATTATTTCCCCTAGATCCATGCATGCAAAGAGCTGGAGGGGTTCATCCAGTTATGCTTCCAGGCACCCTTAGAGCACATTCCATTTTGTCAGCATTTTGGTCCTGATTCAAGAAAGTGCCTGCCCTGTTCAGCACTTAAACACGTTCCATAGTAAAGCTTAAAGTCAAGCACATGATTATATGCTTTCCTGGAGTGAAACCCTTTTATGTTAGTAGGAGAGAGCTGAAGGGAGGAAGATGGCCCGGGGATGGTCAGAAGTACATAAAAATATCTCTTTCCTGACACATAGGGGCAACACATGAACTCTGAGGCAGAGATGAAATGGCAAACTATTACTTTTACTCTGGATTTACTATACATAATGGAATCCGTTTCCAAGTACACGCCGGGTGCAGTTCTATTGTGAAGCAGAGCTACAGTGAGTCCTCTAGGGGAAACAAAGGGTAGAAACAGACATGAGGAGCGGCGGGATCTTTGGGAGGACGCATTCTGGGCCAGCCACCTACCTGCCCTGGGGCCGTCCTGGGCCAGCATCTGGGATCACACATGTGGTGAGTCTCAGGACACAGTGGGCTGCGTCACATCTGTTTTTACCCAGAGTCCTCTGCACTGATGGTCCTGGCTTGCAAGATCCACTGTTATCCTATAAGTAAGAGCGTAGCTCCAAAAGAGACAGGCAGTGCAGCTGCAGTGGTACCCGTGACTCTGATGGGGGCATGCTCCCTGGTGCAGCCATGTCCCCTGCCACTGGGAGGAGGGGTAGGAGACCCATTCCATCTCCTGCACCAGGGCCCATTCTAACCTAGTTGTGCCCTTGTCTTTAGGATTTGAGCCCGAGATCAGGCACTCTAACCCATGTCCTTCAAGGCACTTAGGTATGTTTAATTTTAGGCTTGCCACTTGTCGTATTTTAACCATTAGTGAGGGAGATCTCTCTTGAAAGAAATAGTGGCGGAATCTCCTCTTGTGAATCTGACTATGGGAAGTCATAGCTTGGTCTATAGAAAACAACTGCCGCTCTGATACATCCATGTCCACTAATCTGTTTTACTTTTGCATTCTGGCTGTAGCAGAAGTAGAGCAACTGAAATAGAACAATATTCCAGGGATAAATGTTTCCCACTTTAAAAATATTCATGTGCTAGTGGAAGTGTCTTGCCACCTTGACATTTATCTAGCAGTGGGGGACTCCTATTCTGGGACAAAGCTATATTCCTGTGACGCTATTTCTTAATTAAAATACTGCATGGATTCCAATGGTAACACTGTGTCTGTCTTGTTTCCTAACAGAACTGCATGGCTGAGTTTGTAATCTGAAACGGCAGCCAGTACACATCAACACTGCAATCTGCTTCTCTCTAGACATGTTGTAATTCACTAAGACACCAGGAGTTCAATTCCAATTCTCTAGAAAAGCAATGGCAAAAACCTCAGAGAATTAACTGTGAGAAGGATGAAGGTCAGTATAGGGAACTCACAATTCATTTTAGGGTATTTAATAATTGGTTTTGCATTTAATTTTAATACCACTTTAGATAATATATGTTGTTCTGACAAAGGAATAAGAGTCAGTCTATTGATCTCCTTTATCTAGATGGAACAAAACCATTGCATTCTGCCAGCTCTTTGATTATGAGAATTGCAATTAGCCTTTTTTTTCCCCACTGGGACTTTAAATACTGAGAATGATGTTGCTGTTATTTCAAGTAAACCAAGCAACATGATATTTGTTGTGGAGTCAGTGTCAGGGAGATTGTATTATCCAAAACTGTTGCATCATTGCATCTGGCCTGGACCACTAGATAAAAAAATGTCTTTTAAAAAATTGAATATATAATTTTTGTGTGTTTTAACCCAAGAGTCATACAAGACGTTATCCTCCTAGACCAGTTCAAATAATCTTTAGACATTGGCTATGCTTGCAGGACCTTTAACAACTGACAGACTTCAGAATATATTTGTATGAAGAGTGATGCAGCAGCTAAAAAGACTAATGCAATTTTAGGTTGCATTAACAGAAGCGTCATTTCCAAGTCACGAGAAGTAATAGTTCCACTCTATTCTGCACTGGTCAGACCTCATCTGGAGTACAGTGTCCAGTTCTGGCCACTGCCCTTTAAGAAGGACATCAACAAATTGAAATGGGTTCAGAGGAGGGCGACAAAGTTGTTCAGGGGTCTGGAAACCAAGTCCTATGAGAAAAGGTTGAAGGAGCTGGGTATAATTAGCCTAGAGAAGAGAAGATTAAGGGGAAACATGATAGCGTTCTTTCATTACCTGAAGGTTCATCACAGAGAGGACGGCAAAGACGTGTTCTCTCTTGCCCCTGAGAGCAAGACTAGAAATAATGGGTTCAAATTACAAGAAAACAGATTTCGGTTAAACATTAGGAAGAACTTCCTAATGGTAAGAGCTGTTCAACAGTGGAACAAATTGCCTAGGGAGGTGGCTAGGGCCTAGGGCTCTCCTTCGCTGGAGGTTTTCAAACAGAGGCTCCTCCACCTGAGCTGCTGAATGCCTCTGGCGCAAATCCCACTACCATGCTGACTTCCTCCACTTCAAATTCTGCCTCTCATCCCTCAACTCTGCTATCTCCCTTGCTAGACAGCAGCACTATGCCTCACACATTGAGTCCTGCTCCTGGGACCCTCGCCACCTCTTTTCCACCTTTGACTCCCTTCTCAACCCCCCCACTCCTCCTCCTCCCTCTTCTCTCTCTGCTCAGGATCTTGCTCTCTTTTTCACCTCTAAGATTGACAGGATCCGCCTGGACATCGCTTCCAAGTCCTTTCCCCTTGCTACTCCCCCCTCTCCCTCTCCCCCCACCTCCCTCCTGTCCTCCTTCCCTCCTGCCTCCCTTGAGGAAATCTCCTCCCTGCTCTCCTCCTCCAACCCCTCCATTTGCCCCCTGGACCCCATACCCTCCTGCCTTCCATTGCCTCCACCGTCGCCACACCCCTCCTGTACATCATCAGCCTCTCCCTCTCTACCAGCTCCTTCCCCTCTGCCTTTAAACATGCCACTGTCTCCCCCATCCTCAAAAAGTCCATTGTGGATCCCTCTGAACCCTCTAATTTAATTACCATCTTGTCTCCCTCCTCCATTTTGCTTCCAAGCTCCTTGAATGGGTTGTCTACTCCCATTGCCTCGACCTCCTCTCTGCCAACTCCTCCCTTGACCCCCTCCAATCTGGCTTCCACCCCCCTCACTCCACTGAAACCACTCTTGCTAAGATCACCAATGATCTTGTTGTGGCTAAATCCAACCGCCTTTACTCTATTCTTGTTCTCCTTGATCTCTCTGCTGCCTTCGACACTGTTGACCACTTGCTCCTGCTTGAATCGCTCCACTCCCTTTTGATTCCAGACTCTGTCCTCGACTGGTTCTCCTCCTACCTTTCTGACCGCTCCTTCAATGTATCTCTTCCTAACTCCTCCCCCTCCTCCTCCCTCCCCCTCTGTCGGGGTTCCCCAAGGCTCTGTCCTTGGCTCTGTCCTCTTCTCTATCTACACCCAATCCCTAGGCAAACTCATTGCCTCCCACGGTTTCCAATACCACCTATATGCTGATGACACTCAACTCTATCTCTCCACTCCTTCCCTCTCCCCCTCTGTTCAAGCTCGTCTCACCAACTGTCTCTCCGATATCTCCGCCTGGATGTCTCAACGCTAACTCAAATTGAGCATGGCTAAAACTGAACTCCTGATCTTCCCTCCCAATCTTTCCTCTCCCTCTGACAGGGTACCCATCCTTCCTGTCCCCCAAGCTCGCAGCTTGGGCTTCATCTTCGACTCACACCTCACCTTCAAACCCTACATTGACTCCGTTGCCAATCCTGCCACTTCTCCCTCCACAACATTGCCAAGATCTACCCTTTTCTGTCCGTCTCCTCTGCCAAAACTCTCATCCACACCCTAGTCATCTCACGCCTCGACTATTGTCCTCCTCCTCACTGGCCTTCCCCGCTCCCACCTTTCTTCCCTTATCTCTGTTCAAAACTCTGCTGCCAGGATCATCCACCTAGCCTGTCGCTTTGATCACGTGCAGCCTCTCCTCTCCTCTCTCCACTGGCTCCCTCTTCCTGAGCATATTCTGCACAAGCTCTTCATCTTCACCTACAAAGTCCTTCACAACCTCGCTCCCCCCTACCTCTCTGCCCTGATCTCCCTCTGAATCCCTGTTCGAGCACTCCGCTCCTCTTCCAGCCCCTCCCTCACCCTCCCATGTCTCCCCTGCTCCCCCAACCGCCTTCGTTCTTTCTCCCTTGCTGCCCCGCACGCCTGGAACTCCCTCCCTGCCCTCGTCCACCTGACCCCCACCCTCCACACCTTCAAGTCCCTCCTCAAAACCCACCTCTTCCACTCCACACTTCCTAACTCTTGCTAACCACCCCCACCCAGGATTATCCCCCACCTGTTATCTGAAAACTCCCAATTTAATGTAACCAAGCCAAGAACGTGTTCCTGAGCTCTCGCATACTCATGAATGTTGCATCCCTTGTCTCTCCCTCTGTTCCCCCTTCCCTGTCTTCCCTCCCCCTGTCTTTAGATTGTAAGCTCTCAGGCAGGGACCAAGTCTATCTTATTATTTGTAAAGCACCAGGTACATCGCTGGCGCGATATAAATGCTAATGCTAATGCTAAAGCTAATAAAATAATAATAATAATAATAATAATAATAAATTAATAATGTCTCTCCAGCTTCTTATGTTGAGCTTTTTGTCTTGAAATAGCATGTTGGGCACAAATATTCTCTTTAGGAATGCAAACCACTCCATCCGTTTATTCAGGGTACCAACTTCCAGGACATCCTCTAAACTATTTGACTGTTTCACATAGACCTAACATTTTGAGGGGCTCCTCTGTGCTTACTCTCTAATATACCGTGGAAAAGGTGGTGGGGGGTTTCAGAATGATGACTTCCTGAATAGGAACCGGCTTGTGGCTATAAAGACAGAAGTCTTTAGTGTGAGGTATCAAAAACATTCCCCCTGGAATTACAGAAAATGTTCCAGAAAAAACCACTTATGTTTGATCGTTGAAACAGGCCATCTGAGGGGGACATTTCCCCCTGATAATCCTGAGACTTTTTTGAAAATTTGTTTCATTTGGGGAGGTCATCTCATTTGAATGCTAGCTGGAGGCAGCATACGCTCATACAGCCATCTCCTCTCTGCATTCATTTTATACCAGTGTCTAGGATGACCAGAGATGCAAATTTTACTGGACACTTATGCAGAATACAGGTTTCAGGGCTGCATTGTGGCCTTCATAAATGCCCTGTAAAATCTTCAGATCTGGCCACTTTACCAGTGTCACTACTCTGATATCCGCTGAGTTTAGTGCATCTGTTTCAGATTTACACTCATGTAACTGATAAGAAAAATGGGGTTCATAGATTCTATCACACTCATCTGGGCTGTTCTATTCCTGATGTTTCATCTGGATTATAAGATTTACCACATCAAACACCATTCCAATTAACTGAACCATTCCATACCTACAAGAAGGCTGAGTTCCAGGTTTTTAATGTTTTCCTAACCAGTATCCCTATCCAGCAGTTAGCCTAGTTGCTTTCAGAACTCTACCACTGCTTTAAAACTGCCTGCCGTGCCAAAGATTTGTGAAAAGCTTCTGTACTTTTTTCAACATTAACCTCTCTGTGAGTGACATTCATTATTCAAATCCCTGCATTCTAAATGATGATATTTGAGGCAGATGGCAGTTTCTAACTGTTAATTCTAGGATGCCATCTTGTGGCAAGCAGAGAGAATGCAAAACTAACCCATCTTTCTTGTCAAGTCCTAGAGAAAAAGTATGCTGAAAATATGTTGACTGTATCAACTGATACTACTGTGTTTCCCCACCCCAATTAAGAACCTATTAAGGCTCTGCAAAAATACTGCAATGCCAAGTAAAAAAAAATCTACAAGACCAATCATAAAAAAACAGTCTGCTATATCTCATACAGTCTAATGAAAATTGAAAGCATACACTAGCAGTTCATTCAATTTATTATACCAGGTTGGATAACCTGAACAGACTAAAAATACACATGAAATTATGAAACAAGTCATGAATAAATTTTGGGATTGTAGAACACAAGGTAAAGTGACACTTTGAATTTAAAGATTTTGATTTAAAGTCTTAGGGCGCTTTTAGACGATCCCGCTGACAAGCGGGATCGTTAAGTGCCGGCATATCCCCCCCGCCTTTCTCTCTACGCCGGGCCTGATGCTCAGAAGAGCATCAGACCCGGCGTAGAGACTTAGTGCGCATGTGCGCCCTTCTGCGCATGCACACTCAGCAAAATATCAGGGAAGTGTGCCGTGAAGCCGGCACAGCGGCGATCCGCGTCGGAAGGGGCAGGATCGCCTGCCCGGTCTGACGCCGGCTTAAATATAAGAGTGTAATTTAAACGAGCGCAAAGAAACGTGGCTGATCAAAGGATCAGCCGCGTTTCTTGTCTCGTTTAAAAGCGCCCTTATTCTGGTATTTGGAATTTGTATGTGTCCCAAGCACATTTCATAGAGCACCTGGAGATAAATAATATTTTGTATTTTACTGTGGCCTCTCAGCTCACGCAACATGTCACATAGCTCAGTGAAATGCAGGTTTTTCTGAGTGTAGCTATAAAAATAATGCACCTGCGCACCTTTCTAAAACATAATGAAATTTACTTTGGACCATCGTTGCAGTTCTCCTTTTCTCAAGCATTCAAAAACTCAGCTATTTTATTTGTGACTAGTATGTCATTAGACTGACAAGCAGGCCTGAAGCTGCAGCATTGTTTGCTGTTCTGCTTTGTGCTGCCACTTTTTTGACTTATATGCCACCAGTCCGGCGGTAGCCAGCAGCAAGTTACAATACTTCACCGCAATTTGCAACAGTAGCTTACTGCACTTTGCAGCATTTATGACAGTTCATGGGAATTTGTGACAGTGACAACAGTTTTAGTGACATTTATGGCAATTTGCGACTGTTCCCCTATAAAGTTTATGACAGTTTACGGCAGATCACGAAACTTTACAACAGTTTCCGAGATTTTATGGCAGTGCACGCAAGTTTACGACAGTTCCTGAAAGTTCCCAAAAGTGTCCGGTACTTTCAAAAAGGTCAAAAAGGACGTCATGCTTGAGTGGATAGCGGCAGCAAATATCAGTAAGTGCCGGCAATGGGTTGCCGTGTCATTAAGGTGGTGTTGAATTGGCCATTACCAACCAAAAAAGCTGTCGCTTGCCGTTTCAGCCCTACTGAGAAGTTGTTATCTTCTTGTTTTCAATTTTAGGTGGTTAACTTTCTTAGTTAATTTATTTTCATAAATGGGATCTAATTCTTAGGTAGCTATTTATATTGCATCTCCAAAAACACAGTGTTCCTTTAATATGAAGTTTAGATCCTGAAGAACACAGAAAAATAAATATAAAATACCTTAATCCTGGTGAGAATGCCCCTCCCCACATTAAAATCCTCCAAAATGAGGAAGGCAGAGAAAACATTTGTGAGGGAAATATTGCTGAGTCTGGGTGCTTTCTCACATGCGTTAATACGCATCTGTTGGCACCACAGGGAAGTCCGGGACTCAAATGCTTTGTGAGAAGGGTGGAAATGTGCATGTTTGCTGGCAAAGATCCATATTTCCACCTCTCTCACGTGACGGAAGCTGCACATCATTTGAGTCCCAGACTTCCCTATGACGCCGATCAGTGTGTATTAACACACATGAGAAACTGGTCTTCCTGTCTGACAAATTTTTCAAGAGAAGAGGGTAGGCAATTTGCCTGCCCAGAGAATAGTCATGGCATCATGTGACATGGTGTGGTGGGTAAGCCCTTGCAGGATTGGGCCCCTGGCTGGCCAACACCTTGTCACTGGTCACCTGAAGCCCATTAGGGAAGCATTTGATGTAGGTCTGATGGAGCTAATTAGATGGAAATTTGGAATAAAACAGTAGGAGAGTACAGGGTGGAGGAAGGTTTGATCCAGGGATGGCCAAGAGACAAATGACAGTTCAGGTAGTGAATCTTTGACAGGCATACCCATTTTTGTGGATAGGATACTTATTTCAGCTCTAGTCCTGGAGAGGTCGCTGTGGTGAAACACTGTTGGGTAGAAGCGAGGAAAGTGGAAGATGCCTGTCAGGAAGGACCAAGTGAGGAAAGTGGGAGATGTCCATCAGGAAGGACTAGGAACAAAAAGGGAGACCTCTAAATTAGGCCTGGGATGTGAATAGGGAGATGCCTGCAGTAGATCAGGGACCCTGTAGCGCTTGGCAGGGAATACCTAGCAGCCAGGGAGAGTTGTGAAACCAGTGAGCTTGGGGGCTCCTGTTGTGGAAGGGGCAACACCAAGACCTGCAGGGGGGCAGGCAAGGGTCCTGGTAATCCTACCCAGAGTTAAAGGGATGGAGACCCAGAGGGCCAAGGAAATGGGGAGATCTGGGTTGTGGAAGGGATGGCAGTGGCCTCCTGTAGTCACTCTGTAGTGTGTGCCCACCAGAGTATGGCGGGGTTTGGAGGACAGGATGAACCCTGACTAGGATGAAGTGCTGTTGCTCCCAGACACAGAGAGCTCAGGAATAGGCCTAGTTGCTCTTTAATACTGCCATTGAGTCACTTGCGGCCAAGCTTAGACAAACTCAGGAGATTCAGCGCATTCAACTGGGAGAAAGTCATAACAAACTAGCATTATATGTGGATGACACGATCCTTTTATTACTAACCCCTCCAAATCATCCCAAAGATCATGAACCTGCTGGACACATTCAGTAGGGTCACTGGATATAAGATGAACATTGACAAATCTAATATGCTTTTCTTTCACAAGGGAAAAAAAAACAAACCAGGAAGATTTAGCCCTTTTAGATTACAAAAGTTGGAGGTCAAATATTTAGGTATTCAAATAACTAAAAACTTGAAACAGCTTTACAAACAAAACTTTCTTCCTGTCATAGCAGAGATGAAAACTAAATGTGAAACATGGAATAACCTGCAGATAAAATGATGCTGTTACCAAAATTGCTGTACATCTTGTTGTCCCTCACAATTGAAATACTGAAGAACTTTTATAGGCAATTACATAAAACCTTTTTAAAAATCTATATGAAAGTATTGAAAACCCCGTATTCTCCTCAGTATACTTTTAACTAGTAAGCAACAAGGTGGGATTGGGTTATCTGATATTAGGTTCTACCATTGTGTTTCAATTCTGTCTACCAATGTGTCAAAGGTTCTACCAATGTGTCAAAGCCCCTGGGTTGGCAGACATGGAACACAAAATGTTAAACATTAAATCTTTTGGTAAAATTATATTAGAGGTTGAAAAATAAATAATCCAGAAATTATGACCCATTCTTTTGCAGAGCTGGCCCTACAAATATGGTCCAACTGCCAAAGAAAAATGGAATCTCTCCTTTTACCCCGATTATCGGAATACTCACCAGATATTTATTTATTTATTTTATGAATTTGTATCCCGCCCCTCCTGCAGAGCAGCTCGGGGCGACTTCCAACAATATAAAACACAATATAATAAAATACAGTTTAAAATCATCCATAACAATAAAATTATTTAAAACAGGGTTTAAAACATTATAAATGATAAGTCAGGTGGGGGAGCTAAAAAATCCCTCCCCCCTCAAAGGCCTGGGCGAACAGCCAGGTTTTGCAACTTCGCCGAAATGTCAACAGGCTGGGGGCCAGGCGAGCTTCCTCCAGAAGGGAGTTCCAAAGGCAAGGCGCGGCCACCGAGAATGCCCTCTCCATTGTGACCCCCCGCTTAACATGGGGGACCTCCAAGAAGGCACCCCCGGTGGACCGAAGGAGCCACTCTGGGGCGCGGAGGGCGAGGCGGTCCCTGAGGTATGAGGGGCCCAGAGGTATGAGGGGCCCAGATAGAGTGGATTTGATAGCCAGATGGTTGCACTTTGGAAGGACAAAGGACTGACCCGTGCAGCTCACTTATTTGTTAATGATACTTTCAAAACCAAAGACACCCTCGAGGGAGCCCTGAAAAAAAAAGAATTCCTTTTTTATTATATTTCAAAATATGCTCCCTTTTTAATTATCCCCAATACAAACAGGAACTTTCTAGAAAACCAAAGGCCTTAGAAAATCTGTTGCTCTCCCAGTCCTCAGATTGTAAAATACTCTCCAGTTTATACAGAGAGTTACATACAACATTTCATTTTCTAGATGCGGGATATTTGGAACATTGATATCAGGATCTACAAAAAGATTTTTCTCAAAAAGAGATCGATACAATTTGGTCAGTAATGGACAGGTGCTCACATTTGCTCACACTAAAAGAGCCCCAAATCAAATTGGTCATGTGCATCTATCTTACCCCTCATAGAGTGGCTGAATGGGAACTGCACTACCCTGGTTGGAGGAACTGTGGGGAGACGGGTTCTTACTTCCACTACTGGTGGAGATGCCCGGCTGCTCACAACTATGGCAAGAAGTATGGAAACAGTTTAATTCTATAACGAATGCTACAATCTCTTTCATACCGAAGATGGCGTGACTAGATATTTTCCCCAAAGCCTATTGGCCTGATATGCTCACAGGTAGACACATGCCAACAATTACAATTGGCTGCAATCCAGGTATTGGCAGCAAACTGGAAGCATACCCGAGGATCTCTGATTAGGGCCTGGTATCAATGTCTCTGGTTTTCCATCTCAACGGGATTATGAGACAACCTAGAACAATTTGATCTAATTTGGAATCTGATCTGGATCCTTTCAAATAATATCAAATTGGTTAGAAGTAGCAACAGAAATTTATGCCTGACAGATATATAGGTTTTTCTGATGTGGGGAAGATCAGTGTTGGATACAGGGGCAGCTGGTGGGTTTTGCTGTTGGAGGGGCACTGGGGCAGTAAGGCCGGCGGGCCTAGGGGCGGAGCCAAGGGGACAGTAGCAGAGCCAGGGGAACGGTAGGTTAGTGGCATGGTATAACCCAGCATCAAGGAGTTCCCAGGGTTAATATCGGATGGAAGAAAACACAGTCTACATGCACATCAAGCTTAAAATAAATAATTTATAAACCCAAAACACAGGGAAACACCCAAAACACTGGCATAACACTGGTAAAACACTGGCAAAACCCAGCAGCAAGGAATTCCCAAGGTTAACATCGGATGGAAGAAAACATACACATCAAGCTTAAAATAAATAATTTATAAACCCCAGCACCCAAAACACTGGCAAAACAATGGCAAAATCCAGCAGCAAGGATTTCCCAGGGTTAACATCGGATGGAAGAAAACACAGTCTACATGCACATCAAGCTTAAAATAAATAATTTATAAACCCAAAACACAGGGAC
>QEPC01003766.1:2336322-2348819 GCA_003113815.1 Sphenodon punctatus | reverse complement strand
CTATGTCTTTTTTGAGATGGGGCGACCAGAACTGCACACAATATTCCAGGTGCGGTTGCACCATTGATTTGTATAGATGCATTATGACCTCCTCAGTTTTATTCTCTATCCTTTTGCAAATAACTCCTAACATTCTGTTCAGGGGCGTAGCTAGCTTGGGTTGGGCCCAGGGACAAGAAATGTCCATGGGCCCCCCTGCCTCTTTTTTCCTGGCAGTAGTGAAGCTGCCAACTGGCCTAGGAGCGCCTCCCAGCTCAGCCGGCCTAGGGGTGCTGGGCTGCTGGCACTAGTATTTACTTGCTCTCTGTGTACTTACTTGCTCTCTCATGTCTGTGGCATGCTGCTAGTGGCCTGCTGCCAGGCCCATCTGTCTTCTGGGCCGGCGGTGAGCTGATTCCACAGTGCACTCTCTCCCTCACAGCTTGCTTCCCACATGCTGGCGCCAAGCGCAGCCAGCAGCAGCAGTGCCATTGCTGTCCCGACCCACCTGACTAGCCAAGGAGGCCAGGGGCTGGTCAGGCAGGTTGGGGCAGGCTGGGCCGGCTCAATGTGGGGAGTGTCGGAACAGGAAGGTGCCTGGCAGCGGTTCCACTCAGTTACCGAGAGGAGCAGCTGCTGGGCACCTTCCTGCTCGGACTGGACCTCCCTAGAGGACCTCCCGGGTCCGAACTGGTGAGGAAGACTCCTCCTCCACGACACGGCGCTGAGGGTGTGAGCCGAGCCACGAAGCTTGTGAGTGTGTCCTGGCCTGATGCAGACTTCTGCATGGGGCCCCTCCCCGACCCTGCCCACGGTTGCAATGCAGGCAGGGAGGGGGAAGGGTCCCACGCAGCAGCCAGAAGGGCCCCCAGCCAGCTCAGGTGGCAATTTAAAGAAAAAGAAAGGGAAAAAAGGGGGGTGGGAAGGGTGGCTTGGCTACCTTGGATATTGGGCCCCCAGCCAGTATGGGTCCTGGGATGAATGTCCCTGTTTGTCCAATGGTAGCTACACCCCTGATTCTGTTTGCTTTTTTGACTGCTGCTGCACATTGGACTGAGGATTTCAGTGTATTGTCCAAAATCACTTCCAGATCCTTTTCCTGAGTGGTAACTCCTAGCTTAGTACCCAGCATTGTGTACTCATAGTNGAGAGACCTGTGGGCCCTTTCTATCTCTGCTGTGCACAACTCTTGTTTGTCTGGAAATATTTCTTTCAAAACCTTCTGCACCAGGTCCCCCATTCCATTTTTTTCTGAGCCCTCAGGAACCCCCATGAAGCGCAGATTGTTCCCGCGAGATCTATTTTCTAGATCTTCCAGTTGATTTTGTAGCTGTTGAATTTCTGCCTCTGTTTTAGTGACCCTCTGCACCGTTTGATTCCCTCTGTCTTCTTGTTTGCTCACCCTCAGCTCCACTTCTTCTATCCGCTTATTTGCAGTTTCCATTTGCATTTTAATCTCCCCCAGACTTTTTTTAATGGCAGTAATCCCCTCCTTGTTCTCTTGCAGATCCTCTTTAATGGCCCTGAACAAATCTACAACTTGGGGTAGCGCTGATATATCCCCTGGGTCTCCCGGGGTTTCCCGCATCAGCGCCTCCGCCATTTTAGAAGTGGCTGCCTCCCCCTTCCTCGCGCTACGGCAATATTTTTCAGTTGTGGTGTCTAACTCTTTTTTTCCCCCCCAAAGGTCATACCTTTGTTTCGTTGTTGGTGGCTGCAAGATTTTTACGTCTGCTGTGGCTATTAGAGTCTTTTAGGAGTTTTTAAGGCATTGGGTTCGGAGGGAGCTCAGCCGCGCGCGTCTGGCTATTCGCGCATGCCCAGTTGACCCCCCCGCAAGGTGGCTTTCTGCTTGAGAAGCCGCTTGAGTATCAGGAAGGTTGAATTCCACCTGGTGGACACATCCTGCACCAGCTGGTGCACTGGGGAACCTTGCTCGACCTGCTTCACCTGGAGGAGGTCGCTGCCCTTCACGCTCCAGTTAAAGAAACTGGCCAGCTTCCTCCCCCGCTCAATCAGGGAGCTAAGGGTACCGGCCCAAATCCCTTTCTCCCCCAAGTCCAGAGCGTCCCTGACCACCAGGTGAAGGGTGTGTGTGGCACAATTATGCTAATGAAGCCCCCCTCGTGGACTGGAGGAACAGCCATCACCTCAGCTCCAGACATCTCTGCAGGACTAGTGTCTGCCTTGCTGTCCCCAATCAGAGTGATGTCCTGCAAAGGGGAGCACTGGGACCCTGAGGCTGATAGACTGCCCACCATGCTTCTGCCACTCTCCCTGTGCCCCCTATAGCTGCTGCTGCTGCTGCTCCTCTCCCTGCTGCCATTGCCCGGGGATCGGGCCCTGCCTCTAGCAGCCGGGGTGGGATCCACCATCCCTGGACTGCTGGGCATCACCTCAACAATGAGGGATGATGGTGGCCCATGGTGAACTTCGAACCCTGCTCCTGAAGCACCTGCACCTACTCCTGCAGTCACAGCCTCCTGGACTGCAGGCCTTCCAGTGCCCTGTGTGGCAGTGGAAGACACTGCCAGGAGGTGCCGCTGAACCACCCCCTGGCTAGTGCCACTGCTGGGAATCTCGGAAGCCTGTCGCCCAAAATCAGGCCTGTGGAGTTTGGAGCATGGTGATGGGCTCTGCCTGCTGCCACTTCGCTGGCACAGCCCCTACCACTTCTGCCACGTGCACCATTGCCCACCTTATGGGCAACAGACCGGCCTCTCCTGATTTCCTTCTCCATTTTTCCTTCCCAAATTATGCAGAGGAAGATTTTATATATTTTTTTATTTATTTATTCAAAATTTGATTATTATATATATCTACTACTACATTATCTCTAACTGCTATTAACTACTATTCTAAAATCTATGGAACTAAATGGAATATTATATCTACAATATAATATTGTAGATAAAAAGAAAGGGACTGGACCTCCCTAGTCTTACAAACACACTATACAATATTAAAACTGAATAACTACTACACACTATCTCTATCTGTCTCTATAACTAAGCTCACTCCTACAACTATCTATCTATAGTAACTATCTAATATCTATCTATCTTTACACAGGGAATTGGGGGGGGGGGGGGGGNGGACGGACACAGACAGCTCACAACAAACAATGCAGGGAGGGGGACAAAACTGAAATGAAACCTAAATCTATCTAAACCTACTCTAAAAAAATCCAAAAACAGGGGAAGGGAATCAGGGATGGAATATATACAGGGAGGAGGGAAGGATTCAATGGAGGGGAGTGAGAAAGAACACAGGGAGGGGTAAAAAATAAAAATAACACCTAAATCTATCTAATCTAATCTAAATAAATGAAACTATGGAGGTAAATGTGTGGGATGGGTGAAATAGTAGGAGGATGGCAAGGATTAGGAACACAAAGTGCTGGGAGAGGGAGACTTCTGAAAACGCCTACTGACAGGATCAGTGGCTAGCTCAGAAGGAACTGGAAGGGGGGAGGGCAATGACTTTTGTTATTTGCTGCGCCTGCCTTACCGCAAGCCCCATTGGCTCTGTGCAGCCTAGCCCCATGCCCATCACAGACTGCGAAGCCAGTGGTCTGAGGAAAAAAGGGATGGTGATTGGGCAGGATGGCTGCTACTCCCTGGCACCAGGAAGTCTGCTCCTCAGCTGCCTCCGCCCACCTCTGGGCCTGCCAGTCACGTTTTTGCCACCCAAACGAGACTGAAATCATCTGAACGATACCAAATTGTTTGGTCGTTTTTGAGTTCAGATTGAGTTCGATTTGGTTGCTTCGATGTTCGGTTTGGTTGTTCGGTTTGGTCGTCTGAACGGGCTGAGTTCGGTCCGAACACCGAATGGCCAAACCATGTTCGCACATCCCTACTTCTCTGTACCTTTTCTTGTTCAGCTATGTCTTTTTTGAGATGGGGCGACCAGAACTGCACACAATATTCCAGGTGCGGTTGCACCATTGATTTGTATAGATGCATTATGACCTCCTCAGTTTTATTCTCTATCCTTTTGCAAATAACTCCTAACATTCTGTTCAGGGGCGTAGCTAGCTTGGGTTGGGCCCAGGGACAAGAAATGTCCATGGGCCCCCCTGCCTCTTTTTTCCTGGCAGTAGTGAAGCTGCCAACTGGCCTAGGAGCGCCTCCCAGCTCAGCCGGCCTAGGGGTGCTGGGCTGCTGGCACTAGTATTTACTTGCTCTCTGTGTACTTACTTGCTCTCTCATGTCTGTGGCATGCTGCTAGTGGCCTGCTGCCAGGCCCATCTGTCTTCTGGGCCGGCGGTGAGCTGATTCCACAGTGCACTCTCTCCCTCACAGCTTGCTTCCCACATGCTGGCGCCAAGCGCAGCCAGCAGCAGCAGTGCCATTGCTGTCCCGACCCACCTGACTAGCCAAGGAGGCCAGGGGCTGGTCAGGCAGGTTGGGGCAGGCTGGGCCGGCTCAATGTGGGGAGTGTCGGAACAGGAAGGTGCCTGGCAGCGGTTCCACTCAGTTACCGAGAGGAGCAGCTGCTGGGCACCTTCCTGCTCGGACTGGACCTCCCTAGAGGACCTCCCGGGTCCGAACTGGTGAGGAAGACTCCTCCTCCACGACACGGCGCTGAGGGTGTGAGCCGAGCCACGAAGCTTGTGAGTGTGTCCTGGCCTGATGCAGACTTCTGCATGGGGCCCCTCCCCGACCCTGCCCACGGTTGCAATGCAGGCAGGGAGGGGGAAGGGTCCCACGCAGCAGCCAGAAGGGCCCCCAGCCAGCTCAGGTGGCAATTTAAAGAAAAAGAAAGGGAAAAAAGGGGGGTGGGAAGGGTGGCTTGGCTACCTTGGATATTGGGCCCCCAGCCAGTATGGGTCCTGGGATGAATGTCCCTGTTTGTCCAATGGTAGCTACACCCCTGATTCTGTTTGCTTTTTTGACTGCTGCTGCACATTGGACTGAGGATTTCAGTGTATTGTCCAAAATCACTTCCAGATCCTTTTCCTGAGTGGTAACTCCTAGCTTAGTACCCAGCATTGTGTACTCATAGTTTGGGTTATTTCCCCCTATGTGCATCATTTTGCACTTCTCCATATTAAATCTCATCTGTCATTTAGATGCCCAGGCACCCAGTTTCGTAAGATCCTATTGCAGTTCTTCACAGTCTGCTTGTGTTTTAACTACCTTGAATAACTTGGTGTCATCTGCAAGTTTGATCACCTCACTCTTAATGCCTTTTCTCAGATCATTAATTAATATATTAAACAGCACCAGTTCCAATACAGATCCCCAGGGCACACCACTTTTTACATCTCCCAATTCTGAAAACTGATCATTCACTCCTAATCTTTGCTTCCTATCCTTCAACCAGTTACTGATCCATAGTAAGACACTACCTCCTATCCCATGACTTTTAATTTTCTCAAGAGTCTTTTATGTGGGATCTTATCAAATGCTTCTGGAAATCCAGGTACACTATATCTACCGGGTCTTCCTTGTCCACATGCTTATTTAGACCCTCAAAGAATTCCAACAGATCAGTGAGGCATGACTTACCTTTGCTAAACCGAGCTGTCTTCAGGAGGGGCAGTGTATAAACCCAGAAAATAAAAATAAATAAATAAATAAAATCTACGTTGACTCTTCCCCATTAAGCCATGTTTATCAACATGTCCAGCAATTCTGTTCTCAATGATGGTTTCCACCATTTTGTCTGGCACAGACGTCAAGCTTACTGGTCTGTAGTTTCCAGGATCACCTCTGGATCCCTTTTTAAATATTGGGGTTACATTTGCCACCCTCCATTCCTCCGGTACAATGGCAGATTTTAACGATATGTTACAAATTACGAACAGTAGGTCTGCAATTTCATATTTGAGTTCCTTCAGAATTCTGGGGTGAATATCATCTGGTCCTGGTGATTTGCTCTAGGACCTCCTCCAGAGTCACGTTGATTTGTGACAGCACTTCTAATTCATCACTTACAAAGTAAGGTTCTGGCGTGGTTATCTCTCCAACATTATCTGTAGTGAAGACCGAAGCAAAGAACTCATTCAGCTTCTCTACAATGTCCTTTTCCTCATTAAGCACCCCTTTCACCCCCTGGTCATTTAACGGCCCAACTGACTCTCTAGCAGGCTTCCTGCTTCTGATGTACTTGAAAAAAATTATTATTAGTTTTAGCATCTTTAGCAAGTTGCTCCTCAAATTCCTTTTTGGCCTGCCTTATTAACTTTACATGTACTTCAGCAATGCTTATGCTCTTCCCTATTTACCTCATTGGGACTCTCTTTCCATTTTTTAAAGGATGCCCTTTTGGCTCCAATAGCCTCCTTCACCTCCCCATTTAGCCACACAGGCAGATGTTTGGCCCTCTTCCTACCTTTTAAAATTTGTGGTACACATTTAATCTGAATTTTCAAGAGGGTGTTTTTAAATAGTCTCCACGCTGCCTATAGACATTTAATTCTTACAACTGGTCCTTTAAGTTTCCCTCTAACTAGTTTCCTCATTTTTACATAGTTCCCCTTTCTAAAGTTATATGTTACTGCAGTGGTTTTATTTGGCATTTCCCCTCCTGTGAATATGTCAAATTTGACACATGGCTAGTTTTTATATGGCCCTCTTCCAGTTTCTGGATCTGGCCCCTGGATCCAGTTCTGGCCCCCAAGAACTAAAAGACTGAAGGCATGTACACAAAGATAGGGGACAGATCTATGATCTGAGCCTTCCTCTCCCTGAGTGCACCCCTGCCCCCAACATCTATGCAGCCCTTGGAGCCTGTGCTAATTGTCAAAGTGGTCTCCGGTTGGGAAAACATTCTCTACCCTGATCTAAACTAGTGGTTCCCATGCTTTTTGTCTGTGTGACCCCAATTTTCAGACTTAAAAATAATCCTGTGACCCCAGCCAGCAAAGATATTAAAAGTAGATAAAACCTCAATTTGATTGTTACCCCATCTGCAGATGGTTTGATCCCACCATCCCAACCCATAATTTGGGACTCTCTCTCTCTCTCTCACACACACACACACACATTATATGTGGACAGGCTGTAATGTGGGATTTGGTGGAGATTGGATATTATTTTTATGTCTAATTCTTGGTGGCGTGGACTAGGAAAAAAGTGTTCTCAGTTGTTTCTTATCTCTTCCTCCTCCAGCTGAGGTAGTTGGTAATTCTACCTGCAGCTGGGAAGTTTCTGAGAGTTGATTTGCTTTGTGGCTGATTTTTATCAGACTCTGAAATATTCAATCAGCTTCTAAAAGAATGGCGTTCCATTTCTGAATATAAGTGTTCTAGCCTCTGCTATTCACTATAGACAACGAGCCTCCCACGCATACACCTACCAGCCCTAGCTGGATGATTCATCATAATAAATCTTTTGCTATGCAGTCACTTCTCAGCTGAAGATGCATGTTATGATGGGGTTCAAAGGAGAAGGCCAGTGAAACAAGAGCCATTGCTTATCTGATAAAACCATCACTAAATCTTTCATTGAGTTTTCACAACACACAGAAATGATGTTCTGTGTAGAACAAAACTGTTAAAGATTGCATCCCCTTCATCTATCACACATTAGACAAATAAAAAGCCAGGAAGATATACAATTTTGTAAGTGGATTTGCCTACGTGAGACAAGGTGTTTTTTTTGTTTTTTTTAAGTGTTGTCGTCAGGAGAAAGAAAAATCCATGTATGGTCTGGCCAAGTACATTTTATATCACTAATGAATGCAATGAAAAAAATTTCCACTGAACTATTTGTGCACTAATGGATTTATCAGAATAAAATAACTTCCATCTCAACAGTGCTGTGATGTATGATTTTTTTCTACCCAGAGCAGGAAGTTCTTTCCCCCTGGCCCTCTAAGTCCCTGCCTCTCAATCCTAATGGGATGGAATCAGGGCAAGGGATTTTTGAGGTGGGGTTAGTCATTCACGCTGTGTGTGTGTGGGGGGGGGGAGAGGCTCTGTCTCAGGAATTAAATTGAAGATGGCAGATTTAAATGTCCCCAGTATGTGTGTGGACCCCTAAATGTGAAAGACCAGGAAAAGGCCAATATTGGCCATTTCAGGGTTGGAAAGGAAAGCCAAAAAACAAACAAAGAAAAAAACCTAGAAGGTTTATTTGGCTTTCATGAATTACTTTCCTACACAATCCTCTGAGATTAAAAATCATAAAGATTAAATCAGAAGAGGTGTTTGCCTGCTATAGCCCACACCAGGAGGGTGTCCACCTGCCCATTTATTTGGTGTTCACCCCCCACTGGTCACATGGTCTCCACTCATGGCAGGGTCCTGAAGCATGCGGAGCCTGCCCTGCGGACAAATGCGACCTAATGTGCACCCATGTGTCTGCGTCCTGTCAGTTAGGTGTAGCGCCTTCCTTCTTGCAGGTCTACCAATGCCATAGAGTCATGGGCGGACATCCTAGAGCCTCCAAGGGGTGACCACTTCCTGCTCTGCTCTCAGCCTCACTGGCACCACAAGTGGGGGCTGCCCACAAGTGCATGAAATACGTGCAGGGGGCTTCCTGTTTCCTAAGATAGTCACGTTAAACATGTGAGTAGGGGCTGAGCGGGGGCTGCATGGACTGAACCCGGACTGCAGCGAGTTATCGTCTCGTCTGTTAACACCCAAGAGCTCCTGTTTTATATTCAGCTCTACAGAGGGAGAGCAGAGGAGTGGTTGGGTTTCTAACTGGAGACGTGGGTTCAGTTCCCTACTCTGACGAGCTCAGCAGCAAGAAACGTGAATTCTGGGGCAGGGATGTTGCTTCTGGAGCATCTACATCCTGATAGCGGAGAAAATTAAGTGTCTAATTAGCAAGCTTTATTGTGATGAATCATATATAGCTAGGGATGGTAGGCTTGGGCCCCAACAATTTGGTGGGTTTTAAAAACAAATTAAGTACTGCCTACAGTGGACCCAGCCTTAGACTAGTGGAATGAGAGATCCCACCCTGGCAGTCGCCACCAACCAGGAGGCATCACAACACAACAATGGGTGTTTTCAGACATTACGGGGCCGCTTGGCCTCATACCAAAAATAACCAAATCATTCCCCGCCGGGATGACCCCGTCACGCCGTATCAGACGTGCCGGGGGATCCCGGTGGGGAATCTGGGAGGGGGCGGGGCTGCATGGCGCAACGTGCGGCCGCAGGGCCCTGCCCCCTCCACACTTCCCACCACCCGCCCTCTGGGGAGACGGGCAGACGGCAGGGCCAATGCGGCCACAGCATCTGGCCGAATTCACCATGGCCCAGGATCCCGCCGGTGATCCTGGGCTGTGGCGCCCGACCAGACGTGATTTTTTTTTGGTCCCGTCCAGGGATCACTTTCACCACGCTTCCTGGGAAGTTCCCACGGCTAGCCCGGGAAGCGTGGTTGAAAATGACCCCGTGTGGGTATTGACCGTGGTGAACATCTGGCGGCTGCCAAACAGATGTTCGAGGCACAGTGACCACAGGTGGGTATTCACTGTGGTTCATTGTGATCTCGTAACGTCTGAAATCACCCAATGTGGCCCAAAGTTGGCGGCTTACAAGTTTGGCTGGCCACTGCAGCCAAAGTCCTGCTGTCCCAAGCGTGATTTGCACCACTACTGTGCTTGTGCCCAGTGCAACTGACCTTCTCGCACTGACCTGGTTACAGCATTGATTCCCAACATACAAACAAGATAAAAATGGTCAGTGTGAATATATTGTGGTTATGAGCACCATACTGTGGACAGACTCACTCTTGCTGGAAAATAGAGATGAAACGTACACTCCCCCGACTGACGTGATTCATGCACACTGTCAGAACGGTGAAATGGGCAAACGTTTTTGCCTCTGAAAACCGGTAGCTCTTCTTTGTTAACAGCACCAGTCATTCCATTACTTTAGTAGATGTATTGGAGTACATGTTAGCATAACAATTATTTCCTTGGGGTTTCTCTCATTTGATAATTAGGGAATTGCTCCTCCATTTCTCATCCCTACATGTGCTCCTATTTCAAATACCCACCAATAGAATAAGGCAGTGACTCACTGACACCAGTCAGGGGCGATGCCTCTACAATTTCATTATTACGAATCTTGCAAGACAAAAGATACCCCTCAGCAGCAGAAAAGATTACACTTGTTCTGTTACCATTGACAAGGAGGCGATATAGAGTCAGTCACTTCAGCCTCCTGGGAATTATTATCTATGATGGCATTTCAGCAGAAGGGAAACGTTACATTCATGTATTCTTGCATCTGTCTAGCTTTGCCTTCCTGCAGACATTGTCTCTCTTTAAATGTATACACTACAGGTAAAATCCATCACTTATTGTGCTCATGTCTCCAAATTCACAGGAGGGAATCCAGAGTCAAAGATCAAGCAGTCTGAATCCAGTGCCAGCTGAACGGTGGCAGTCATCAGTCAGTAATACAGAATGTGCTTGTAATGAGGACCATGTGACAGAGCTAGAGAAACATATATTGCAGCCAAACTGTATGAAGAAGATTAATGGAACATCAAATTAACACACAAGCAACTTGCATTTGTTTTTAAAATTAAAATTAAAATTGAAACAGTCTTGTCCTGCATTTGTAAAAGAATCACGAGTTAACTTAAAAACACAGCTTTCTTTGTAGTTCTTTGTAGCTGGTGAAAGGATGCCAGCTCTTTAAGGGAGTGCAAGAAATGCACCCTCTGCTACAGGTGCATCTTGGTCTTTCACAATTAAATGAGGCACTGCTGGGCTGTGGGCAGCACAGGCTGTTAGGGTGTTTTTACACGAGGCACCCCCATGCATGGGCACTTATTGTCCACGTCGGGGATTTCTCGTTTGAATACATTGTGACGTGGTGTGTGCTCCTGTGAGCCACGCACCACCCACCCTGCCCACGCACGGGGCACTCCGTGAAAATCCAGAGTGCCCCATGCGTGAACGGGGTGGGCAGTGCGTGGGCCATGTGTGGGGATGCTCGTGTGAAGCGCCCGCCTGCTCCAAGCAGCAACTGTGGACCATGCCTGCTCATCTTGTGTAAAAACACCCTTAGAGGTGGCTCAGGAAAGAGTCAGGCAGTTCAATGAGGAGGGAACGGCAGGCTGAGTGCTGGCACTGTCCTCCCTGTGACCAAACTGAGGCCTGCAACTCCTTGCAGGTACAGGGAGGCTCCCCAACATAGTTTCTAGTTGAGTTTGGATTCCACCAGAACCTAGTTCTGACTTTAGCCTGTGCTTTGCTGGTGATGAGACCACTAGCCTCCTCTCTTTGCACAACATATGGATTTTTCCATACTCATTAAGTGTTCTTATATTCCATTGCCCGACATGTATAATATATTTGGCAGTCAAGACTTTGAGTATTTTTAGATGGACAACCCCAGGTCTGCTTTGGGGGGAGGCCGGGGGGGGGGGGGCGGCGGCGGCGGCACTGCCTGCGCAGTGCTTTCCTCCCCCACACCACAGAGCTGCGGGCAGATCATCAGCCACTTTATGCTGTTGCCCACAGCTCTAGCTGTTGCTGAGGCAAACCCCAGCCTGAAGCAGAGCTGCAGTGGCCTGTCTGCGAGTAGACTGACTGCTGCTCAGTCCCCGGTCAGTGCCGCGGCAGGGTTTGGACAGGGTATCTCACTTTGCTTGTGGTGCTCTGAGGTGTTCCGGAACACTGCAAGTGGAGCTAGCACAAAGTAGGCAGCGCCTGCTCTGCCTCACCCCAGGGTGGCCTGCCTTTATATGAATGAGTCACCCTGTGGAGACCAGGTGTCCATCTAAAAACATCCTTTCCCATCATGCTTTCGTTACCTCTCGACTGGACTACTGCAATGCACTCTACATGGGGTTGCTCTTGACGATGGTCTGGAGGTTGCAGCTAGTACAGAATGTGGCGGCCTGTCTCTTGACGGGTGGGCTGCCATGAGCACATTACACCTGTGCTCCGTACTCTGTACTGACTGCCTATTATCTACCGGGCCCAATTCAAGGTCTTAGTTATGACCTATAATGCCCTAAACAGCTTTGGTCCTTGTTACCTGTGAGACTGCCTCAGACCCTGGGTTCCTTCGCGGCCCTTGTGGTCGGCTGGGGATGCCCGGGTATGCCAGGATCGTGACGGCACAAAGGGCATTCTCGCACCTCGGCTGTGGAATTCCCTTCTTTTGGAGGCTCGCATATCCCCCAGACCTTCCCTCTTTCTGTAGATGTTGTAAAACCTGGCTGTTCCGCTGGACCTTCGGGGTGGGGGTGGGGGTGGGCGTGGGGGGGTAGGTGGTGGGAGGGTTTTTATTGTTTTATTGGTTTTGCCTGAATGCTGTGTCCATTTAATATTTTTATTGTATTTCAATTGTTTTGTGATATTTAAACTTTTATTATTATGTGTATGATGTATGCGGCGGCCCGTCTTCTTACGGGGACGGGTCGCCGGGAGCACATTACACCGGTGCTCCGAGCTCTGCACTGGCTGCCGATAGTGTGCCGGGCCAAGTTCAAGGTCCTAGTGATGATCTATAAAGCCCTATATGGCCTTGGCCCCTCATACCTTAGGGACCGCCTCGCCCTTCGCGCCCCGGAACGGCTCCTGCGGTC
>QEPC01003766.1:2291709-2334405 GCA_003113815.1 Sphenodon punctatus | reverse complement strand
GGGGGGGGGGGGGGGCTTTCGCCATTTGCATCTGGTGAAGAGACTCTGCTCATATGTCTCCGACTCTTATCTCTCCACTGTCATCCATGCATTTGTCACCTCAAGGCTGAACTACTGCAATGTGCTCTGCATGGGACTGCCCATAGTGATGGTCTGGAGACAGCTGGTGCAAAATGCAGCGGTCTTCCTGCTTATGGGGACAGGCTGCAGGAAACATATAATACAGGTGCTCCATGTATTGCACTGACTGCCTATTGTCTTCCTCCAGGAAGTTCCGGTTTTGACCTATAAAGTCTTACAAGGCCTGGGCCCTGCTTATCTGAAGAATTGCCCCACTCCCTGGATGAGCCCTGTGGTCATCCGGGAGCACCCTCCTGGAGATCCTGCAATATCGGCAGGTCCGGACAGACAGACGAGCATTCTCAGTGGCCACTCCGTCGCTGTGGAATGCTCTCCTGGGGGAGATCTGTCTCAGCCTGGACCTTCTGGCCTTTCTCAGGCAGTGTAAAACCTGACTCTTCCATTAGGCATTTCTTGGGAGGGGGGGATGGGTTAACTGGTTTTTCAGGGTGAGGATTTTTGTTTTACACAGAATGGGGTTTTATAATATGTATGTAATATATATTTATAAGTTTAAGTTTATTAGCGTAGCCATAGGCCATAACTGTAAACAAACAAACAACATAGACATACATCAAAGTCATAAAACCGTAAAATAAACTATAAAATTGGATGGGATTAATGAATGGAGAGTAATACAGCTTCTTAATCTTATTGCAGCATAATCGAGGTAAAACATTCTTTAAGTGATATGGCAGATTAAATCAGTTCATAGAGCCTGAACAAAGGATCTACATGGATCTACATGGGGCATCGACAGTCATAATTTCTTCTAATATCGAGGCACCTTTGATGGGAAATCCCAGCTTTTTCTTTCAGGCATGATTGTCCAAACCAGGGCTAGGCACTATTGGGCATTGGGACTGAACCGGATGGGAAATAGACAAAAAAGCATTTGAGGGTAAATCTACAGATGCCCAAGGCAATAGGGAGCCTACAGTTTGTGTCCCAGGTAAGTCCTGTGAAGTTGACACCACAGGGAAGGACTTACCAGGACTATCCCGGGCATGAGCCCTAGGAAAAGAGTGAACCAAATCAGATGAAAACCTACAAGGGCTATCCTGAACATGGGCCCTGGGGGAGGAACAAGCCAATTTAATAGGAGGCTTACCGGGGCTACAAGGGCTATCCTGTGCCTGGGCCCTAGGGGAAGGATAATCCAATTTAGGTGAAAACAAATCCACAGTAGCTGTTAACCTACCTGCCTGAGGCAAGGTAGCTGTGGTAACAAATGCTTCACCCTGAGTCGGGGCTTCAGATGTATTAGCATCTAGGGTGTCTAGTAGAATACCTGTCTGCCTCCAAGGAAGCTGGGTCAAATCAATATTACTTTTACTTTTGACCGAAATGGTCAATGGAACTTGCAATAACAATGGGACAATCCCTTTCTTAACAAAAACTTTAACCATGTGAACCCCCCAGGGACAGAAGAGGCGAGCATTGCGCAATAACCTATTCACTGTGACTGGTGAACGAAAATAAATAATAACCCATAGCACACCGCCCCTATCTGGTAGAAAATAAAACCGAGTAATTTGCGAGGGCAGAAAGGTTCTACCCAGTATATGAGAGATGTGATGGGCAATCCAAAATTTCAAATTCCAAGGGGGAAATGAACCATATAAGGGATAAACAATAAAAGCCAGGGCATTAGATATAGAGGTTAAATGACAATCCTCTTTAGGCTTAATAGCTGAAGCGCTGGTGTTTTCTGATCATACAAATGACCTGGATTATGGTTTGAAACTGTCCTTTGCAAGTCCACACTGGTGGTATTCCCTGTGGAATTGGACAAATAGTCTAAACCCTAGTCAACTGGTGCTGGATATCCAGCAATTTGGTATCAAACCCCTCCAATTGTGCCAATATTGCTGCCATATCCCCTCCCACCTTCTGGGAACAACCATAGGCCTGGGCCTGAACCACCTGGGGTTCAGAGGCACCGGTTCTTAAGTTGGTCTTGGGGCCCGTAGGAATGTTAAGAGGGCCTCCAACACTGGAGGGGGGCTCCAACTCCCCAACCTGTAAAACACAAGGAACATAATTCTCTTGGAGTCCCGGAACAATGAGGTTTGGGGTAGTTAAAGAACCGGAGGGAGTATCATATACTCCCCCCTTTTCTAGATTGGCTCTAGTTGACAAATTCAAAACCTCCCCAAACTCTCCAACCTGACCTTGGCAGGAAAGCAAGGTTTGAACCGAAGCATCAACCAGCTTCCGGTTCTCCTGCCCATCTATCTGAGACCTCAATAAGAGACCTTCCCCTTCCACACTCTGGGGAACTAAAAGCTGCGTCTCAATTTTCTCAACCTGAGCCTAAAGGGATTCTATTCTTGATGGGAGAAACCCGAGGACCCACCAAAGGTTGGGAGGCCCCCCTAGATTTGGCAGCCAAGGCTAACCACCTCTCACCTTGCTGCTTGAACGCTAAAGTGCACGTCAATAAGGAAGGATCGGAACGTACCTGCGTAGGCTCGATCCCACCCCGCAGAATTCCTCCCTCCAAGTTCGCAGTGCCATACTGCAAAGGGGGGACTGAAGGCTTCGTACTAATGGCCAAAAAATCCCGGCCAGCTTCAGAACCTTCCAGAGGTGGACACGAAGATAGTTGGGGAAGACCATCTCGCTTGTCTCTAGGGAGGACTGGAACCGTAGCGAGGCAGTCCACAAGCTGCAGCTGCCTGTCCTGGGCCCTAGCCCTGTTGGCCGCCCCCATCTTCTTTCCCTTTTTTGGCATTGCAACAGAGCCCAAGGTGACTAATATATAAGAGGAACTGTACTCCTACCTCGAAGCACAGAGATTACAAAAATTCAAACCCTCCCTACAATAACTCCAGAAAGGATACGGGCTCCCGCGCCCGACCAGCGCCTAAGGCCGCGCGCACAAGGGCACACCCTTGCGCATGCAGCCCTTAGGCGCGCTGCCCCTGCGATCGCCTCCGGCACCGCCGGGCAGCACGGTGGTCTTTTGAATTCCACAGTGGCGTGGCTCCTCCCAGTAGTCAGCTGCTCCAGCAATCAAGCGGCGATGGCTCTCAGCAGCATCCCTTCTGGGGGTGGGCTCAGGGTTCCCGCAGTCCCCACCCAGGTAACAAACAGGACGATGGTGCAACAAGACAGGGAAGTGGGTCAGCTGGAGCTCGGAGCTGCCAGGAAGCACAGTGGTCTTTTGAATTCCCTGGCAGAGTGGCTCCTCCCAGTAGTCAGCTGCTCCAGCAATCAGGCGGAAATGGATCTCAGCAGAATCCCTTCTGGGGGTGGGCTCAGGGTTCCTGCAGCCCCCACCCAGGTAACAAACAGGACGAGGGTGCAGGGAAGTGGGTCAGCTGGAGCTCGGCCATATATTTATAATGAATTGTGTTTTTATTGTTTTACTATTTTCATGGTTTTTGTACTCATTTTAAGCTGCCCCGAGTTGCCATTTTGCGAGAGGGGTGGGGTAAAAATGCAATAAATAAACTTTTTTTGTTTTTTGTTTTCCTTATGAGAATGGGTTACTAGTCCCAAACCAACCTCCACATCAGGAGCACTGGTGGCTGGATTTTTTCTGATCTCTGTCCTTCAACCTGGCCAGCTTGGTTAACCCTACCAGGAGCAATGCTCCAGCTGGTATAGCTCTCTGGATTACTGAGATGCACAAACACTTCCACCAGATCAAGGTACTTGACCTGAAGGGAAATTATGCTTATCCGTTCTCCTAGACACTTCTTCCTCAGACACCCATGATAAAAAATGAATTTGACAAGTCTAGCTAGTCAACAAATTCAATATCCAATAGACCGAGAGAAGGGTGATTAATATTAGAGTCATGACTATTAACATGACATATATCCAGTTTCTGATCATTTAATTCAGGGACTGTTATTTTGGGCACCCTTAGTGATTGCAAATTCAATAGTACTATAGTATCTAGTGAGAGAACCAGGTGCCTCCTGGTGGTAATATTTTAAACCAGGTAGGTGGCTTAATGATCCATTTCTACTGCTAATCCTTTCTCCTGCTTTAAGGAAAGCTGTAAAGCAAAACTTAAGCTTTCATTTTTAAGAAATTATCAAATATGAGATGACTTTCTTGGCTAGTTTCCCTGGCAGAGAGAAGATGTTTTGAACAGTTTCGGTGCAGAAGTGTCAGTGTATTTACTGGCTGTTGTAAACTATTATGCTAGCTGTGTGTGTCAAGCTTTAAGATGGCAAGGAAGAATATGCCACAATGGCATCTAGGAGGCACACTTCATTTCCCACTTCATGTTTCAATGTTCTGGATTTTTTGAATTGCATTAATTAAATATGTGTCTATACTAGAGAAAGGAAGGTAGACCATATTAATTGATAGAGCATCTAATGCGTAATGTAAAAATGTAAATATGACTGTTTTTAAAATTCTGAGTCGAGAGAGATTGTGTGGTTGCTGTGTTGGTCCCAAGTGACAGAGAGGGAAGCAAAGTGGTTCAAATGATATCTTTTATTGGACCAGCTGGTTGGTAGAATCAGCTGTGGCTACTGGGTCAGTTGAGAGAAATGTGGGGCCAGTACAACCTGGTAGCTGCTACCCCCTCATTATAAGTTTTGAAACCAATTTCTGGAAATGATACTGGTACTTTATTTTCACATAGGATACCTGCAATTATTATTTTACCCATCATATTAATGTATATTAAGCAAGAAAATGTTTATGAGGCTGTAGCAGGGTGAGCTGGCCCTGCAAGGGTTGATGGGCTCCCACTCACCACTCCTAGCCAGGTAAACGTCCCTAGCTGCAGTAAAGAGCCAGTGTGGTGCAGTGGCTAAGGCCACTTTTAGACATGCGAGGCGCACACACAGCGTGAAATCACGCCGTGTGTAAAGATCCCATGGGTGGGGCTTAGGCCATTTTTAGATGAGCATGGCGGCGCCCACACTTGTTTTCCAAAAGACCCGGCAGTCCGCTTTACACATGACGCCGATGCCGAATATGCGCATGCGCGGATGATGCGCATCCATTTCTGGCCACGAACTGACGGGGTTGGCAATTGAGGCCATTCATACGCGGCCGGAAATGGATGCGCATCACCCGCGCATGCGCGTATTCGGCATCGTCGTCACGTGTAAAGCCAACTGCTGGGTCTTTTGGAAAACAAGCGCGGGCGCCGCCGCGCTCATCTAAAAACGGCCTTAGACGCGACATCTTGCGTGTTATAGCTGGTCGTGCATTCTTTTAAAACTGTGAACTAATACCTCAATATAGAGGTATTTAGTTCATGGTTTTAAAAGAATGCGCGACCGGCTATAATGCGCGAGATGTCATGTCTAAACCCTGTCCATGGGATTTTTACATGCAGCATGTCTTCAAGCCACGTGTGCACCACACACGTCAAAAAGTGGCCCGAGTGCACTGTGTCTGAACCAGGAGATAGGGGGAGGCCCCAGTTCAAGTCTTGCCTTAGTTAGAAACTCACTGGGTGACCTTGGGCCAGTCACAATATTCTCTCTTTGCCCTTATGAGAGAGAAACGTTGATTTGGATCGACTAATGGTCAGAAGCGAATGAGAATTAATCTTTCACTATAAAAATATTAAGAACAAATATGTTGTGTCCTCAAATGATAAGGTTCTGTTTTATGCAAATGTTATGCTAATTTCCCAATACAACCCAACTCAATATGCACCTCAGTTATCAGATGTCATTTCAAAATATGGAGTATTTATCAATATACAAAATTTATTGAGGGTACATGGAGCTTGCTATTTTTAAAAAATAGATTAAAATAGATACGTATCAATAAAGATTATATGTCATTTCAAAAATGAGGATGGCATCATTGTTTAGAGAGGCTGATTTGATAAAGTGGGAGGAGCAAATAAAAAGAGGAAGGGTAGATTTGAAAGCCAGAGCAAAGAGCTAAGGCCTGAAAATGGGAGCCACTAGAGAGGAGGTCACTTGAGAGGAAATGGCCAGGCTGCCAGATGAGAGAGAGGATATTGACCACAGTACTCTGAATGGTGTGGAGGACTAAGGGGTCTGAAGGCAATTACAGGGAATAAGTGTAGGAATTAAAGCCTTAGTGAAGAGAAATAGCAAATGGTTTTGAAAATTTGTATGAAGAAACAAAGATTTGATATAACCTCGATGTATGGGATAAAAAAAGAGGGAAAAGCCAAAGGTGACCTCAAGGTTACAGCCCCTACACTTAGGGTGAATGGTGACTGAATGTGGTATGCAGTAGAGCAGTGGTTCTCAAACTGTTTTGAACCATGTCCTCCCCCTTCCACTTTTCTGTTGTAGTTGAACCCCCTCTTCATTCCACCCGCACCTTGCTCCCTCTCTTCCTCTTCTTCTCACCCTTCTTTTGGTTTCCCCATCTCCCCCTTTTTCTTTGGCTCTCACTCCCCCTTGTCAATCCATTATTTTGGAGATTTCCCCCAGCTCAGTTTGAGCAGGGAGCTAGGTGTTTTCCAGTTGGGGTCCTTCTCACAACCCTCTGTACACTTTTCATCCCCACCCCCACTGCGTGGGCTCACCCCCAGTGCCCCCAGTTTGAGACCCTAGGAAGTAGAGAGGGACTTGAGAAAGAAAATAAGGAGCTCAACTTGGGTCGTGTTAGTTTTACTTTGCCAGTAAGACACGCAAGGGGTATTGGAGACAGGCTGAAAAGCAGTATAGGAATTCTGGTTTTAGAGCCTGAAGAAAAAATGTTGTTTGCAGCCCCTTGGGTTCTAGGGTCCTTAATGCTTAGCTTTTAGTTGAAATGCTGTTGCCCGCCAGTATCTGGAATCTTTTCAGATTGCAGCTTCCAAAAAAGGAGCAGGTGAGGACATCCAGAAATCTTCCTAATTTGACATGATACCTAGCAAAATATAAATAGTTTTTCTTTTGGGAACATTCTCTTTAAAAGGGAGCAGCAGTTCAGTGGAATTTTTCAGATTGTGAAATGCATGCCAGTTTTACCATTTTTACATTAGACTGGGCTTTATTTTCCATTTTCTCTATCACCCTGGCACAGGGTAAGCATTTATGTGTGGAAATTCCATCCTTGTGACAGGGTAGAATGGAAACATAAAGTTTCCCTAGTTAGTTGGCTTTAGTTTTGTAGTTTCATAAGTTCAGTCAGCACAAGCCCAGAGAAGTGAATGAAGTTTGCATTGGTGGAGCATTCTGAAGATCGAAGCAATGGTCCAGCAAGGATTATTGTGATACTCTCGTCTAGTCTTCTGTATACAGAGCTTCAGAGCTTGTGGAATTCATTCTGACTGACTCAGGAAGGTATGTCTCAAAGACTCTAAGCCAGGGGTGGGGAACCTCAGGCCCAGGGGCCAAATGCGACCCTCAGCAAGCTTTTATGTGGCCCTTTTCCAGGGCCTGGATCTGGCTCCTGGATCCATTCTCTACCCCCAAGCACTGAAAAACTGAGCTCAGGATAATGGAGCAGAGAGGAGGGCATGCACACAAGGGTAGAGGACAGATCCATGGCACAGATCCATGATCTGGACCCTCCTTTTCTTGAATAAACCCATTAATGTGGCCCTCAGAGCTCGTACTAATATTCAATGTGGCCCCCAGGACAGAAAAGGTTCCCCACCCCTGTTCAAAGCAATGGAAGTGCTGCCACTTCTGGGTTCAGTGTTTGATACTCTCTCTGTCCAGAAGTTGAGATTAAATTCTGAGGCTGAATTTTGGTCTCCACTGTCTTCATTCCACTTCTGTCTCCACTGAAACTTGTTATAGCAATATGTCTGCAAGAACCCACCATTATCTGTGCAGAGTGCTGATATGAATATGGCATTTTGTATTTGCAAAGATAATTCACATATTTATTTTCATGAATGAATATCCAAATTCATCTCTGTCACCATTGCACAATTTGCATCTTTGTTTCCTTTGCTACCCTATTTCAGTCATGTTGGCATTTCATGTTAAGTATTTTGGCCACTTTGGTGTTTTCGTGTTCAGTACCTTATTCACGTCAGCAGTACTGTTTGGCGAGTTCTTCTGAATGGATAGCATTCAGTTCTGAAGGCAGGTCCAGTTTTCCTCTGATATGATAAGCTGTTTAGATGGCCTAATAAATCAGACTTAAGCAGACTCTACTTTGTTCCTCTACATTAGGTTGTATTAAAACATACTTTATTTTATTGTTTCCATTACAGGGCCGCGCTGAGGAGTGCGGTGAGTGGGGCTGTGTGGACCTGGGTTATGGCACTGAGACTGCGCTTGTAACCTTGGTTGACAACCTCTCCCTTGAGTTGGACCAGGGTTGTTCGATCCTGTTGATTCTGTTAGATCTCTCGGCTGCATTTGATACCATTGATCAATGACATGAGTTGTTGGTGACTCGGCTGTGGGACCGGGCAGGGATTAACGGGACTGTTCTTGAATGGTTCTCCTCTTTCCTGGCTGGGAGAAACCAACGTGTGGTGCTGGGTGATTTTTCATCCTCTCCCCGGGACCTCACGTGTGGGGTCTCACAGGGTTCCATCTTATCCCCTCTCTTGTTCAATGTGTACATGCAGTCTTTGGGGCAGGTTGTCAGGGAGTTTGGTGTAAGGTGTCATCAATATGCTGATGACACCCAGATATAGCTCTAATTTTCATCTGACCCAGGTCCGGCAGTCTCAGTGCTTACCTGGTGTTTGTCAGCTGTGGGGGATTGGATGAGGTCAAGCCGCCTGAAGCTGAATCCTGGCAAGACGGAGGTGATGGATGTGGGGAAAGCCGGGGGAGTGATGGGCCTTATCAGATGGGGATCTGTCCTCTCCTGGTATCTCAGGTCCATAATCCTGGATCCGCAGCACCACCTGGATGTCCAGGTGGTGGCTGTGGCAAAAGGGGCATTTTGCCAGTTATATCTGGTACATCAGCTTAGGTCGTATGTCTCGGACTTGGATCTGGCCACAATCGTCCATGCTTTTATTACCTCGAGACTGGACTACTGTAATGCACTCTATGTGGGGCTACTCTTGGTGCTGGTTTGGAGACTTCAGCAGGTGCAGATTGTGGTGGCCCATCTCCTAACAGGGACGGGCTGACATGAGCACATTACACCAGTGCTTCACTCTCTGCACTGGCTGCCGATAGTCTTCTGGGCCCAATTCAAGGTGTTGATGTTGCTCTTTAAAGCCCTAAATGGCCTGGATCCCACCTACCTGCAGGACCGCCTTACCCTCCGGATCCTGGATCGGCCCTTGCAGTAGGTCGAGGGCACCCTCCTCAGGGTCCCCTGGGTTTCCTGGGTGTCAGCTATGAGGAGGGCATTTTCTGTGGCTGCACCGCAGCTGTGGAACTCCCTCCCATTGGAGGTCCGCCTGACCAGCGACCTCCCCTCTTTCTGTAGACAGTGTAAGACCTGTCTTTTCTGCTGGGCTTTTACCAAGGGAGATGGGGTGGGTGGGTTGGGTTGGGTTAGGNTAGACAGTGTAAGACCTGTCTTTTCTGCTGGGCTTTTACCAAGGGAGATGGGGTGGGTGGGTTGGGTTGGGTTAGGGAGGGTTTGGGTATGGGTTCTTTTAATCTGGGGAATGTTGGTTGTTTTAATTATATTTTAGTTGCTATGTATTTTAAAATATTGTTAGCCGCCCCGAGATGCTTATAGCAGGAGGGGGTGGCATATAAATTTTAATAATAAATAAATAAATAGCCATGCTTTTTGCCCATCACGTCTAAAAACACCCCCGACACCATTGTGTTGATCAGGCAACATAAAGATTAAGCTGAGAATCAGATTCTATCATCTGATCCAATGACAGGATCAGAGCAGTGAATGGCCATTTACTTATTGAATTTACTCATTTTGCAACTGATTTTAAGGTTAAAGCCTCAGGTCCAAAATATCTATCTTTAAAAGAGCTTTCAAGAAGTACACTACTGGCTTCCAGCTATCTCTACCACCCTACTGCTTGCAGAGGCAGGTCTGTCTCTCTTGGACCATGATGTCAAAGTTTCTTGTTCCTTCTCCCAGCCCAGTTCCAGCCCTTTTTCTGTCTTGGACCCCAGTACTTGAACCCTCTCCTGACCCTTGCCTCGTGATTGACTTCCTAACTTCTGACATGGCTCTAGTCTCCTGGATCTCAGCATTTGGCTCCTGATTTGGACTTGGTTCCAAGCTCTGGCTTTCTAGCTCTGGACCTTGCTTGGCTCTGATCTTATGTACACCTGGCTTCCAATCTAAGTTTCTAACTGTACACTGACTGTGTTCTTGGCCTTGCCCCCTAAAGTCTGACAGTGGCTTGAGTCCCCACCAGGAACCAGAAGATGGATTTCAGTCTTCAACCCATGCACAGAAGCCACCACATGTGCCAGTAGGTGCCTCTATCTTGGTGTGGCATCCCTGCACTGTGTGGCATCCCATGATCCTTCTTGGTCATGTGCCTGACTGGGAGACTTTTCTACATTCCTCTGACCCACTCATCTTTTGTACTTGAAAAATCCCATTGATTTACACTAATCAATCAATAACCTCCCTCTGCTCTTCTTAGGAAACCAGGCGTCATTAGTTGGAACTACTTGTCCTGCAAGAAAATTTTGCTAATGAAATGCAAGCAATTTTTCTGTGCAATATATCCAAATATTTTACATCCTGTCAGGATCTAGCATTTTGCCATTTCCTTCATGAAAATCTTTTAGTATAGAAAAGGACAGAAATACAATTTAGGTTCCTGCTGGCATTTAGAGCACAAGGCTTCAGGAAACATGAAATTAATAGGAAATATCTAATTAACAATGTATCTGAGTAGAAACAGATGTACCATATTGGAAATATCTGGCTTGCACCAGAGATGGTCTGCTTTCACTCTTCTTCTAGCTTCCTTTCTTGGCAACACAGCAGATGATGCGAGTATAGCTGTGTGCCCAGAGTCAGGAAGCCTGCTACCATACTGTACAGAAACAGTTGGGAGGAATATAAGAGTTAAGGGAAAGAAGATGTTTTCTTGCCTTGTAAGAAAGTACAGGGGCATGACCTGGTGCCCGTCTATCTCACAAGGGTTAACCCTACTTATCCTTGTCCTTCCTTACACATGCAAGTGTTCAGGGGAAGGGCCATATACAAAGGATTACTAAAAAGGGTGAAATGCCTATGAGAGGACATTACGTGTTGGGATGGTACCCACATATGTGATCCTCAGGCTGCTTTTCCACAAGCATGCACTATTGAAATCTAGTGCAGCTCCCATCTTGTGGAAAAGGAGGAAGTGTGGCTCTCTCACTGGCAAGCTCATGCTTGAGATAGGGTAGGATTTCACTACCCTGTCCAATGTGTGAGCTTGCCGGCAGGAGAGCCACACTTCCTCCTTTCCCACAAGTTGAGATGGGAGTCGCACTAGATTTGAGTAGTGCATGCTCCCACAGCACCAAAGCAGCTCGTGGTTCAGGCAAAGCTTGCAAACACACTGCTCAACAGAAGTTAGCCATCTAATCAAAGGTTATGATCCTAACCCTTTCATTTTGTCTTGCATAAATGATGATAATACATAACACCTTCTCAAGTCAGATTGCAATTGTCTTGTATATCTGTAACAGGGGCATCTTAAGTCCTTGAAATAAGGGTCGTAGCAGACACTGTCCTTTGCAGGCTAGTAACCCATCTGGTTAAGGCTAAGCCTATGTTCATGGAGGAGGGATGCCAGGAAAGAGGCAGGGGCTCAGAAAGAATGCTGCTTCCCAAGGCTCAGCATGGCTGTGTGCTGTCAGGGCCTACCATGGGTGTAATTATTGTGGGACACTGGGAAGTATGGGGGACACATCCCCCACAACTCTAGAGATGTGTGGGACAGCAATAACTCTGTTCTCCACTAAATTTGCACTTGGGAAGGGAGGAAACGGTGGGGCCTCACTCTCCCATGAAGCAGAGCATCGATAAGTGTGGGAGCACCACCTCACAGCCACATCACCGGCCTCAGCTACATCCCCAGAACCTTCAGCCAATGCCCCCACCTGTGGAAGGAGAGACCTGAGCTGCCCCTGCTGGAACTTGGTGAGTAAGAGGGGCTTGTCCCCACTGCTACTCCCTCAGTATTCCTCTCCCTCACCTCCATCATTCCCTTCAGTCCCCCCACAAAGTTTTGGGGGATCTGCCCTGAAGCTGGCTAGCAAAGAGCCTTGGCCTTGATCCTAAGCCAGAAAGTTACGGTGCCACAGTCTAGGATGTAGGGACTGGCAGATTGTGAACTGTAATAATATTATGAACTGGCTAAGTAAGAGAACTTGTTGGTAGTAACATAAGTGCCCGGGGGTCCTGGTTCTAGAAGAATTTATATACCATAGTCAGAAAACACTATTAGAGACATACTCTATTTTACTAATCTAGGGAAGTTTTTTAAAATATATACGTGATGTAATGGCTAAGTGTGCAGTACTTGGACTTGGAGGTTGAAGGGGACCCCCATTTTAATTTCACCTTAGCCAGAAACTCACTGGATGACCTTGGGCCAGTTGCATTATTCTCTCAGCCTAACCTGGTTGTTGTGAGGATTAAAAGTTGTGTTAAAATTGTTGTATGTAAAGCACTCCGAGAGCCATGGGATGCTTTATAGATTGTATAAAGATTGTATAAATTGTATAGATTTATAGATTGTATAGATTAATACAATCTATATATAAAAAAAGATTGTATTAATTAATTTATTTATTATTAATTATTATTATTATTATTATTATGTGATTTCAAGCTACTGTAACTAAAACAAAGGTTTGCAGGTTTAGACTGTATGAGGAAAATGTCAAAACTCATCCATGAAAATAGCTCCAATTTAACTGGCAATAACATTCAACTACTGTAGCCTAGCTAATTTATGTTTAACCAGTTTATCTGTATAGGTGGTTCAATATAACGATCAGCAAATTAGTGAAAGTAGCTTATTTGAAAAATATAGTTCTGTTTTTTATCGATCAACAGAAAACTATATTTTGTGCTAGAAGATGGCTTTCTTTACACTTCCTCCCACTGATTAGCAACAGACTTCTGTACAATGACCTTTTAACTGATGCTTGTCTATTAAACAACTATTGATTAAATTAGTTGAAATATTAGGGACATAATGCAATATGCATTCTTCCTGGGAAATTATGTTTCTTTCTGTACTGACAGATTCTAGCAGTTCCAGGGAATAGAGAGAGAGTGTGAGACAGAACAACAGGAATCCATAAATTGTCCAAATAGAGGATGTTTAGATCGGCTTCCTTTCCATTAACTAGAAATACCATACTGTTAATCTTCATTGTTTGCCATAGAAAACGGGTAGTTCTTTTGAACTCTTTTGGTTATAAAGATACTAGTTAGCAATGGCAGAATTATTGTTCCTCTGTTTGGTACAGGTCTGAAGGCTTACCCTGGCTCAGGAAGTATGTACAGAGCCTCCAGCCAATTGGGAACAGAGCCCTGCTGGACAATCAGGACCCTGGACCAGATAGCTATTAAGGGATGGCAGATCTTCAGTTGTTACCGAGCTGCTCTGCCTGGAACTTCCTGGGTGGCCGTGAGGCAATAGTTTTGTCTGGAAGCCCTGAGGGCCTGGGCTCTAGACCCACAGACGCTGGGTATTTTCAGACGTGATGGGGCCGATTGGCCCCGGCATGGAAACAACCCTTTGATTCCCCGCCTGGGCCACTGCGTCATGGGCTAACGTGCAGCTGCACAGCCCCACCCACCCCACGCTGCCCTGGCCGCCCGCCCTCCAGGAGACGGGTGGGTGCCGCAGCCAATGAGGCCGCAGCGCCTGGCCGCCCCCCCCAGCGTTGACCACGGCCCAGAATACCGCCGCGGATTCTGGGCCATGGTCAGGGGCCAGACGTTACTGTCCCCTTCATCACGGGGAGGAATCTCATTCACCACACGATCGAGGATGGTCCGGCCAGGACCTCCGATCGCGTGGTGACTCTGATTCCCCGCCGCGATTGACTGTGGCAAACATCTGGGGGGGAACTTCTGGTTCCCCAACAGACGTTACGAGGCCATTCCCCACCACAGAGTATTGAGTGTGGTTGAGCGTGGTCTCGTAACATCTGAAAATACCTGCTATGTCTGGCAGATTCAGGCAGTTATGCTTCCTGTTGTAGGTCACTAGCCAGCCTCTAAAAAGACATGTCATGTCCTTATGCTGTATATACAGCTGACACAGTTCTCTTTCCCCCCAAAATGTACTGTTCTGGTTGGTGAGTAACAGGAAGGACCATAATCTCAGTTATGACTAGGCCCTGGAGATTAGGGCCTCAACACTAGGAACACTAGGGCCTCAAAAGAAGCACAGAAACTGTTCCTCTGCATGAATTTTTTGTACAAATATGTAGTGGAGGAAGCTCCAAGCAGCATCCTCTTCCTTTCTTACCTGTTATGGAATTCAACAACAATCTTGCCCTTATCTGCTTTCAAAATACAGGCTATAGTAGAGCAGGCACAAATCAGTAGCCTAAAGCTTTGGAATTTTACATTAACAAAACCCTTACTTCTGCGTGCTCAGTACTTCATTTAAAGTGCCTACTTCTTTTGATCAGCTTTCTTGAAAGTGATTCAAAAAACACTGCAGTATGCACAATATTTATTTTAGCTGTTATTTGTAATAGTATCCATAAACTGTAATTTGAAGCAAATTTGCCATAGAATATGTTGTAATAAACATAACAATTTACCTTTCTTGGACAGAAAAATTCATAACATAAAAGCCCAAAACTGTGGCTCCAGTCATCAAAGCTTTCCTTGGTGCAAGCTTCATTCTTGGGATGAAGATAAAAAACAAGTGTGGAGAGAAAGGGACACATCACTATCTGAGTGTGGGGCACAGAAGATAGTCCCTTCTTAATTTGGGGCATCTGTGCTAGCCTCATGGGTGGGAAGAGAGAAAGGACTCCATCCACAGATCTGGCCTCAAACCCTGCCCTCTGGCAAGAAGCAGTTCATAAATTGTCTAAAAGAAAAAAAGGGGTTTGATACAAACAAGCTACCAACATGGGAATGAGGCTGTTTCTAATCTGACAGGATGTGCTTTAGTGCATAACCAATTTTCTGCAGCTTTATTGGCTGCCTGTATCAGAGCCCAGCGAGGCAATTAAAGTCCCAATTTGCTGCATATGCCTGTGGTTGAAGCTGGCAGCATGGTAGGAAAACAGTGTGCATTGAGGCACCACCATGTCACATTTTATCTATCTTCAAAGTAATTAAACACTTTAATATCTTTAGTGAGGTAGTGAAATATTTGTGCTGTTACTGTAATGTGATTCACATGTAATACTTGCCTCCCTCAAGATATTTCAGAACCCCTTATCTGTCAGAGCCTGGCTAGAGGGCCTGAAGCCGGGACATAAGAGCTTGTGAGTTTGAACATCACCAGATAGGCAAATTTTAGAAGGCACTTATAAGAAATACAGGCTGCAGGGCTGCAAACCTGTATTTCTCATAAGTGCCCTCTAAAATTTGCCTATCTGGCCACCCTACCACTGACTGTGCTTCCTTTGTACGTCATCCTTTTTCCTTCCAATCAGCACTTCGTCTTACAAAGTTAGGAACTGCTCCCCAATTATTTAAATAAGCTAAGAGAGAGATGGCACAAGGGCATGGTGAATAACAGAATCCAGTTTTTTCAGCATGGTGGCCACCCAGACAGACTGCTAATGCTGCTGCAGCTACAGTTGCCAATTGCCATCTGTCCAGGTTTTACTGGGGCAAACCAAAAGCCTCTGGGAAAACCAGGGATAGGCGAACGTGGTTCGGAAGTTCAGAGTTCAGCCTGAATTTGGCCTGTTCGGACGACCAAACCCGAACCTGAATCCAAACACGAACTAACTGAACCGAACTCAATACCGAACGTCGAAATGACCGAACAGGTTGGTCAGTTCGACTCGCATTCGGGTGGCCAAAAAAGGGTCACTGGAAGGACAAAATTGACAGGGAGAGGTAGTCAGCTGAGGAGCAGGCTTCCAGGCACCAGGGGTAGAGGGGCTTGCAAGAAACAAAACTGTCTGCCTTCCCCCTTCCCAACACCTTCTGAGCTAGTCACTGTTCCTGAACAGCAGGCATTTCAGAAGGCTCCCTCTCCCAGTATGTCCCAGCTCCCCAATTCATTGCAATCCTCCTCCCATTTCACCCATCTAACCCATCTACCCCCATATTCTCATTCATTTATTTATCTTAGCTTAGATAGATTTAGTGCTTATTTTTTGTTTTTACCCCTCCCTGTGTTCCCTGTGTTCAATCTTCCTTCCCCCCTCCATTGAATCCTTTCCCTCTCTCATATATTTCATCCCAGATTCCCTTCCCTTCCCCTGTTTTTTCATTTAGAGTAGGATTATTAGATAGATTTAAGTTTCATTTCAGTTTTGTACCCCTCCTTGTGTTGTTTGTGATTCCCCCATCCCATATATATATATATATATATATATATACAGAGAGAGAGAGAGGGAGAGGGAGAGAGAGAGAGTAGACAGTTGTAGGAGTTAGCTTAGTGATAGCGATAGCATTAGTGATTTAGTTTTAGTGTTTGTAGGAGTAGGCCTGTGTACTTATTAGATAATCCATTTAGTTCATAGCATTTAAAATAGTTAATAGCAGTTAGATTTAGTGTGTGTGTATATATATATATATATATATATATAATTAGATTAAAAATTTAAATAAAAAACCCCATATAAAAACCAAAAAACAAAAAAAAACACCCCAAAAAACCCCATATAAAAACATTTCCTGAACAGCCGAACCTGAACCGAATGGCCGAACCAAACGACCAAACCCAAACCCGGCGAACCAACTGCACGGCCGAACCGAACTGATGAACTGAACGCCGCCGAACCGAACGGCCGAACTTGAACCGCAATCTGTTCGCCCATCCCTAGGGCAAACCCAGTCTCAAACCCAGAGTCTTGGTAAAAACCCAGAGGTTCTGGAGAAGGCCTGATTTCCGCCCTCCCCCTATGTCAGCAAGGGGCACTCCCAGTAAGAAACTGGGGCTTCCAGGAGCAGGAGAGAGTGACCATGTCAGAAAGGGGGTGGACCATAGGGATTTTCCTACCACCTTTCCAATATGGTCCACCCTCTACAGAGAATCTTGATGTCAAGATACTCTGTAAGGGGTAGGTTTATGTCTGCAAGGGGTATGATGGACCCCTTTTCCAACCTCAAAACTGTGGGGCAGCCAACGAGAATGCTTCTCTGAATGCCATTGTTGTAGAAACTTCATGAGGAGATGCTATATGCAAGCGGGTGCATCCGGCTGAGCTCAGAGGTCACAACGGGATATGAGGGAAGAGGCAGTGTTTCAGATACTTGAGGCCCAAACCATTTACACCTTTATATATCAAAACCCACACCTTGAATTGTGCCCAGAAAACTATTGGTAGCCAGCGCAGACTCTGGAGCACTGGTGTAATGTGCTCCCAGCGATCCACCCCTGACAGAAGATGGGCTGCCATATTCTGCACCAACTGTAGCTTACAAACAGTCTTCAAGGGCAGACCCATGTAGAGCGCATTGCGGTAGTCTAGGCTCGAGGCTACAAAGACATGGATGATGGTGGCCAAGTCTGAATCTAATAAAAAATATTGCAGCCATCTCACCAGATCTAATTGATTAAAAGCACTCCTGGCCACCGCTGTCACCTGGTGATCCTGCTGATCCAGGTGAAGCAATGGATCCAAGAGCATCCTACAGCTACAAAACTTAGTGACCAAAGGAGGCTGGACCTCACTAGGAGTCTCCCTGGTCACAAGGCCAGCCAACCATCATTACTTTAATCTTGTCTGGATTCAGCTTCAGTCAGCTTGCCTGTATCCAGTTCCCAACAGCAAGCAGGCACTGGGTAACCACCAGAACTTAAGGATGCATAGAGTTAGGCATCATCAGCATACTGATGGCACTTCACTCCAAATCTCCATACAGCCTCTCCCAGGGTACTCAGATACACACTGAACAGGAGTGAAGACAAGATGGAGCCCTGCAGGATGTGACAAAGGGACGACAAGCCACGGCCCATCACCACCACCTGGGTTCTCCCAGACAGGAAAGAGTTGAGCCACTCAAGCAGTCCCGCAACCCCCTGTCACATCCTGCAGTCATATCAAGAACACCATGATCAACTGGTTGATGATCTCCGTCTGGCATTGGACCAGGGTCGTCACACCTTATTGGTTCTGCTAGACCTTTCGGCTGCATTCGACACAGTCGATCATGAGGTGTTGGTGACTTGCCTGCGGGACTGTGCCGGGATTGGCGGGACAGTCTTGGACTGGTTTCGTTAGTTCCCTGATCAGAAGAACTCACCGGGTGGTCTTGGGAGAGTGTATGTCTTCCCCCCGGGACCTCACTTGTGGAGTCCTGCAGGGTGCCATTCTGTTCCCCTCTTGTTTAACATCTATATGCAGCCGTTAGGGGAGATCATGAGAGGGTTTCAGGGCATGCAGTGTCATCAGTATGCTGATGACACTCAGCTCTACCTCTCTTTTTCTACCGACCCAGGTCACGCGGACTCTTTATTTTCCTAGTGTCTGTCAGCTGTGGGGGCTTGGATGAGGTTGAGCCATCTGCAATTGAATCCTGATAAGACGGAGGTGATGTTGGTGGATGAGGGCTTGGGGGGCCTGGGGGTGGTTGAATCTCCTCTTGTTGGGGGTGGGTTCGTCCTCCCATGGTCTCTCAAGTGCGGAGTCTGGGTGTGCTCCTAGATTCATGGCTCAGCCTGGAATCTCAGGTTGTGGCCGTGGTGGGGAGTGCGTTTCAGCAGTTACATCTTGTCCGGCAGCTTCGGCCGTATCTCTCAGACTCCGACCTTGCCACCATCATCCATGCCTTCATCACCTCAAGGTTGGATTACTGCAATGTGCTCTACGTGGGGCTGCCCAAGAAGCTGGTCTGGAGGCTGAAGCTGGTGCAAAATTCTGCAGCCCGTCTCTTTATGGGGGCGGGTCACAGGGAGCACATGACACCAGTGCTCCGGGTTTTGCACTGGCTGCCTATAAAGCACCGGGCCAGGTTCAAGGTGCTGGTTTTAATCTTTAAAACCCTTCATGGCCTGGGCCCTACTTATCTGCGGGACCGCCTCACGCCCCATGTGCCTGGGCAACCCTTGAGATCATACGTGGGAGCCTTTCTGGAGGTTCCCCGGGCGAGGTGGGTGGCCACTTTTGTTAGGTGGCCACCCTTGTGTTGTGGAATTTGCTCCTGGAGGAGGCTCAGTTGGCCCCCACTCTCTTGTTATTTTGACGTTTATGTAAGACCTGGCTGTTCCTCCAGGCCTTTGGCGAGGGGAAGGGTGGGTAGGGGTGGGCGGTTTCTTTTCCCCCTGCATATTTGTGAATTTTAACTGTTTTTATTGTTTTATTGTTTTTATATTTGCTGTTCGCCACCCTGGGCTACCCTGTGGGCAGGAGGGGTGGGATAAAATTTTTGTATAAATACAAATAAAAAAACTATATCAGAGGCTGCAAAAAGATCTAACAAAATCAAGAGGCTCCAGTTTCCCCTGTCAATTTCCAAGCAAAGATCATCAACCAAGGCTACAAGTGCAAAGCTCTCAGGGAGGGACTGTGTCTAACTTGCTTTTTGTAAAGCACCAGGTACATTGCTGGTGCTATAAAAATGCGAATGCTAATAATAATAATAATAATAATAATAATTAATGCCCAGGATGAAATCCGGACTGACATGGGTCTAGGAATTTAATAGCATAGAGATGTGGCTGAAGCTGTGAGGCAACCACCCATTCAATAATCTTCCCTAAAAAGGGAAGACTCGAGATGAGGCAATAGCTGGCAGGAGAGTCAATGTCAAAAGATGGTTTCTTGAGCAGGGGGCAGACGACTGCAGTTTTGAAGTTATCAGGCACCCGGCCCTCCCAAACGGAGGCACTGACAACCCAGTCAGCAACAGGCCCAGTGTCTCCTGGCTAGCTTTCATGGGCATGGATCTAATTCACAACTTGTCATCTGCACCACCACAGCTAGGATGGGCATGGATCTAATTCACAATTCGTCATCTGCACCACTCCAAGCACACCCTCTGCATTGGTGGGTGAGACTAATTGAAGCTGATCCAAGCAAACTGGACAGGAACGAGCCTCCCCAACCCTAAACTCCTATTCTGCACCTAAACTGGCAGTTTCCAAGTCATGCCAAATATGAGCGACTTTGGGTGCAATCCTACGGGCCACTTATGCCAGCCCGTCCTTGCATTGCAAGCAATGAATGTGTGCGCTCAGACGTGTATGTGCCCCACGTGGGGCAACAGCGCGCATCTCTGATTTGACACTCCCCCCACCCCCCAAGCCCACACACACTGCAGTCCAGGGGCTGGAGCAGGCATGGCTCCTGCTTCATCCCCCGGGCTGTGGTGTATGTGGGCTTGGGGGGTTGCATTGGAGGGAGTGCACTGTTGCCCCGCATGGCTTACTGCATGCATGGGGTGCATGCACACCTGAGCAAGGGCTGCCTGGTTGTATTGTGCACCTGCCACCAGCGTAAACTGGCTGCAGGATTGCACCCTTTATCTGCAAAGTAGGTGGCAAACTCACCACAACTGCTTCTGCATTAAAAAAAAAAAGGTTTAAAAAGTTACCTTTTAAAAAAAGACGGAATCAGTTGCACACTACAGCATCCCCCGACCAGGCAACCCCAGCACCGACAACCCTAGAGTGGGCCACTAATGACTAACTCCAGGTGATGAAGCCTCCACCAAAGTGACCACACCCCTTCGAGGTGAAAGCTTGGAGGAAGGTAGTGACACTAGCTGCACCAACCTAATGAACAGTTAACTACTGGGTAATATAAAAATTCCTTCTTTAGCTGCTGAATGAAAAAGCACAGTTCAACATTTGTTTCTGCTTCTGTAGCTTATGCAGCTGAGCTATGGCCAGGAAATCAGACACTCAGGTTCAAGTTTGGCTTACATGACGGGATGCTGTAGTGTTCTATTGATTTCTTCCTTTGAAAGAATGTTAACTTTTAAAAACTTTTTTTTTAAAAAAAAGAAAGAGGAAAAGAAAAGAAGAACAGGGGATTTCTTATACTGAATATGGGTCCCTAGTTGTTGTTGTTGCCCTGAATCTTGGGTTGTAAACTTTTCTCCTTCAATTTTATTTTCTTCCAAAAATGTAACATTTGTTTCAGTTTCCTGAAATTTTCCAAACGGCATACTGTGCAGAGTTCAGTCCTGTTTCTCCATTATTCAGGATTTGGCTCTCCTTCTCCTAAATACCACAACAGTTCTTAAAACCAGCTTGTAGTTTCTTTTGGCTTTCTGATACCTTCAGCGTTTTATAGTTCTATCCCAAGTACAAACTTACCCATTGCTGCTTCACAAGACCCTGCTTGGATTACAGCCAGAAAAAGAGAACTCCTCAATAGCAAAAATTCAACACCATCTGTTTGGAGCACTGTTTGTAAATGAAACTTTTAGCCTCCCTAACCAGTTAAAGTGATTATCTTAAGATTTAAAGATAATGAGTCAGACTCTCAGCTGGTGCACATCAGCATTTATCAGTGGCACTTGCCAGGCTACACCAAAAGAGAATCTAAACGAATGGGTTTGGAAAATGCCAACCTCAGTTCTGAATAGAAGTAGGACTTACTCATGAGTAAGTGTGTTCAGCATGAGGGCATAAGAACAAATCCTCATCAACAACATACTAATCTGGGAAATATTAAAAGAGAAAAAACTGACTGGATTCTTGTATCTGTTTCTTAAGAATAATCAAAGGTTTTTAAGCCATCAACTAAGTTCTTTTAAGAGGTGTGTTTGATTTTATTTTTTTACTACAAATTGCTTTTGCATCCTATTACATCATATAACTATGAATAGATTAAATTAGCATGTAAACTGTACTTGACCTTGCTTCATTTTAATACAACAAAACAGCTTAATATAAACACATAAATGTTTTTGTTAAAGTCCTTGCTGCTAACAGAGGGACAGCCCTCAAGAACAGGATTCTTTATCTACAGAACAGATATAAGATGAGCAGCCTTAGTGAAAACTGCTTATTAGTAGTTTTCATGCCAAATGAATATGTGTCTGTGACAGGGCAGAGCACCTGCAAATAGTTGGCCCTTTAAGAAGGGTAAGTAGCACCAACCCAGGGTGCTAGGCATGAAGGCACCATCCTCTGATGATGCTTGAATACCTCAGCTGTGTTAGCCTCAGAACCTGGGAGCGAACCAGATAATGCAGCTCAGGTGAGGATGGGAGTGACAGAGGGTGTTTTTACATAAGATCCCCCACGCATGGAACTCACTGTACACACGGGGAGCGCTTGTGTAAATTTGGTGCATGGGGGTGCACATTCCCATGACCCACGCACTGCTCACCCCATCCACACATTGGGCACTCTGGGAAAATCCAGAGTACCCCATGCAGGGATGGAGTGGGTGTTGTGTGGACGGGGCGGCCATGTGTGAGGCTGCTTGTTTGAAGCATCCCCACGCCCCATGATGCTCCTGCACCTGCCCCACACACAAACCACGGACCCCACAACAGTGGCACTTGTGTAAAATGACCCAGAGTCAGCCCAGGGATTTAAGACTGGAGCTCAGTAGAGGGAGAGTGTGCAAGAGAAAAGAGCTAGGGGAAAGCTCTGGCTCAGAGAAGAGCAGGGGTTTAGTGGCAGCCCTGCTGACGGATGCAGAGGCTGAGGGGGTTAGCTGCAGAGCTGGAGTGAGATAGGTTCCAGGAGCAGATGAGCCAGGAGCTGGGGAAAGCTCTGGATATGAACAGTTTGATGTATAGGGAGAGAGCAGGGGGCTGGAGGTGAAGCTGTTGTATGTAATTTGTATGTAGTAATTTGTATGTAGTAGTAATTTGTAACCTAACGTTGGCATCTGGCACTGTACCTGAGGACTGGAGGGTGGCAAATGTAACCCCAATATTTAAAAAGGGATCCAGAGGTGATCCTGGAAACTACAGACCGGTAAGCTTGACGTCTGTGCCGGGCAAAATGGTGGAAACTATCATTAAGAACAGAATCACTGGGCATATTGATAAACATGGCTTAATGGCAAAGAGTCAGCATGGATTTAGCAAAGGGAAGTCATGCCTCACTAATCTCTTGGAATTCTTTGAGGGCGTAAACAAGCATGTGGACAGGGGAGACCCAGCAGATATAGTGTACCTGGATTTCCAGAAAGCTTTTGATAAGGTCCCACATAAACGACTCTTGAGAAAATTAAAAAGTCATGGGATAGGAGGTAGTGTTTTGCTATGGATTGGTAACTGGTTAAAGGATAGGAAGCAAAGAGTGGGACTAAATGGCCAGTTTTCACAATGGAGGGATGTAAAAAGTGGTGTGCCCCAAGGATCTGTACTGGGACCAGTTCTTTTCAATGTATTCATTAATGATCTGGAAAAGGGTGTTAAGAGTGAGGTGATCAAATTTGCAGATGACACCAAGTTATTCAGAGTAGTCAGAACACGAGCAGACTGTGAGGAGCTGCAGCAAGATCTTACAAGACTGGGTGCCTGGGCATCTAAATGGCAGATGAGATTTAATGTGGACAAGTGCAAAGTGATGCACATTGGGAAAAATAATCCAAATTATGAGTACACAATGCTGGGTACTAAGCTAGGAGTTACCACTCAGGAAAAGGATCTGGGAGTGATTGTGGATAATACACTGAAATCCTCAGCCCAGTGTGCCGCAGCGATCAAAAAAGCAAATAGAATGTTAGGAATTATTCGCAAGGGAATAGAGAATAAAACTGAGGATGTCATAATGCCTCTATACAAATCAATGGTGCGACCGCACCTTGAATATTGTGTGCAGTTCTGGTTGCCTCATCTCAAAAAAGACATAGTGGAACTAGAAAAGGTACAGAGAAGGGCAACAAAAATGATCCAGGGTATGGAACAGCACCCGTATGAGGAGAGGCTTGATAGGTTGGGGCTCTTCAGCTTGAAAAAGAGACGGCTGAGAAGAGATATGCTAGAGATCTATAAAATCATGAGTGGTGTGGAACTTGTAAACAGGGAACGGTTATTTACCCTCTCAACTAGTATTAAAACTAGGGGACACTCCATGAAACTCACAGATGGCAGAGGTAAAAACAAACAAAAGAAAGTATTTTCACTCAGTGTGCAATTAAGTTGTGGAAATTACTGCCAGAGGAGGTGGTCAAGGCCAGCAGTATAGCTGAGTTTAAAAGAGGTTTGGACAAGTTTCTGGAAGATAGGTCCATTAGCAGCTATTAGCCAGATAGGATTGGGGAACAAAACACTTTACTGTTGGGAGCCTGGGGATGACCCACACGGTGACCTGTTGGATGCTTCTCTCAGCCCCCCGTGATTGGCCACTGTCTGAGACAGGATGCTGGGCTCGATGGACTGTTGGTCTGACCCAGTATGGCACTTCTTATGTTCTTATGCCAAAGCTCAGCTACAAGAATCCAAGGGGATAACAGCTGAGTTTAGAGGCATCCCAGATCCAGCACATGAGGCAATTGGAGATCCTAGAGCAAAACCTAAGACAGCTTCAGATAACTCAAGAGATGATGGAGCAGAAAGAGAGTGGTGTTCAGGGCAGGCGTGTGTCAGCTTGGAAGTAAGAGCTAGGGATGGGCGAACAGAGCCAAGTTCGGAAATTCGGTTCGGTTCGAAAATCGAGTTTGGTTCGGAAGTTTGGTTCAGTCGACCAAACTGGTCAAGTTTGGTTCAAACTCTGAACTTCCTAATCGTGTTCACCCATACCTAGTAAGAGCCTGTGGAGTACAATCCCAGCTCTTGCCGACACTAACGCACATAGGCTCCAAGTAGGCTTTGAGACTGCAAGGTCCAAATAGAGCTACGTCTGGATTTATACACACATAGGCAGCATTCAAACAAGCCATTTCTTCTGAGTTAAACTGCTTCCCTCACATTTTATTGCTTGTGTAAAGTAATTAGCTCCCAAGATCTTGTGCAAGCTAGCTGTTAATCACCCACATCTTTCTAGCTGATAACCAAGGCTTAACAATGGAACTAAACTTAGTTGGTCATGTTCATTACTAGTAATGTGTGTAAAGGATCTTAAACCCCTTCCGTGCTTTGTTGATAAGTACCAGGGAACCAGGAGACTTGAAAGCAACTCTCCCAGATGCTCATTAGCAGCTAGTATGTGAGGTAGGATTCAATCAGGGGAGGGAGATTTAGGTCGCTTTCAGAACTCCACCCCCACCCCCCGTGCACATATTCTGGCTGTGGGAGGGAATGCGCAGTGAGGATATGCTCGGGGATCGGCTGTTATGAAAGCCTCCCCCCTCCATGCGGGTGGCTTTGCCAGCAGGCACATGCAGGGATGCAGAGCTGGATTTCCTGGGCCGCGTTTAGACCTCCCCCCCTGCGCATATTCTGGCTGCAGAAGGGAATGCGCAGCCAGGATATGTGTGAGGATCAGCCGGTCTGAAAGTCCCCCCCCCCTCGCGTGGCTTTGTCGGCAGACATGCACAGGGATGCAAAGCTGGATTTCCTGCTCTGCATCTCTGTGTGTGTCTGCTGGCAAAGTCCCGCCGGGGGGGGGGAAGCTTTCAGACCGGCGGCACCCCACACATATCCTGGCTGCGCATTCCCTCCTGCAGCCAGAATATGCATGCGGGGAGGAAGGTCTAAGGCCACTTTCAGACCTTCTCCACCCTCCGTGCAGATTTTGGCTGTGGGAGGGAATGCGCGGTGAGGATATGCGTGGGGATCGGCCAGTCTGAAAGACCCCACATGCAGCTTTACTAGCAGACACGCGCAGGGATGCAGATCAGGAAATCCAGCTCTGCATCCCTGCACGAGTCTGCAGGCAAAGCCGTGTTGGGGGGGGGGGATTTCAGAATGGCCGATCCCCGCGCATATCCTCGCTGTGCATTCCCTCCCACAGCCAGCATATGCATGGGGGGGGGGGGGGAGGTCTAAATCAGTCCTTAGTTGCACATTTAAAGGGGGATGAAGGTTGAAAAAGCACAACAGCTGTCCAGCACAATTAGTTAATGAGCTGTGAGAAAACATTTGTCTGAATATAGTCAGAGACTCAGGCAGTGGAAGTTCTAAACCCTGTGGAAAATATGGACATAGGAGTTCAGGCAATCCATCTGAAACCTGAGACAGAGGTGGGTATGGATGGAGAGAAGAGGGTTTTTTTGTGGGTGGACAGGAGGTTGTGAGGAATCATCTGAACAATGAGTATTATGGGGTGAATTGGACCGGGTTTGTTTTTGACACCCACCCACTGCCTGTGGGTTGTGCAGTCTGTAGCTGATGGATGGAAACAGAGGTGTATAGAAAACCACATTTACAAATGGTTGTTATAAGGAAGCATGTAAAAGGGGGAAATAAAATATAGGCATTAAAGGACTAATTGCGGGAATCTGGGTTTTAAAAAAGGGTTGGGTGGACCTGGCTCTCACCTTTATAGGTGATAAGGGATCTCATAAATATATAGGGTAATTAATTATGCAAAGCGTATGTAAATTGTCTCTGGAAATGATGATCTTTTGTAAGCTGTTGGTGGAATTACAAACTGAGGGAATACTTCTGGGGTCTATACTGTAAATGTTGGAGGATGTGAAAAGGGGCTATTTAGTACAGGTTGTGTCTGGTGATGGAAATGTTTTATTTAGTCTCTCCTCTGTTTGGAAAACATTTGGGGGAAAGCTTGGGGAAAACTCTGGCTCAGAGAAGAGCAGGGGTTTAGTATCAGATCTGCTGATGGACTCAGAGACTCAGGGGTTAAACTGCGGAGCCAAAGTGAGGAAGGCTCCAAGAGCTCAGGAAAGCCTTGGATACAAATGATTCAATGTGTACCTAGTTTAGTACAGACATGGAAGAATCATTTTAATAACGAATATTGTTTAGAGCTAAGATCCCCAAGTGAGCTTGGGTTTGTGAGGCAGCTTTGGAGGGCACATAACCTCAGGACCTTTCCAAAGTGTCTGTGGTTAGTTGATGCCAGTTGGTTATCAGTATCAGAATGTAAAAATAGCAGGTAATCTGTCTTCACTGAAGCGCCATCCTAGAGAAGGGACTTATAGTCCTACGTAGTGTAGGTTAGGTACCTGCTACCAGAATGATTAATGACCCTTATCAAATGATAGAGGTCATTAATCATGATCTTTATCAAGTTCATGACCCTGTAAATTGAAAGGGAAAAAAAAGGATAAAAGGATGAGTCGTGTAATAGGAATGTTGAACTTTTTATGAACTTTTTATGAACTTTTATGGAGTTAGATTTTTAATGGGTCTGAAAAGTGTAGAAGAATGTGGATGTAAAAAACAGAGGTTGGTAAAAAAAATATGTTTGTTCTTAAAATTGATTCAGTTTTTAATCAATGTGGAATGTAACAGCAACAACAAGAAAACATTATTTAATTTAAACAAATATACAAAGAGTGAAGAAAAGTCTCGCTCAGGCTGTTTAGCCTAGACATTAGGTTGGTAAAAAGTATTTTTTAAGACTCTGCTGCCTACGGGGATGTTAAATACTTTCACCCCCACATGGTCTATGGGATACTTGGCGTTGGATGTCAAAAGGACTTTGGCGTGTTTCAAACGCACGTCTGGGGTGATTTTTGCCCTTTTCACAAACAGTGAGGCCGAAAGGATCCGCACTTTGTAATTTTCATTCGTGTCGCCGCTCATCAGGCAAAAGGTATCCTTACTTTGCGTGAGTTTAATCTTAATGTCCACTCCATTGAGAAGCAGCTTTTCTTGAAAAAACAAATCGCAGTGCAAAGGTCCCAGCAAATCGACCTTTCGACTCTGGGCGGCGAGGGCCAATCTCTGCCGGAAGCCAGGGTTACCCTCCTCCATCAAAAGAGTTTGCTTGAGGAGCCCTTCTTTATCTTTATAAACCCCCCTGGTGGTGAATTGCATCGCTAAAGCGTCTCCACCGTAGTTGAGGATCAGCTCTATCATCGCCCTGTACGGATAGCAACCATTGCTCTGACTAATAAGCCGATCTCCTAAAGTCACGTCCACTTGGCTAAAAAGCGACGCTATGGGGTAGTTTGCTAAGGCCACCCTCACATTGTCCACGATGTTTGTGCCATTGGCTTTTACGATTTTACAACACATGTACAGCAGTGTGTTGTTCAATCTATGTATTGTTCCGTGATAAAGAAGTCTAATGGCACGTTCGTGGATAACGCGGACAGCAGCGGCACCTCGATATACATGCTGTTCTCGATACTGGTTTGCGTGGGTCCCATTTGAAAAAGGTCCAACTCGGATTTGGCGCGTTCTTTGGAGCCTCAATGGATGAACGCCATTTAAAAAAAATATCACTGTCGTGGCAGACCTTCCTTTTTCTTAGAAGGGTTTTTACGCATATGGCCGCCGCTGTGTCTTCTGCCCACTTTTCTTTTAAAGGGTCTGGGCGGTCCTAGCAATGAGATACTTTTCCTTTTCTTCACCCCCGAGCCTTCTTGGTTCTTTTTGTCTGCCAGTTGGTTAAAAATGGCCCTCACTACATCATAAGCAATATTTTTTGCAGCGACTTTCATATGGGGTTTAGCAATATCAAGGCCCCTTCTCAACAACAGGCCGGCTTTCCAAAAAGGTTGCAAAATAACCCTCCGAGACCCGCTTCGTACATCACAGGCAGGCCCCAAAAGCCCGGGAGACCGTACCCCACCTGGGCCCTGTAATAGTTTCTGTAGATAGCCAGATGCCCATTTTTTTTATGACGGTCATCTTAAAAACTTGACACTTTACAGGGTCGGAAATGCAACTTAACTAATGTCTTGCCATAACGAAATGAAATGTGCTTGTTCTGGTCCATCTTTATTTCAATAGTAACGGTGTCGACGTGTTGCTTGCTGACCAGCACATAGTGAGGGTTGTCGTAGGTGATGGTCACGAACTCGTCTTTTTCCCCTCCCACTGGTATGCATTGCAATAGTGGTATGGAGAAAACCCCCACCAGCTAGTGTTCTACTATATCGTGTACAAATACAAAGAGTTAAAAAAAACCATGATGTTTGCCACTTCGGGGAAGCCCATTTGGGCCGCAACTCCCAGATTTAACCCCAATATATAGGCTAAAGCCCCCGTGGTTCGGAACCAGTGCGTATGGAGTCCCAGCAGTTTAACTTTTCCTCCATTAGGATCAAACGTCAGGGCCACCTGTGGGGCGTTGGTACCTTGGGGTATCTGGTAGTTTATTTTATCCAAGAGTTCCACGACACGTGAATAATAGCCTTTTTCAAGGGTGTAAGACCACATTTCCTTCCCAGCAATGATTTCATAAATCACGGTTTTAGCATGATTGGCCCAGCTGCGGGGGTATTGTATTTCAGACAACCCCACTTCCCAGGCCCCGGGGAAGTCTAGGGGTTGGCCTAGCTGTATGGTAAAATTGGAACTGGTGTTCTGAGGAAAAGCAACGGCGCTTGTGTTGCTGGGTAATGTGATGTAAAAGCCATTCTCCTCCATCATGCTTAAGCCTTACCGATCTGAGAGGCTTGTACCCAACTGTTAAATTTAGAAGGCCAGCCTCGCCACTTTACAAAACACCGCTTGTTTTTCCCTTTTCCCTTAGTGGTTAACACTGTTTCAATCCTATATACTTTATTGTGCTGGGGGTTCACTTTTTCTAACTCTTCCTTGTAAAAGGTCCCGAGGATCGGCTCCCCCTCGTAATCCTTCAGGCGGTACATGGGTCTCTGCGCTTGTTTAAGAACTGCCTCCATTATAAATATTTCTTCCATTATAAACGTTTGCTCGTAACCTTTCTCAAACCACCCTTTGGCTTTAGATATCCTGTTGTGGTCTGCTTTCTTAAAGGATGGCCCCTCCTTTCTTATCATTAAATCGTCCCTGTATAGGGTTTTCCACACCCGCAGAGCGTTTGAAACGTTCACATCTACGGACCTGGTATGTATGGATCTGTGGAAACTATGGTTGTCACTCTTTAGGAGCGCTGCCTACATGTTAATATAGCGGAAGGTGTTGCGTGTTGTGAAATGCCTCCACGGGTGTTTTCTGATATGACGCTAACCCCAGTTTAACCACACTTGAACATTTCTTATGCATATTGCATGGCTGCATAGGGCACCAATACAGCCCTGCAACATGGATAAGAAATGTTCAAGTGTGGTTAAACTGGGGTTAGTGTCATGTCTGAAAACACCCCACATCTTTGATTTTAAAGTTCTCTTAAAACGCTCCACCGACCCCCACCCCCACCTTGACATGGTTGTTTGTCCCAAAGTGGTGTACCACTTGTTGCTTTAACAGCTTGTTGATGACATTATTTAAAAATTATTTTCCCCTGTCCATTTGTAGCTTTTGAGGAACCCTGCCACGACTGAATATAACTTTAAAAACTTCGGCCACTTTCCCCCCTGTTTTGTCTTTTAAGGCCTCTGCCCAGGCGTATTTAGATAAGATATCTATCACGGTTAAAATGTATTTATAACCATCGTTGTACTTTGAATAGGTGCTCATATCCACCAAATCTGCTTGCCATTGTGAATCCACCCCCGACACCACCGTTTTGTTTCTTTTAAAATGGAGGTGTACGGGCTTGTGCAGGGTGTAGGCATCTTGATCCATAAGCCACCTAGCGACTTGCCTTTGGCTCAGGACACTCCCCTGCTTTTTAGTGGCTCTGTGTAGACTTGTGACACCCCCCAAGCTCCCCACCTCCTCTGGAGTGTAATAAATGTTCATTAACAGCCCCATCATTTCTGATCTCCCAAACCCCGGGGTGCCCCTTAATATATAAATGCATGAAAGCAAAAGTCCTTAACCTGTTTATTTTTTATTGTTAAGCAAAATGACATAACATAAAAGAGCCCCCATTTTACAGCTTTATTTTTAATCTTAAGGGATCGTCCACATTTTGGTAAAAAGATTTATAATGTATCTCTCGAACCCTCTTACAAACTATCTGCCTGAGTCTCGCTGAAACTCTCTCACCCATGTCAGCCATCAAACCTTCAGGGTTATTGCTCTTTTTGAAAACCCTTAACACGTCATTTATAGCATGTAGGGTATCTCTGCTCAAATACAATTTCCCCAGCTTGTACCCCACAACCACTATGACATTGACAATCATCATCACATTCAGTTTAGATCAGATCATTTAAAGCTGTTGCGCAGGCTCCTCATCCTCCCAAAACATGCATTCCTGATGTCGTTGGCTGGGGTGATCTATAACACAGGCCGGACAATTATCGTGAAGCTACTGCTGCCAACAATGCTGAATTATTTTTACTGCCACCGCCTGAACAATCTGATAAGTTGAGATGTATCCTCTGTAGTCCTGGAACTCATCCCTTAGCGTCGATTCTGGAAAAAGAATGTATCATCCTAATCAAAATCTAATATGATTTTGCGGGGTCTCGTTTCACACTCCCTATCCCCGCTACTACTGAAGGCGTATACATCCTCTCCGTCGTACCTTCTGGCCCTTCTATGTACCATTACCATAATTTCATAGGGTATGGACTCGCACACTTCTGTCATCAGGACTATCTTGTGCTTAGTTAGCTCTAACTTTCGTAACAACCATGCTGTCTCACGTATATGTTTTATAGTCAAATGGAGCTTTCCTAGTTTGTACCCCACAGCCATCACTATACTAAGAATCTTGTTGAAACTTAGGTTAACAGCCGCCACATGAATCTGAAACTCTGATTCATCCGTGTCCCAGTACAAGCAACTGTATCCTGGGCCTTGTGTGTTACTCGTATGAAATACATATTCCTATTTGAAATAATCCATCAATTCAACCCTAGCACATTCACATGCTACGCATATAATCACAACCTAAACTATATGGGTTGTAATAGCGTCTTCAGATTCCACCCAAATATCTCCCATACTTCTGTCAATCTTCTGAACATCCTTCCTGTTTACGCAGAAACAGCATGTGCACAATAGGTTCAAAGAAAAACGGTCCTGGTTGTCTTCATTGTCATCCAAGGAAGAATCTTCAAAAGACTGTCAAAATCAAAAAAGAAAAAAGGATTTTTAGACTCTCACTCATTGTCAAAATCCTTCTCAAATATTTACCACGACCCTCTCTACCTCGTCATCAGAATCCCTGGTCTTCTTCCTTGGCGGGGCACAAGCGGGTGTGTCCTATTTTTCCTAAATATGAACAAACCTGGGGCACTTAATCAGGGCTTTCATTTAAAATGGACCTATATCACAAGCCCTCTTACTCAACAATGCACCTTATTTTCCGGCTGCATCTCATCATCCAAATCATCTATGATGATCACATCTCTCTGTTCCATCCCCGATATTCTGGGGCCGTCTATTTCCACATAATCTTCATCAGCATCCCTATCCCCGCACTTCCCAGGCATGGCTCCCTCTTCGTCGGGCTTACTCTTTACAGTGCCATCCATCTCCACATAGATATCATCATCATCCTCCATCTTTGCAGACATCGGTGCATACAAAGGCTCCTGTTAGTACAAAACAGATACCCCCTTTAGCTTATTAAAACAACGTTGCATATCACGTGACGCTATCCCTTACTAGGGCTACTTACTGGTTCTCTTGTATTCCCAGCCCTTTGTCCAATTTCCTTCATCAGAACTCGGTGTACCCCATTTGGTCTATTTTCCTTATCCTCATCCTCCGAATCAAAAGAAGGCTGGGGTATCTTCCAGACATTATCACATCTGTACAGTCTTCGATATAATAAATGACCCGGTGCAAAGGGTGGAAACTCTGGAATCTCAGAGTCGCTTGGGGTCTTGGGAGCCTCCATGGCTGTTGTTAAAAACCTCTGACAAAGGGGCTCTTTTTATAAATTTAAACGCCCTGCAAATTTTACCGAGAGGCTTTTCTGATTGGATCAAACACAAAATTCAAACGGTGCCCTCCTTTCTGATTGATCCCCTGACGAACTGCATGGTGTGATGTCACGCACCTCTGATTGGCCGCTAGCCCCTTGGGGGTTTGGCATTGCCCCTTCTGATTGTCTTGACGCTAAAGCCGGCCAAAAAACCAAGGGGAAAGGAGTCATTCCATAGAGACCCGACGATGAAGAAACATCTCCCAGACTCTGCCTATACCTTGTATTTTTACATCAAAATTAGTCTTTTACTTCTTCGTTCTTAGCACCGCCCGAACACTAGATAGGGGGTAAGCGAGGCTTTTCTTCACTCTTTGTATATTTTTTTTAATTAAAAATGTTTTCTTGTTACTTTGCACATATTCCATGTGACTTAAAACTGAATAAAGTATAAGAGAAAAAAACCCACAATTTTTTACCAACCTAATGTTTAGGCTAAACAGCCTGAGTGAGGCTTTTCTTCACTCTTCGTATATTTTTTAAATTAAAAAAGTTTTCTTGTTGTTGCTGTTACTTTGCACACATTCCACGTTGATTAAAACTGAATAAAGTTTAAGAACTTACTTTTTTTACCAACCTCCGTTTTTTACATCCACATTCCTCTACACTTTTCAGACCCATTAAAGTTTAAAAAAATCTCACTCCATAAAAGTTCATCAAAGGTTCATCAAAAGTTCATAAAAAGTTCAACATTTCTATTACATGACTCATCCTTTTATCCTTTTTTCCAAAATGTCTGGGTTCATGAACTTGATAAAGGTCATGATTAATGACCTCTACATTTGATAAGGGTAATTAATTATTCTGGCAGAAGGTATCTAAGCTATACTACTGTCCTAAACTGAGCTGGAACTGAAAATACTGAATATGGGGAATTTCACAGGATTGGAGGAAAGTCAATGCAGTGTCAATATTTACAGACAGTAGAAAGGATGACATTGATCTTGGACAAAATAATGCAATTATTCATTCAGGGTTCTGTCATCCAAGAATAAGAGGCTTAAAATGTATTGCAAGCCTGCGTGTTTTTCTGGAATGTAGGTCTTAACAAATAAATCATTTTGTCTTTAAAAAAAAACCAACCCAGAAGATTACAGAGTGGGTTGATAAAGGCAACTGTGTGGATATGATTTACTTGGAGTTGTCTAAGCCATTGGACCTTGTAGTGCATGACATTTTGATTAACTTGCATTGTATGGTATTAAAAGGATTCACATGCTGTGGATTATAAAATGACTTATTGATAGATCTCAAAATGGGAAGACAACAGTGTGGGGGCTGTTTCTATTGGTGTGAAACAGGGAATGCTTATAGGTCCAACCCTATTCAACATTCTTGTCAAAAGATCTTAACAATGATAACATCAAATCCTTCCTGATTTTGGCCACTTCTCAAAGTTTTGTCTCATCTTCCAGCATTCCAAGTGTATAAAAAGAGTTGGAAGAAGAACGCCCTGACATCCAAAATCCACACCCACGTACCCCAGAAGCCATATCTTCACGTTCAATTAATGCAAACCGCTAAACTGTACAATGGGGAAATCCATCTAAACCAATTCCTCAATACAAAATAATGTTGATGGAAATAATGGAGATGTGTGAATGACAGTAGACTGTAAAGTAGCACAAAGGAGATAAGTCTCAGGCAAAGTCAAATACTTAATCAGGTGTAAAAAGCCACAGAAGTAACAGAAAGGGAGAAATGCAAGTAAGAAGAAACAAGTATAAACTACAATAAGGAGTGTATAGAATTACATATCATCAACTGCCCTATCATTACACCTGTTCCCCATGGTTTCCTCATTAACATTCTACCAAATTCCTTGTTATTGCATCCATTCTCTATTTTTCATGGCCTTACTGCCAATCCACCCCTGCCTGACTGTCCTTAAAGTCAGGAAACTCTCCCTGAAGTTTAGCCTAACTCTGTCTTCCTGCAACTTGTAGCCATTGTTTCTTGTAATGACCTCCATGGCAAGGGAGAACAATTGTTCTCCATTTTCATGTCAGCATTTCAAACATTGGCAGAGTTTTTTCGTATTCTTCTTTCGTCTTCTTTAGTCCAACCTAACCAGATTTAATTTCTTCAATCTCTCCTTGAATGACTTGTTTTCCATACCCTTTACCATAGCCCATATTAGGCTTCACCAGGTGCATTCCTGCATAGAGCTGAAATGAAAAATCTTTTTGAGTGCAGTTTCTGATGGAAACCGGTCTTATCCCACATGCCCATCTGTTAGGCATCCATCATGTGGATCTGCCTTCTGTTACGCATCTGCTCTGTGGTCACCACAGAGCTGCTACTCATGGCGGAGTCCAGGGACATTGCGGGCCCACCGTGAGGGCCAATCAGGGCTAATGGGTTCCCACATGTCCATGTATCATCAGTTAAGTTCGCCTGCAGACTCACCGGCATCCAGGTCCACCAGAATAGAGTCCTGCATAGTGCACCCAATCAGCTGAGAGGCAGAATGGTAGCAATCTCCCCCCTCCCCAAGGATGCCTCATAGCTGAGAGGTGTGCAAGAGATTTCCCTTCTCTCGGCAGTCTCCCTCCCTCCCTCTCATCTGAGAGGCGAACTACAGATCTCTTTACCCTGAAGCCTTTCAGCTGAGAGGCAAGAGGGAGACTGCATGGGGGTGGGAAGATATCTCTAGCTCGCCTCTCAGCTAAGAGGCAGCTGAGTGAGATCACTAATGCCACTGATGGAAGCTGCGGCAAGCACATGGAAATATGAGCAGGGGATACCCGTTTATTAGGCAGAATGTGCCAAACATGTGATTGGGGGCTGCTCATTAAAGCTTATTGTCATTTGCACATTCCCATTGTTTCCAATTGACTTTCAATATTTGTTTTAGAATGTCCTCTGCTCAAGTGCTTTTCCTGGGAAGAAGTTGTCTGAGACTAGAATACCCCTCCCCCATCTCTCTCTCCTCTCATAGTGGGACTTTGATCTTCTGCAGGCATGACAGAGGATTTAGCACCCATGTTGAGATGGTTCTTGGGACAGTTGGGAGCAGGGCCTTACCACAACCTGGGGCAACCACCCTGGGTCCTGTTGTTTTCTCTACTTCTGGAAACCCTGTGATGGCCCCATTTTCTCCAGGGCAGGTGTGGGGGACCCACTCCCTCCAAGTGTGACCCTAAACATGATCCCTTCTAGGCCCTGTGAAGGGTCCTCCCCTGAGGGGCTGGGGCCATAGGGATGGGCGAATGTGGTTCGGAAGTTCGGAGTTTGGAGCGAACTCGAATAGTTCGGTCGACCAAACCGAACGTTTAAACCGAACTCGAATTCGGAAGTTCGGAGTTTGGACCGAACTCGAATAGTTCAGTCAACTGAACTGAATGTTCAAACCGAACTTGAATTCGAACATTCGGTTCAGATGCGTTCGGTGAGTTCAGAATTGAATTTCCATTGGTTTCAATGGAAAACACATTATTGGCTGTAGGTTTTTTGTTTTTTACGATATGTGGCTGAAATATGGGATGCCTCTACCTCCAATAGAACTCATTATGTGCACCAAATTTCAAAACAATTGAATAAAGGAATCCGATTTTAGAAGCAGTTGAATTATTGTATTTTGCAATATTCTACATATACATTCTTAGCTGTAACTTCTTTGCCTCACATCTAATGTAGGTGAAACTTGTTCACTTTATACCCCTTCCCATATTAACTATCTTTGCCAAATTTCTGAAGGATTAGAAAAAAGGTCTTGGTGGTATAAGCAATTAACATATAAATGTATGTCTGACTATAACATCTTTGTAGTCCAACCAGTGTACATGAAATTTGGCAGGGCTATATATTTCACTTTCATGATCATCTCTGCCAAATATCAGAAAGATATTATAAAGGGTCCCAATTTTATATGCCTGTACAACATATGTAGAGAAGGGGCCTATGCCTGGGATTCTCTTATGTCACTGTGGTATAAGATCGGTTTGTGATGCAAATTGGCCAACAGAAATGTCAACCAAATATCCTCATTCTGTGCTGGGACCATCCCAACATATCTCCCCCACTTGTTTCTGGGAAGTCAGAAGCATCTGTTTAGGAAAGAGTCAATAGAAATTCTCTTATGTCCTCTGTCTCAGTGCTGCAGGATGTGATTGATAGTTGGCCAGCCTGGATGTGTTTAAACTATGTCTCCTGACTGCTGGGATGCTATCTCAGAAGTCCCAGTTATGTTGCTTATGCCCGCCACAGGGCCGCCCCCTATGCCCACCTCGAAACCACTACCAATTGGTCCTGTAAAGCTAGAAGCTTGCAGTAATGTGTTTGGCCATTGAATGTGTCTGTCAGTCTTTGGGGTTGCTCCACATCCTTCCTCCTACAGTCTCTCTCCCCCTGCCATGCAGGGTGCCTGCCTCTGACTGGCACTGAATATGCTGATATTCATCTGAATAATGATCTTCACAGGGACAACATCAATTGCTTATATAATTGGGTCCCTTTATCAAAATCTCCTGTACATTTGCTGAAATGGCAGGAAAGGTATTTGATACATTCTTGTCAAATATCCTGTAAACAGAATGGAATATCAAAATGTAACAGCTGGAAATGTATTTTCAGGTTAATGTCTTATACCCTTGGGACCCTTTATCCACTCTTTCCTAAAATTGGCAGAAATATTAAGCATATGGAGGGATGTAATATGCACAAGTTTCATGAACATTGGATGCAAGATAAAGAAGTTGTAGTCATGAATGTGTATGGAGCTTTTCTTAAAATCACAACATTCAATTGCTTCTGAAATCGGTTTCCTTTATCTAATCGTTCCGAATTTTGGTCTACTTGGTGCGCTCCATTGGGGGGTACAATCTCCCTAAATATCATCAAAAAGTAATAAGAAACAAAAATGTTATAGCCAGAAATATGTTTTTTAGTTTTTTCCTTTTATTTCAAAGACCAAATGTCATTTTCAGTTTCCGATTGCACCAAACTAAAGACCGAACCGATCCCAACCGAACCATTACCAAATCTGAACTCAACATTCGACCCGAACCACCGAACGGCCGAACATACGAACTGATGAACCGAACGCAGCCAAACTGAACGGGCGAACGGAACGGCTGAAACGAACGCAGCTGAACCGAACGGCCGAACCCGAACCGCGATCTGTTCTCCCATCCCTATGGGGCCACTAGGGGTCCACATTTTATCTTTGCTCTGGGCCCCACAAATTTTAAGGCCAGCCCTGGTTGGGAGGTAAGTGTTGCGCTTACACCATTGGAATTAATGCGGTTTGCACTGTTGCAGTGCTTTGGAGACTAGAGTGAACATTTGTAGCAGTAGTTGACCTCATCAACTACTTGGAGGGAGTGGGTCCCTCCAATAAGCTCATTAAGTTAGGAACTATCTATATTGAAAACATTGTACAGAATCATAATTCAAGCCATGTGTTCCCTTCACCCCCACTGTAAAGCACGGCATACTAACCATCTATCCAGTGCTACTAGGCGTACGCAGTGCTTTACAGTCACATATTTTGGAGACAGGTCCCTGACCAGTGGGTTTACAATCTAAGATGGACAAGGTTGAGGGGAACACAGAGATTGTATATTATGTATTCAATATTTGTAGTTCCTAGTTTGTAGCACAGAGCCTGTAGAATATCAAAACAAAGCCAGAAATGTGTTCTTAAAAAGAATGTATTCTTAAAAAGAATCAGATTTTTTTCATAGCATTATTTGCTAGAGTACTACTTGTGATAATTTTGATAGTGAACCCCCCAAAAAGTTTAAGCTTATTTAAAGGAAGGCCAGATTTATCAGAGTAATTCACTGTAGAGTTCAAACTGAAATTCTGGAGTCTATGAATTACTGTATTTTGTAATGTTTATTATTTAATTTTCAATTGGATTGTAGGTAAAACTCTCTGGGTGCAAATCCCTTTTTTGAAAGCCATCAAGGTTTAACTTGCCCCTGCTGCATCCAGATCTCACTGGAGACCTCTTCCTTATGTTGGTAGGATGACACAAGTACTTTAGTCTTCTTATTCAGGGCAAAACTAGAGTCCAAATGAGCTCCAAACCTTAGACTACATAAGTTATTCATAATTTCCCAGCCTATACATTACTGTACCATGGTCGATTATGGATCAGAGGCAGATTTTAGTCCTGAACATGGAGAGCCTTAGCCAGTCAGTGGCTTACCTTGAGATGCAGGCCTACCTCTCCTACCCACACCTGAGTTCTTGCCTCTCTCCAGCTTCTGTCTTCCTTACTGTAGTCTGTATTTCAACCCACTCGCCAGTTTGTCCTCTGAAACTGATACCAGTAGCTGGGCCACCTGGCTATTGACCTATGCTCCTGACTGCAATGCAGCTTCCTGTCTGCCTCTTCAGACCTGATGCATGGAGAGATGGACACCCTGGATACCAATTCTGGCCCAAACCCTGATGCTTACCATGCTTTGCCCCTGCTTTTGGGCTGGCACATATTCTCTGACTTTCAAGTCCCATGTTCCAAAAGAAGCATGTAACTACCATAAAAGTAAAAGATATTTCCTATTCTTTGGATCAGCCAATTTATATGTTAGTACGGGGAAATTATGCCATAAACTGTGAAAGACATTTATCTTTGCTATAAAATAAATAGTGTTGTTTATTTGATTTATACTGTTGTAAAACCTTTATAACATACCTCAAAAAATAAAGCAAATCTCAACCATATAAAAAGAGATACCAAGGTAACTGATGAACTGAGAAATCCTCTGTAATGTACAATATTCCTAGAATAAAAAGGAATAGAATTACATTTTATATAGTGTATTCAATAAGAATTTCACATATTAAGGAATGATTCCTTCCATCATGCTTAGGAACAGATTGTGTCTGAGGTGCGTAATTCAAGATGGAATTAATCCTGTGGCTTGCATGGCTTGTTTTTATGGTATCTGCATTCTCCTAAGTACTGTAATGTATGGATGATATTTCCTTTCTCACCCCTCTTGCTTATACCATTCTTCAGATCCTGGGTAGGGCATAACTTGTCTATATCTTACCTTAAAATCTTTATTTTGTTTCTATATCTTACAAGTGCCTTTAAATATTCTGCAGTGTAGTGTATGAAAAATAAAGCAGTACATTTAAAGCAACGCGCACTTCCGGGTTGGTGTGAATGCACCGAGTGCGCACATTTCAGGGTAACGCGAACTGTTGGAGTGTGAATTTAAAAGTTGCTCGGAGCAGCTTTGAAAACCGCACTCTGACAGTTCGCGTTACGCTGAAATGTGCGCACTCGGTGCATTCACACCAACCCGGAAGTGCGCGTTGCTTTAAATCGCACGATGCTGCTGTGCAATTTAAACGCACATCTGAATGCGCCCTAAGTCTTCTGTTTCAGTTGTGTTTTTCATGGTTTCTTGTGAAAGAAAAACTGTCAAGTTAAAAATCCCAACCGTTTCCATATCTATATTACACACAACACTTCACAAACAAAAGGGAATATTTACAAACCCCCACTGTTGCTAACATCAGCTCCACTCATTTGAGCATTCTTGGGAGCAGGTAGTAAATTTAGTGGTTTTTTCCCCCTCTGACAGCTGTTTTCAGCACTCTGTGAATTAAAGCTGATCAGAACAAGGTGCTGGAATGCCTGGCAGAGTTGCCATAATAACGCTACCTGAATTAATACCAATGGGGATGAAATGGCGTTAACAATAGTGGGGATTTAATTTAAAAACAAAAACAAAAAAATCCACCCATAAAGTAGAGAAGGCTTTAGTTTACAAACTGTGGTTTAAAGCCCATAGCTGGCCTGGAGAACCAGATGATGCTACAGCTGTGATTACCACAGCATTCGGCTCGATTTGGAGTTTCTGGGTTTTAACCGGCCATCTCCAGACTCTGAGTGAAGCCCCAATTTTCCCAGGCTATCTGGGTTGGACGTTGTGAGCTTTTTTCAGGGGAAGGATCAGGGTGAAAAGACTCTCCTGCCTGATGTGGGTCAGCCCCCTACGTAGCATCATGATATCACAATGTTTTGAAGGGGGAGTAGCCTGTTGAAAAGGAGTGGGAGAGTCTCATTGTCCTGATGTCACCCTACCCCTCTGTGGAAATTGTGAAGCTGGTGTGGTTTTTGCCCCTTTCTGGGTTAATTCTTCAGGAAAGGTGGCACAGGCAGCCCTAGCTACAGCAAAACAGGCAACGGTTCCTTCTGGCTTCCCTGCAGCCAGAACCTGCACATCATGGTGATCCTGATTTCCCCTCCTCCCTCTGGAGATGGCTCCAGCACTAGTGGAGACTTAAGCACTTTTTTTGTGCTGCTGTGGCCAGCTTTCAATCTGAGCAACAGCCATTCTCGGTGGGTGAATGGAGGTTTGACAGCAGTCAATTTTTCCAAAGTGGTTGGGAACCACTACCTTAGAAAAATAAAAATGGTTGAACTTTTGAAAATATTACTACTTTTTACCATTTACATTTAAAAAAAAAAAGATAATACTCCCATGTCAAACAATGAAAATAGACTGCCCAGTTTCACTATACAGAGCCCCATGCACCAGAAAGATAAAGACATTTATAAATGCATAATTGGGGGCAAGGATCAACTTGATGGCTAAAAGTCTAATCCCTAAAGTCCCTTGGGTAGCCCAAACATTTTTATATGAATTAATGCAGGGTTTCCAAAAAACAGATTGTTTTCCACATATGACTCAGCATGATAATAAAAAGAAATTGTCCAGGGAACTTTATTGGAAGTAAATTCTTCTTTGGCAGTGGAACAGGGAGAAAATTAGGTCAGGCTTACATGACTCCATAAATACTAACTTTGTATGAATTAAAAATTATGGAAAATCCCTCAAAAACCCCAGGCAATTAACTTTGTTAATAAGATGAAAAACACAACTCAAACAATCATGTTTAATCAATGAAGAAGTTATCGAGATAGAAGCAAATTAACACTTTGAAAGATACAACAGCTTGCTTAACAATCTTCTGATTTGTGAATGGAATTGCAGTTCCAGCTAGCTAAAGAACACAGACTCAAGCTGGAAGCAACACCAGCCTTCCACCACTCCATTATTAGCTGAATTAATTTCACTTTACTATTCTGTATTCAGTAAGATGCTCAAAATATCCTTGAGCAACCCTAAAGGGTCCTCAAAGAAGTAAATAACCAGATAACTTGTAGGATTTATACAAAAATCACAATTTGGTCTTTGTTTTCTTAACCAAGCCAAGAATGTGTACTTGAGGTCTCGCATCCTCATGAATGTTGCATCCCTTGTCTCTCCCTCTGTTCCCCCATCTTCTCTCCCCCTGTCTTTAGATTGTAAGCTCTCGGGCAGGGACCGTGTCTATCTTATTTTCTGTAACGCGCCAAGTACATCGCTGGCGCTATATAAATGCTTATAATAATAATAAATAATAATTTTACAGAGGCATTTTCTTTGAAATTCATTTTTTCTCACCAAGCCTCACTTAGTTGCAGGGCAAAATTTGTTGCAATAAGGGAAAACTATTTACAGGGCCTGTAGTTCTTGTTCTGTGAGAGTTGTAATTAATTATCATTTATTTACATTTTTGGGCCCAGGCTTCTGTGTAGGGTGAGGAGTTGAGTGATTCAGAATTCTACTACGATTTTGCTATATGTCACTGACATAACTGCTGGTGATATAGGTGACATAACTGTTGGTCAACCATAAAATACATGGATTAGAATGGGTGCAGGAAAGTCCCCTTGTTACTCTTTGCTAGGGCTGTAGCGGAATATCACAGCGGTAGCTATTTCCGGCGGAAACAGTGTTTCCGCAATTAGTGGAATGGCATGGCAGAGGCTTTCATTCCGCGGTTTCATTCCGCGGTTCCGCGGTTCCGCTTATTTAATTCCGCAACTTAGTGGAATCATGGAAACATGACATTTT
>QEPC01003766.1:2253523-2264860 GCA_003113815.1 Sphenodon punctatus | reverse complement strand
GAGGGAGAATTAGGGGAGACAGCAGCAGTGAGAGAAGGAGAGGAGAGATGGAGGGTGAGGGATAGGGGGAGATAAGAGGAGACATTCTAGTGGTCGGTATTCACGGCAGCAGAGGGGATAACCAGGCCTGTGGATGGCACAGGAGAGTTTGGGCGACGGCCAGTGGCAATGCGAGCAATGGCTGAAAGAGGCTGTGTAGCACGGATGTCCTCACTGGGGTTGGGTCCTTGTGGTCCTCGCTCTGGCCTCACAACGACCACAAAACGGCCAGCACCCTTTTGTCGCCGCCCAAGGGCGGCCACCCTCAGGGACGGCAGGCAGCTTAATGGAGGAGTCCCAGGGTGAAATGACTGGGAGTGGAAGCTCCAGGTGGTCTAATTATTACCTGCAGGGGTGGAGAGGCAGAGTGGTCACACGCTGGGCTGGCGGGGGAGCGGGCAGGGGTTCCAAATGGGCTAGCATTTGTCAAAGGGTGTTTTAAAATGACCACGGTGATGGGGGGTGGGGAGGGGTGTTGTCCATAACTGTTGGGTGGCACTGTTGCAGAGCACCCATGCATGGGGAGGGATTCAAATGGGCATGGCTATCTTGGCCACAGAGGCAGCCACCATGCACTCCCCCGCCACAGGTCATGGGGGAGGAGGAAATGCATTGGGCTGGCCTTTGCAAGTGACATGTCCCAGGTGCGAGTACTGGGGAACCTGGGCTTTCTGTGCTATCGGCCAGTTCTTGTGACTTACTCCTCCTGCCTACAGGGTCTCTGAGCGGCAGACCTGTCTGCTGGTGTGGCTGGCTGCTATCGTTCATATGGGCAAGGATTCAATGGCCACCTGTTGCCACAGATCTATTTGGCTTGCCCAGTACAGAGCACTCCAGATTTCCCAGCAGTGGTCCGTGTGTGGCTTTGGCTGGGTGTTCCATGTCTCACGAGAGCGCGCATCCGGCCATTCCACCTTCAAATGGGCAGTCAGTTCCATGGCTTCTGGGTGACCATGTGGGGTAACACTTGGTCTGAAAACACAAAATGGCTTTCCAGGGCACTGTTGTCTTAGCTGCACTGAGATAGCATTGCCAGGGGAAATTAGTAGGGATGGCAAACCAAGGCAAATTATGGATTTGGATCCATAATTTATGGTTTTTATTATGGGTACAGGTTAGGTTTACCCATAATAAAAACCAAAAAGCTCATTGGAGTGGTGCTGGCACCGGTCCAATGAGCTTTAGCACAGGGGAAGGGGAGCAGGCAGGGGGGAGGCAGCAGTAGGCAGGGGAGGGGGCTGAGGGGAGCAGGCAGGGGGGGCTGAGGGGCAGGCTGGTACTTACCCAGTGGGTTCCCTGCTCCTTCGGCCTGCACTCGCCTCCTGCAGCACTCAGCTCAAGAATTACCTTCAATCTGCCTAGGTATAACAAAATTACTTAATTTAAACATTACATAAATGGTATAGTCCATAAAGTATATCGCTTAAAAAAGGGGTGACAGCAAAATTGTGACAATTTGTGACAAGGGAGAATTTGGTCATAATGTGATGTCACAATAATTTCTCATTACTTATTTTTCAATTATATTTCTACATTTTAAAACAGGTGCAGGGAACCTTTTCTCTCCTGGGGCCCACTTTGAACATTATTATAAGCTTCGAAGGCCACACAGAAGGTGGGTGTGGGGGTGCATAAGGAGTGCACTCTGGAAAAGAAAGATCCAAATCATGTATCTGTGTCATAGATCAGTCACCTACCCTTGTGTGCATGCCCTCATCTCTGCTCCCTAATCCTGAGCTCACTCTATCAGTGCTTGGAGATACGAGCTGGATCCGGGGGCCACATCCAGGAACTAGAATGGAGCCAAATAAAAACTAGCTGTAGGCCACATTTGGCCCCGTTGGTCTGAGGTCCCCCATCTCTGCCTTACGACGTAAGGAATGGGGTTCTCTATTATTGGAATTCAAAATGTGTGCAGGGGATGTGTGCAGGGCATCAATTCTGTGATATACCTTTTGAAGTGGGATCTGCATTTAGAGTGGCCATAGATGCAAATTTTAGAGGTCACTTATGAGAAATACAGGTTGCAGGGCTGCATTGGCTCCAGTGTAGCCCTGCAACTTGTATTTCTTACGTATCCTCTAAAAGTGTTCTCATAAGTGTTCACCCTATCTGTACTAGAGTGACAATTTAAATTATATTTTTATATTGTATTTTTTATTATGTATGCGTTTATTGTATCTTTATTGTGTTGTAAGCTGCCCCGAGCTGCCTTGGCAGGAGGGGGTGGCTAAGAAATCTAGGTAAATAAAAAAATAAATCTGAGAGACAAATGGGTTAAAAATGGCAAAAGCAAATGTGGCACCTGACTGTCAGAGTCTAGGGAGGTGCCAAGGGGCCAGCCTGATAGGGTTGAGGGGGTCAAATATTTTTTCTCTCTTTGCCTACCGCTGCTGCAGCTAGGGTCTCTGCTGCTAAGCTGTTTGTCTCCTGAAGCTCCCTCACAGTGGGCCCTCGCAGACAATGCTGCCTGATGATGAGCTTCTCTCCCAGTACTTGTATTGGGAGCCATCCTGCCCATTCCCATTTTGGGAATGGGACTCCCATTGAACTCAGCTGGGTAGCGTGGGGTCTGCACATTCCATCCCCAGGGCTGGGTACTGCTGCCTGCTTGATCTCCTGCTGCAGCCTCCTTTGAGCTGTTACTGCTAATAAGCTGGGCAGGCATGTGGTCTGCAGCATGCCAGAGGCTGAGTAAACTTCCTGCCATGGTGCCCCACCCCAGGGAATCATCACAGCAAAATGATTCCCATTTAGGGAATGAGAAAAGGGGCGGCAGAACAGGGAACAGCAGAAGGGGTAGGGGACAGAGCCGAGGGGAGGCGCAGCTAGCAGCATGGAGGGAAGGGAAAACGGCTGGAACTTGCTGGGTTCTAAAGCCAGTTGTGTTGAACCCTGCTGACTGGCAGGGGCAGGGTGATCCGAGACCCCGTGGTGGCAGCTGACCTTCTGGGGGGCCCAAAAGTAGTGATTAGGGGTGGATCGGCATGGTCTAAGGCTGGCCCTGCCTGATTCTAAACATGTAAGGTCAATGTGGACTTTGTTTTTGACTCTAGTGGGCACAGAATCAAGCTCTTAGCACAAATGAGTCAGGCAGCAAGCAATGCTATTTAAGGCAAATGGGCTTAAATGTTCATAGTGTTTACATCTGAAAGAGATACAAGAACTTTTTTGTTTGGCCAGGCATTTGGCAGGCAGGGATAGGGTTGGGTTGAATGCAGGAGGTAGGAAAAAAGTTGAGGGGGGGGGCTAGGGGATTATTTTTTTTTAGCTGTTTAGTTTTTATATTTCGTAAGCTGCCCCGAGTCTATATGGGAAGGGCAGGGTAAAAATTGGAATAAATAAATATCATGTTATGCCTTAATTCTGGTTTGAAACTGATAATTGTGGTGTCATTGACCAACTGTCACTCTTAACAGTCATGGACCAGTTTATCTCCAATATTCCATTTGTCTCCTATATCAGATCCTAAATCCACTGAGATCAATGGCAAAACTCCCATTGACTTCAGTGAATGAAGACTATGATACCTGTCCCTTGCAATAACAGTCAGATCTTACTATAACTATTAACAAACCTAATTTATAATGAACCATTTATAACAATCCCAGTTTTAAGAACCAAATCTATCCCTTACAATCATTTTTCCAAAACCTATTGTAGTGAGCACCTTGATACAAAGAACTTTTTCTCTGATCCCATGACCATGAAGGTTTGTTATACACACTGCATTTTCTTTTTGCATTGTTGCTTGCTCCTGTTTCTGAAGAGATTGTCACGCAAGGAAATGGGGAAATGTATTTCTGTATGTCTCCTGAACTGCTAGGAAGAACTTGAAACCCCCAGACACTTCTTTTAAGACTCATACTTACTAGGAAAAGAAATCCTGGTTGTGAGGCAGATAATATATCCCGTGTTTCTTAATCAAATAACTGAAACATGGTCATTGCTGACACCTACTGGATCTGTTTTCTTCTTTCTTCTCTTCAAAATATTTTGTACCTTTGGAGCGGAGAAGGCCCTGGAGAACAAATATGTACTAGTTTGTATCTAGTATAGTGACATTAACCTAGACTCCTAAACAACTTCAGAAGTGTTGCTCAAGTAAAGATGGGTAAAAAGATTGGCTCCAGTATGTAAACAAGCTGGTACTACCAGTATGGAGTCAACAAACACCCAGGATTTGAAACCTATTCTAAAGTTAACACCTTTTTATTCTCTGCCAGGAATACATTTAAAGCCATTTGAGACTAGGAGGTAATAACCTCTTTCTGTAAGCACACATCCCCAATCAGTTTCTGAGAGTCAGTCCAAGAGGAACTACTCCCAGAGACTACTTTTGGAAAACTTTTCTTCTCACAGCTGGATTTTGAGACCCAAGATGTTTTTTAAAGCTAATCTGATTATTGTCAGGAACGATAGCACCTTGGATAACCTCCCTCTCCTTTTCTTCACCACTAGCATTTTCTGCTTTGTGCAGGTTGCTCTGGGAAGGAATTTTTCTTGAGGGATTTCCCCCCCCAGTATTTTATTTCTCCAGTGATTTCATCCATTGTTTTTTTTTTGCTCTAGGGTGTACCAAAAGCAAGATTTTTGCTCTAGGTTGTACCAAAAGCAAGATTGTAGCCCAAGGCATATTTGATGTATACAAATGAGAAGTTATTTTAAAAATCTGATTCCAAAGCACAATATCAAGAGCTCCCCTCCACACATTCAAGGAAGTTTCAACAGCTGTGACTCCCACACTACACTAGTGACTGAAGTCACACAACCCCCACCGCCTGCTTTTGCTGTCATATGAAAGTTGTGTAAACCAGCATGACTCTGGTCATTTAAAGGAGAACTTGAAAGTACAAAAAGCTCTCATTTCTCAAACTTTCCAATGGCAATGCCATTTGGGATTTCCCATTTGTGTATGAAATAAGGGGACATTCTGACCCCACTAAATCAAGGGGAGTTTTGCCACTCTCATCAGTGTCCCTCTTACTCTCCAGTTTGAAAAGCCTACCCTTGGGGGGCGGGGGGGGGGAAAGAGAACCACAATCATAGGCAAGGGCCAATCTGTAGTGTTAGGCAGCTCCCATGAGCTGGGTCTCATAGCACAGACTGGAGCAGCCAGGCAGAGCAAGAGACTTGCCCAAAGGCAGCGGGGGGGGGGCACCACCGAGGAGCGGGCCGAGATGAGGTAGAGGGACAGGTGCAGCAGTGAGTCCAGCAGGCCCCTCCCCTCTGCCCTGTTGCCAGGGGGCTGGGAGACAGCGGCAGAACCACCTTCGAGCTGGGCGGCTAGGGCGGGGCGGGATTTGGAGGCGGTAGGTGTCGCCTTGGCTGGGCTCCGCTCCTGTCCCGCGTGTGGGCTAAACTTCCCAAGCCGGTTGCCCTGGCCCAGGCGGGGCGCGGAGGCGGCCCCCTTGGGGAGGAGGCAGGCATCTACTCAAAGCTCCGTCGGCTGACCGCCCTCCCACCCCAACCGACTTTATTTGGAGGGGACCGCTCCAGGCGCTGCCACCGCAGGACGGGATTGGGGGCTGAGCCAGTCCCCTCAGCAGCATGAAGAAGCGCGGCATCGAAAACCTGGCTTTCGAGCCCTCCAGCCCTGTGAGCCAACCGAGGCAGGAGGCCAGTGCTAGCCACCTGGACCTGCCCCCATCAGCCCCCGTCCACGGTGGACGGGTCTATGAGGAGGGGCCCTGCGGCTGGGGCAGGTATGCTCCCCGGGCTCTCCAGTGCTGCAACAACCCCAAAGGCTACCTGTTCTTCTACAGTCTGCTGGCCATCTTCCAAGGTAACCCCTCCCCGCCCCCCGGCCCCAGAGTAGCAGCCTGCCCAGGGGCATCTACAGGGCTCTAGTTGACAGAGGAGTTTGATGGGACCATGGGTCGGGAGAGCTGTGACTGAGGAGAATGAGAGACTAGACTTGAACATGGGTAGGTAAAGAAGGCAAGGAAGTGTTTTGTAAATAAAATATTAGTACTTCATCCAAGATTTGGACTGATGGCCACGTTCTCTTCTGTGTGCACCTGCCTTTGGGACACACTACAATGAACGAGAAGGAATGCCAGTTGGAAACAATAATGACAACGTGAATGCCAATTGGAAGTAATGGGAATCTGTGAATGCCAATAGCTCTTAATAGGCAGTAAAACAATAAAATAACAGATGCTTATCTGAAACAAAGGGAGTGAAGGAAGATCTGAAATGGGGGGGGAAAGGGATATTTGATGTATAAAAATGGGAAGCTATTTAAAAAATCTGATTCCAAAGCTCCTTCATACAATATCAGGAGCTCTCCTCCACACACTCAAGGAAGTTTCAACAGCTGTGGCTCCCAAATAAACTAAAAAGACCGGGGTGGTGGGAAAGCCATGGAGAAGAAATGGAAAGAAGGGGGGAGAGGCTGAGTGGAATGATGGGTATGAGACCACTGGGAGCGGCTGAAATAATGGAGGGTGGGGGCTGGATGAAATGGCAGATAAAAGGCTCCAGTGGCTGGAATGATGGGGGGCAGCTGGTGGAATGATGGGTAGGAGGTCTCCAGGAACATCTGGAATGGTGGAGACTGGGTGGACTAATGTGTAGGAGGCCATCGGGAGCAGCTGAAATGATTGGGAGCTGGGCAGAACGACAAGTATGAGACCTCTGAGAGTGGCTAGAGAGTGGAAAGGGGGGGGGGCTAAGTGGAATGACAGGTAGGAGACCTCTGGAAGCAGCTGCAGTGATGGGGGGGACTGGGTGGTATGAGGGGTAAGAGGTCACTGGGAATTGTTGGAATGACCCGGACCCCACTATTCCAACAGCTCTCCGTGACCTCTTATCTGTCATTCCACCCATGACCCATCATTCAACCTACTCCATGTGGCCTTATTATTCCACCCAGCCCCCCATCACTTCCAGCTGCTCCTGCTGGCCCGTACCCGTCCTTTCAGCAGCTTCTAGTGGCCTCCTACTTGCAATTCCACCCTGCTCTCGTAATTGCAGCCAGCCCTGGTGGTCTTGTACCCATTATTCCACCCAGCTCCATGTACTTCCAGCCACTCCTGGAATTCCAACAGGAATTCCTGTAATTCCACCCACCCATTCCTCTTTCTATTTCATCTCAGTGGCTTCCTCACACCCCCCCACCCTCCATCCTGGCCTTTTTAGTCCCCCTCACCCCTTCTTTGCCATTTCAGATCCTTCCCCACCCTTTGTTTCTGCCTTTTTATTGTTTTTTTTTGTCCATAAAGGGGCTACTGACATTCATTTTAAGTTACTCTTGATTTTGGCTAAATTGATGATGCGTTGTCCTGTCAAGTTTTCATAGGGTTTCCTTTGCCACTGTCATGATTGGATGAACACCAAAATTCAACTCCTACTGATGCTTCATTCAATGGGACGTTTGTGGGCTGTAGATAATAAGGGCACAACTTGTGTTAGTAGTAGATTCTGCTGTATAGCTTGACAGAAATATGGCAAGAAATATGGTTTTGTCTAAAGTTTAGACTTTGGCTAGTGCTATTATCCGTGTTAAAATAAAATCAGTGGTCTAAATGTGTTTGCAGTGTTGGTCCCAAAAGCAAGAGGTGGAGATAAAGTAGTTCTGGTGAAATAAATAAAGTAAAAGATATTATCTGAACTGCAATAAATCAGTTGCTGTATCTCTTCAGCTAGAGGAGAGTAGCTAAAAGTTCAGGTACAGCTGTGGAAGCTTGTTTTTCTCCTTCTAGTAGAGACTTAGCAGCTAAACCATTCTGAATTAATGCATGGGGCTCACAACTATAAATGGGTATGTTGTCATGAACTGTCCGACAGGCCTAATCATGTGAACGCTTTAGCATACATTTTGATTTTAGAGACCTGCTTAAAGTTAAACCTCACGGGATTGGATTTGTGGTCCTACCAGTAGTGGCTTGAAAGTTCTTGGGATGCCCATCCTGATATATTAGAGCTGGTGTGATTTGTAAAGTACCATTATTCAGCATATTTTATTTTAATTTTTTTAGTTACAACTGCACATTTTAAGATAAATAAGCTAGCTTGAATCCCAGTCCTGGAAAAAGTAACTCTGCAGGTAATTGGATCCCTGAGCAAAGTCCTATTGATTTCACTGAGGCATCATGGAGCAAGGGATTGCTCCAAACCCTACAATTCTGCGTGGCTTCACAGTCTGTGTCGTATACTTTGCAGGATTAGATGTGGATGTATATATTTTATTTTGTTAAGAAAAGAAGTTTAGTCTTGTATGTCAAAGTTCAGACTCCTCTGAAAAGATCTTTGTTCTAGTTGTAGGACATTTTGAGGAGGTTAACAGCTTGTGATGCTTTCTCCTAGTGTGGACAACCTCCACTGGGACTAAAGGGAAACTCCTTACCACTATCCTTTATGACCAAGAAATAGTGCTTACACCTTTTCAGAAGTGGAAGGCTAGTGTACTCACAATCCCCTTTTTTTTGTCGTTTGATAAGGTGCTCAATGAAAATCATAACAAGAAAATATCTCAGATGAAATTAAGGGGATAACGCAAGTCTGTACAAAAGGAGAGACTAGAACAACTAGTTTGGGGGAGCAAAGGGGTGGCGAATACCATTATTAGGGGAGCAAGGATTTTGCTATACATTATAGAATGTATCTATACTTTATAGAATGACGGTAAATAATATTGATTTTATTTACCGTATTAACTAATGTGTTTGACAGTTTGCTGTAAAGCTTCAGTCGCGTGGATGGGGGAAGCAAAAGGGGTAGCAAGAAATATTTTGGGGGAGTGCCCCCTTCCTACCTCTTAGTCATCTCTTCTGTACAAATACCCTGTTTAATGCCATAGTTCTGGTTCCATGTGAGGAAGTGGTCTACTTATGTACCAATACGCTGTAGCACTAAAGTAATTACTAACTTGAAAAACTGTCAACAAAATTAATAAGCTTAGCAATATATAAAGATCTTGAAGTTCAGTTAATGATATTGAAAAGAAGATTGGACCAACACACGAGTGACAACAGATTTGTCTTTATTTCAGATAGAACTGGTTGGGATTTTTTTGACAGACGTTTAAAAAGTTGTTTTGCCTTAACTACAAGGTCTAATTGTATGTTCACGTGAGGTTTGTGTTTCTGGAGTAGAAAGTGCCTCTTCTCTTACAGTGTGTGGCTAGGTGACTACATTACTGTCCTTTGATAATTATATGTTGCTTCATTAAATCCTAAGCCTAATACATATGTTGAGCCACCAGAAATTACAAGAGGCTACTGGTCACAGTAGTGTGGGAGGAAGTAACAGCCTCTCCTTTGTAGTGTATGAGTATGTAGCAAGAAGTCACTAATAATATTGTGTTGCCGAACTATTCTAATGAAGCCTTGGCACACTCTCAGGAGGGAGGGTGTGTTAGACCTCTGGACAATTACCAACATGAGGAATGAGCTGTGAAAGAAGTTGGCCAATTGGTCTGTCTTGTATTGAATTATGCCCAGACATAATTCAATACTAATAGTATCTCAACTGGCAGTCTTCATTAGCTTACCTCAAACCACTTACAAAAAATAATCAGGCCTTCATGGTCATTACTCTGTTCTAGTCTCATTTAAAACTCTGAACTCTTTGCTACTGATTTATAATGCTATCCAGAATTTGAATAATCTTAAAAGTCTGAAGTATCTGAGAACACACTCCTTTCAGGCCAATGACTCACTTAATAAGTGCACCTCATTCTTAAGCAAACAAGAATGACATCTGTGTAGTCCTTTGTGTGTTGACTGGTGTTGGTACTGTTGGAGTCGTGTGGACCAAATCAGGCCCATGGCGGTCTTTTTTTTTTTTTTTTTTTTTATAAATTAATTTGGTCCCTTTACAATTCCTGAATGTGGCCTATAGATCCAGCCCCTATACACAAGCACTGAAAGAGCGAGCTAAGATAAAGGGCGCGGATATGAAGGTATACTCACAAGGACAGGGCATAGATCTATGAACTGGAAGGGATCCATTCCCTTCTTCCCCTGTCCTGAGCACACCCCTTAAACACCCCAGCCCCCACCTCTCCAGCCCATGAAATTTGTATGAATAGTCCAAGTGACCCATGGGAGGGAAAAGGTTTCCACACCTGTGCTAATGTTTGTAAAGTGCCGTAGGTATTTGGATGAAGAGTAGTGAATTTACAGGCTATTTTTATTCCATTATGGTGGGAACAGTGATTTGGTCACGTCTTTAAGACATTGTACTGCACATTTGAGAATTTAACAATTGAAAAAATAAAAACAAAACTAAACCATTAAGTTAAACGGGCTGGTAATTTATTCATTTATTTTCCCCCCAAATAAAAATAAACAATAAAAAGCCAACTATTGCCTTGATTTGTTGTTTCGTTTCTTCTCTAACCCCTTCCTCATTCCTTCATCTTATAAAGAAGAGTAATATAGAAAATGTTCAGTTGTGTACATGTTTTTGTTTAATTCTATATGGGCATAGAGTGGAACTGATGGGGAGGATGGAAGAAATTGGAAGGGAGAAGTCGAAGTATTAACATTCCCAGAACTTGAGCTGTCTCTCATTAAGTGGCATTTTAATAGCTTATAGGTCTGTTGATCATGTGAAGTGCGCGCTCTCTCTCTGTAAAGTAGGGTAGGTAGTGGTTATAGAAGACACACAAAATGTTCTAGTGTTTGGGAATTTTACTTTAGGGCAGAGGATCCCAGTTGTGGACCCAGAGCAGGGGCCTTGCTATCTGTGGATTCAGGTTTCAGTTCTAATGGGTGTGTGCTGAACTTTGCACAACTCTGCTGTCTAGGGTCACAGGATTATATTTATGTCTCAAAATGGGTGTGTTATGGGGACAAAGGGGCAACACAGATTTTTAGGGTAATGAGACACGAAAGTTGGGGTACTGGAGGTAAAATATGATTACCACCAACAACAACAACTGAAGATACATAGGAGATTGTAAGCCCTATCCTCCTTTGCTAAAACTAGTTTGGCAGAGTGGGGGGATGGAATCCCTCTCCCTCCGCTCCTTCAAATCCCTCCTCAAGACCCATTTTTTCCTCGCCGCCTTCCCCAATGCCTGCTAGTCGTTCCCCATATGCTTACTGTCTGCCCTCCTCTGCAGACTGCTGCAACCAACCTGATTGTAACCAAGCCAAGCACAGCACACGCACCTGAGACTTTGCATCCGCCTGAATGTTTGTTTGTCTTCTCCCCTGTCTCTCCCACTGTCCCCTCTCCCTGTCTCCCCCCTCCTTGTCTTTTAGATTGTAAGCCACAGGCAGGGACCGCGTCTATTTCTATGTTCTGTACAGCGCCAGGCACATGGTTGGTGCTATATAAATGTTT
>QEPC01003766.1:2182171-2207061 GCA_003113815.1 Sphenodon punctatus | reverse complement strand
CCCTTCCGACCACCATCACCTCCGTCTTATCGGGATTGAGCTTCAGTCTGCTCTGCCGCATCCAATCCGCCACGGCCTCCAAACATTGGGAAAGTAACGAGACAGCAGGACCTGGGTCAGTTGAAAATGAGAGGTACAGCTGAGTATCATCAGCATATTGGTGAACTTTGTCCTAGAGAACTGATTAGACTGATGGTTATAGCTCTTTCCCTGTGACAGGTACTTCCAGATGTCACAAGTTCAAGTGGCAAAACCTGTGTAAAAACACTGTCTGGTATTTTGCCACAGGTTTTTTGTGACATGTGAACGTGTCTGACACATGGTAGGTTCATAGTAATTGACGGAAGAGACTCCTCTGTTGTTATCCAATGAACTTTTCCATGAACCATCATGCTTTTACAATGTAGTTTACCAATTGTTCATGTGCCACAAATCTGTGTTGTTACGACATGGTGCTAGCTTTCCTTTTCTGTAGGTTTTTACCATTTGAAAATTGTGCTGATTGAAAATACACAGTCTCTAACATCTGTGGTGGTGATAGAGTTGCTCTAACAAGCGCAAACAAGATGTTGCTCTTGTTTTCAGTACTTTGATTAAAATTTCCTAATAGTCTTCATACATGGTCACCTGTATGTTCAGTTCACAGGAAACTGAAATCAGACATAAATTATACCTCGTATCTCGTAGTTGTCATCATGAATCATGCAATTTTAGCTATTTTCTTAAAGCACCAGCTGCTAAAATCATGAATATCCTTGTTTTTTATTTAAAAAATAAACAAAAACAACAAAAAAATGCCTCTGGTGTCAAGTCTGAAAACTGTAATGTACATACCATAAAGGCTCAGAAACCAAAATATATAAATAGAACTCCAAATTCAGTCTTAAAATTTCACTATTTTCAAATCAATCCTCTTGATTTTGGTAGTCCAACCTGTTGCAGTAAAATAGGATTCACTGTTTCTTGACTGTTCCAAACATATCTTTACGTGGACTCATCTAACAAACGTCTAATAAAAGAGAATCTGCAATTTCTCTGGACAACTTGTTTTCATTGCCCAACTGTTCTTGCAGTTAGGTTTCCCCCCTAATATTTCACCTGCAACTTAAACCCATTGCCTCTTGTCCTTTCTCCAGTGGCAATGGGGAAGAATTGCTCTCTGTCGTTGACAGTCTTTTAAATAAGAACTGTTATTGCCCCATCCATCCAGTTCCTTCAGTCTTTCCTCATATGTCTGTATTTCAAATAATTTATCATCTTTGTTATTCTCCTTTGAACCTTCTGCAGTTTATTCACATCTTTCTTAAAATGTGGTGCCTGAAACTGGATACAGTACTCCATATGAGCCCCAATCAATGCTGCGTATATAGCACTATTGTAACCTGCACTGAACCTTAATGGGAAGGTCGGGATAAAAATGCAAAGAAATAAATATTAAATAACAAATATTACTTCCATGTCTTGGATAAGGTGTTTTTTCAGATTTTTTTCCTATTTATTTATTTATTTATTTATTTATTTAAAACTTGTATCCCGCCCCTCCTGCCCAAAGGCAGCTCGGGGCGGCGAACAACACACAACAAATTGAACAATAAAAAAACAAATTTTAAAACAAATAATAAAACGCACCCTCCCACCCTACCCCTCGCCAAAAGCCTGACGGAACAGCCAGGTCTTACACAAACGTCAAAACGACAGGAGGGTGGAGGCCAACCGAGCCTCCTCCAGGAGTGAATTCCACAGCACAGGGGCAGCCACCGAAAAAGATCTCAAATCAGTGGCCACCCATCTCGCCTGGGGAACCTCCAAAAAGGCCCCCACGGAAGATCTCAGGGGTTGCATGGGCACATGGGGAGTGAGGCGATCCCGCGGATAGGCAGGGCCCAGGCTGTGAAGGGCTTTAAAGGTCAAAACCAGCCCCTTGAACCTAGCCCTGTGCTTTATAGNCGCCCCAGTAAGGAGATGGGCCACGGCATTCTGCACCAGCTGCAGCCTCCAGACCAGCTTCTCGGGCAGCCCCACGTAGAGTGCATTGCAGTAATCCAACCTCGAGGTGGTGAAGGCATGGATGACAGGGGCGAGGTCAGAGACTGAGAGATATGGCCGAAGCTGCTGGACAAGATGTAACTGCCGAAATGCACTCCCTACTACAGCCACAACCTGAGATTCCAGGCTGAGCCGTGAATTGAGGAGCACACCCGGACTGGGTACCTGCAAGACCGTGGGAGGGCGAACCCTCTCCCCCCCTCCCCAAGAGGAGATTCAACCACTCCCAGGCACCCTATGCCCTCACCCACCAACATCACCTCCGTCTTGTCAGGATTCAGCTGCAAATGGCTCAAGGTTAGAGACCGGCCGATAACTGGCAGGAGTATCAGCGTCAAGAGATGGTTTCTTGAACAGGGGCCTAACCACAGCCTCATTCAGGCACCCTGCCCTCCCGAAGGGCGGCACTAACTACCCCAGCCCGCAACGAGCAATGGCCGTAGCGTCTCCTCCTGGCTGGCTTTCACCAGCCAGGACGGGCAAGGATCTTGTTCACAAGTGGTGGCAGGAACAGATCCTAACAAGGACTCCACATCGGCAGGCAATACCATCTGAAACCGATCCCACAAAACAAGACAGGACGGGGCATCCGTAGCCCCAAGATGATACTCTGCAATAACTGCGGGACGCAGCTCGAACTGCTGATGCAGCTCCAAATGACAGTTGCCTTTTTTTTTTTTTTTCAGTGATGTCACACTGCTGACTTGCGTTCGTGTTTGAAAAGGATCTTCCATTTGTGATCCCTAAGTGATGCAACTGCCTAGCCATTTTGCATTTTGTAATTTAATTTTTCACTTCTCACTGTAGCACTTTACACTAATCTTTGCTGAATTTCACTTTTTCATTTAAATTCTTCAATTTGTCAAGATAATTTTGAATTCTAATCTTATCTGCCAAAGTGTTTGTAAATCTTCTGTTTTCTGCCACGTGCACATTGAATATACTCTCCACATCTTCATCTAAGTCAATAATTTAAAAAGTTGAAGAGCACCAAACCCAAGACAAACTTCCATTGAACCCCTTGATACCTCCTCTGAGGTTGACATGGATCCATTAATCATTATTCTTTGAGACCTGGTGGAATGAGGATAACCAGTGGGACACTGTAATACCAGGGTACAAAATATATTGAAACGACAGAGTAAATTGAGCTGGTGGTGGGGTGGGGCTATATGCTGAATCTTTTTCCTCAGTTGAGTTCTCCCTGCTATTAATGGCCTGTGGGGAAAAAAGACTGAGGCCGCTTTTAGACGTGCAGCTGGATCAGATGCAGGAGCGGCAAAACAGCCGCGGCGCTGTTTTAGATGAACCGAAAGCGGAAGTTGTGCGCGTGATCTGGCGCCGCGCATTCTTTTCCGGCCGCGGATGTCACCCCAGAGAGATCAGGGTGGTTCGCTTGCGGTCGACAAAGAACGCGCAGCCCCGGATCACGCGCACAACTTCTGCTTCCGGTTCGTCTAAAACAGCGCCGCGGCTGTTTTGCCGGTCCCGCGCCTGATCCCAGCTGCACGTCTAAAAGCGGCCTTAGCTTGCTTCTATCCTTTTTAGGATTCTCTAGAGATTATCTACTGAATATGGAGCATGCAAAAGCTCTTAGCCTCACTAAATCAGAGTTTAGTGACCAGGAATTACAAATGGATACTGAAGTGATTGCTGCGTAGAAAATATCTAGTTTTCATAGTTCCTTCTGTGTGCCTCCTAGTGGAGCCACCTACTTATCTACCTTCTCAGAGTGGAACTCTCGATTTGCATTCACTCTGGCGAGGTTAAACATTACTTTCTGCAGTTTTGGAAGGCATATTTGGTAAAACAACCTTATGACCAAAGGCTTTGCTGCCTGTGTACGGGTAAGACTGTTGAGTCTCTAAGCCATGTTTTCTTTCACAGCCCTTTGTATAGTGTTCCTAGGGATTTGTATTTTGAATCTATTATAAATTATATGCTACTGTGCTGCCAGAGTGATGCTCTGAGGAGGCTTCTTGCTGATGTGGATTCTGCCTGGTCTTTGAAAGCTGCCAAGTTTTGCTTTGTGTCTTTTAAAATAAGGAAAGCAGCAAAATGCAATGTGTAACTTGTGATTTGTATTTATCTGTTGTATGTTTTGTGTGTGTTTGTATTTGTGATGGCTTTGCTAACATAATAAAATTTCTTTGACTTTGACTTTGGGTCCAGGAACCTGATAGTATCAAGATGAGCCTGGAGCTGATGGGCAACCACCCATTCAGTAACTTTCTCTAAAAAGGGAAGGTTAGATGGCGATAGCTGGCCGGCGAGTCAGCATCCAGAGATGGCTTCTTAAGTAAAGGCCAGACAACTGCATTTTAAAGACTGTCCGATATCCTACTCCCCCACTCCCCGAAAGGGAGGCATTGACAACCCCAGCCAGCAATGGCCCCAGTGTCTCCCTGCTGGGTTTCACCATTCAGGACAGGCACGGATCTAATTCACAACGGGTTATTCACATTACCCCAAGCAATATGCAGGTTTTATACTGTCCTTCCAGCAGCACTGTTAAATTTACAAAGTTCCCTTTGCCCTTAATTAAGAACATCTCTATAACTGTCAATAGTTGTAATAGTTCCAGAAGGATCATTTTTAAGGCTGCTTTTAAAGATTATTTGTTGATATTTTTATATCTCAAATGTTTTTACAATTGAGAAAGCACAGTAATTTTGCCTAAAACATTTTTTCTTTAGAAACTTTGTTACAGAAGACTTCAATATGTGTGTATATATGTATGCAAGAACCATACCCCTAATTTAGTTGCATATGTTCAAATGAGATTAAGGCTGTCTGTGGTAATCTAGGGGGAGAAGAGGCAGGAGAGGATTTTCTTCTTACTAGAAGAAAGTTTTTAAATATGATTTAACTTCAAGCTGTAGCAGACATATAATCATTAACTAAAGATGAAATTTCCTGCCTGTTTAAAAGACAGGAATTTATACCCTCTTAGAATGAGGAAACTCAACATGACTATCCAACAGATTTTCTTGTAAACCAGACTTACTACGTGGGGGGTAGAATGAGAAGGTTCTTCACAGATAATTGTTTGCTTTCCATCCTCCTCCAAATCACTGTATTAAACTAGTCTCTTTTTATTTAAGAGGTTGGATAGGTCTCTAGAGCCTTTCAGCAGTGCTCCATACCAGTGGTTAAGAACCTCTGTTTTTAACAAGAAATTTTCCTATACTTGGACCTTAAACTTGCAGCATATTAGAAAGAAGAGCACTCTGTGCACTGCCTTGTTGAATGTGGAATTCATTATATGAGCAATAGTAGCATTTGAGCTCTCAAATTATTTTTTAAACAACATGAACATAAAGCCCACTTTTATAAAATATAGATGGGGCAATTTACTTGCCTCTCTGTTAGGTATATGCTGGTCTCATTTCATAAACTGGAAAATGGAAGCAAAGAGATTCTAAGTGACTTGTCGAAAGTTATGGGGGAAATCTGTAGAAGAGCTGAGAAACTTTTACAGTTATACAATATTAAGTATAAGCTTTTAAATACATTGTACATCAATAATATCTTGTACTTAATACCACAGCAGGCACTGCATCCATCACTATCTCTCGGGCAGGGACCATGTCTCTTTTATTCTCTATAAAGTGCCAGGTATATTTCTGTACCTGCTTATAATAATAATAATAATAATAATTAATAATTAACAATGTGTTTTATATTTTTAGAAATCTGCCAGGTATCCGGTACTACCAGTAGCAACGCCACTTGCAATGCCAGTACAGAGTCTTCCGTTTCCAACTATCTCTATGTCTTCATCCTGGCACAACTGCTCCTGGGAGTGGGTGGAACACCTCTTTATACGCTGGGAACTGCCTTTATTGATGAAAGTGTCCCAAAACACAAATCTTCATTATACATAGGTGACCTTATTTTTTTTTAAACAAATATCTAAAGATCACTTACTGAATAGCTTGCTAGTGTGCTAATATTTATTTATTAAATATTGTTAAATATTGCCTTAATTCTAAAGCTACTGTATTTCTCATTTAAGATGATTTATATGTGGATGTTTTAGAACCAACAAGCATGTTTTTGTCTCATCGGGCTAAAAATGTGTTGAACGTCTATTTCATTTGCACAATAGTTGTGGGCTTGGACACAATTTCATATTGCTTTGATCACATAACTTTTTCCTCATATCTTGAGGTGCAAATATTTAGCTCAGATAAAAAGAAATACTTGATGAATTAATATGATCAAGCATTTGCAGTTTAAATAGTTTATGGTAAAAATGGTAGCAACAGAGGCTGAAAACTAAGGATATAAAATCTCTAAGAAGTGGGGTTTAAATGGGACCTTATTGAGGCAGGTTTTGTCACATTTGCCTGGTGTTGTGAAGATGTCACTCCTATGAAGCATTCACCATTAGGCATAGTATTAATTAGACATAGTATTCTGGAATAAGTGCACCAATTTGATCCAGTCTTGCAGTTCCTAAGTGACAAGTGTATATTTTGATTTCTGCATATCTTAAAATATATCCTCCTACTGAAAATGTAAATGGGAGTTGTCTGAAAATGCCATGGACAGTTTTCTTTTTCCCTTTCTGGAACTTTATGGTTATCTAAATCAGGTTAATAGCCTTTTAACCTCTAATTTTAAAACTGTGTGTCTGAAAGTTTTGAAATGAAAAATACTACTTTTTCTGCAGGTATTGGCTATGCCATGTCATTGTTGGGCCCTGCTATTGGCTATGTGTTGGGAGGGCAGCTGCTTAATCTCTATGTTGATATTCATCTTCACAAAAGGCAAGGCAGTATCATTTTTCTTTATTATGCATAGTGCTAATCATGCTACCCTTTTCCATTGGTAATTTATTGAAATCTTTTGCTATTTCTTTGTTGTATATTGCTCAATATGTGCTTGTCCCTCAGGTAAGTGGGTGAGAAATATTTCCTCTTGGCTCAGTATAGTATTTCTTCATTCAGAGAGTATAAGAGGGGTGTGTGTGTATATAAACACCCTGGATTTAATTTTAGTCCCATATGATTGCTATGAAACAATTTGTCCCTACAATGGCTTACAATAAACAAAGCCTAAGTATTAATTATTTTTCCAGGAAAAGCCACTTCACAATATGTAAACTACATCCCAAGTATAAGCCTAGTTGTGGTTCCTGGGAGTGACACAGTCTCTCTTCCCTCCCCGCCCCCGCAAAGTAAACCCAAACCTTTCTCCTTAGCCCTTAGGGAGGGAAGAACACTTGTACACTATACCTTGCTATATTGCAGAGATCTCCAAACCTTTTGAGGTCTGGAGTTGCTTTCAAAGTTCCAGATGTTTGGAGAACCACAATTTTATTTGCATGAAATTTGCATACATTTTTGCAAATTTTAAACAGCCTCTTGCCTACCTTTCGACATTTGACTAGATTTTTAAAATATAAAAATCAGTCTTTTAAAAAGAATAGCAGATGAGTGAAAGTGGGGGAAGAAGAGAACTAAACCACCTTGCCACCTTTGCCAGGGGAAAACCACACAGTCCCAACACATTCTGCTGCTTGGGTGTAGGGGAGAGGACTGGACTGCCTTGCTGTTCCCACACATGCAATCATCGGGGACAGCAGAGGGCTCCCCAGGGCAGCTGCAGTGGCCATGTGCTTAATACTAGCATGCACTTCACTGGCATTGGCCCCAGCCTGCCCCTTGGCTTTATCCTCTTCCACTCTGGATCCTCCCTGCCCCCTTTGCCCCAAGACCATTTTTGTAAGACTGACCCTGCTTTTTGGTGGCTCCTGAGCAGGGAAGTTGAAGCCCTTTCTCCTTCCCTAAGGCTCCAAGAGCCACAGGGAAGGGCTTTTGAGGGCTGTAATGGGATCTGAGATGTAGGATCCACAGTTGCAGGTTACAGCAGATTTGGGTTTTGTTTTTTTTAAATGGAAAGAAATTTCTCTCAGGAATTTGGTATTGCAGAGTTGTACAAAGGTTTGTTTTCCCTGAATCTCTTATTAGTTCCTTTTATTATTTGCATAGCACCAGCAATGTACCTGGAGCTGTACATTCACAGGTCCCTACCTGAAAGAGCTTACAGTCTAGGAAGACAATCTTGTGTAGGATGCTATATTGGATGGACCATTGACTCGTCCTATAAAGCACTTCCTATGATTTGTGATTTGGCAAAGTTTATGTTTTTTATATTGTTTGCTTATCTTATTTATTTATTTTATTTTATTTTATTTTATATTATTTTATTTAATTAGTAATTAATGTACCTGGTGCTGTACAATCATTAATTAGAAAGAAGTTCCTATTCTGACTTATTTTTAGAGATTTTTACTATTCAGCTTTCTTCAGTTTTTTGCTTATGCCCCACGTATTTAATGGCAATGACACTTTGAGCCATTGATTTGTGTATCAGTCTATTCACAATCAAGTATAAGTTTTGAATTGTGTTAATAGTGAGTGGTCATGGGCTTGCCAACTTAGATTCTATCGATTTGTATGTTGTTGTTTTGGGTTTTTTTTTTTGCCTTCTGTTCAACTACAGTAATAAAGCAGACTGATTATTATTTGAGGAAGACTTAATTTTTACTTTTTTTGGGGTTACTAGAAAGTACTACTCTAATGCTAAAACAATTGAAATCAGTAGGTCCAACCCCTCCCCAAACCTCAACCCCCTGCCAAAATAAAGTGACCGAAAAGCACAGTATGATCATAGTATGAGGTTACCCATTTTGTGATTGGCACCCAACAAAAACTGATTGGATAGCCTGTATGTCTTGGTAAGTTACTCAATTCTGCTGGGCTTCTGAGTTAATTAAATCTTTTTTAAAATTTCATATTTTTCTAGTACAGAGATCACTCCAGAAGATCCACGCTGGGTAGGGGCATGGTGGATAGCATTTCTCTTGTGCTCTTTCACTACATGGCTTCTGGTACCACCTTTTTCGTGTTTTCCCAAGCACTTGCCAGGTAAAAATTCAATGCTTGTCTTAGGAGAAACTTTAGACTTGTATGGTTAGAGCAGTAGCCTGGGAATCCGCATTTTAAGGAATCTGCATTCTAGACTGTTTAATTTATTATATCACATTAGATAATCCATTTTAAATCAATGGCAAAACACTCATTGGGGCTGATCCCAAGCCCTCTGGATTCTGTGCACATGTATACATGCAATTTCTGCGATGCACAATGTGCTTGCAATGGAGGTCTGCTTAGTTTGTGTGCAGCTGTGTGCACAAGCAGCTGCACATGGGATCCCTGGGCTTGGGATTGGCCCCACCGACTTTAACGGGCGAAGATTGCACTTCTAATAATTTTTGTTGGTTTTATCTTGTCTGCAAAAAGGAGAATAATACTACGTAGTGTTGTTTGGGTTCATTTATAAACCTCTACAGAACTTTTTTCAGGTGGAAAATATGAACGATATAACCTCTACTACATCTAGGCAAAAAGCTTTCCAGTCCTGATATGTTAAAGAAAGTTCAAACTGTTTTAATTTTTATGGACTACAGTTATTCTAAAGAAATGAAGCAATTTTCTAGTTTAGTTTGTGCAGCACAGATATGGTTTCTCAATATCGTTCTTGTTACAGGACTTTCCTAAAAACAACTCCAGCAGTTCAGCACTTACGTACGGGTTACACTGTCCCTGTGCAGGTCCCCACCCCCCTTCCCAAGTAGGCAATGAACTCTTCAATTGCCGGTAATTCTTCTGTGTGTGTCTGAAGGTGGGGAAATTGAGAGCACATTGCCACCACCAACCTCTTTGCCCTCACAGAGGAAGCCCAGAGTTCCTGCTTCCTAATTATGTAGATTATGGGGAACGTTTGGAGGCCCAGGACACTCATACGACAGCTCTTTGCTTTTGGAGGGGGATTTGCTCCACCTCCCCTGTACTCCCCTGACGCATCTACAGGGCTCATGCTTCCAGAGGTTTCCCTGACTGGAGGTTTTATACTGCAGAGAGGGAAGTAATATATGTTACTAGAGTGTCACCAGCAACATGGAAAAAAGCAGAATGCAATAGAGATTATTGTCGATTGAGGTATGAGGTGTAAAATTCCCCAAGAGAAGACTCAGTTCTTTGGCTTTCCATGATAGCATCAACTGGCATATCAGAAACCTTTATAGTAAGAATGAGTACTGCTGAGACCCCATCACCATTGGGGGCTTACAATCTAAGAAAGACAAGGGAGAGGAGACAAGGGATGGGGGCAACAGAGGGAGAGATGATACATTCATGAAGATGTGAGGTTGCAGGTACATGTGCTTAGCTTAGTTACATAGTTACATTGGGGAAAGAAGTGGGACTAAGAGGATGAGGAGCTAGGGAAGGCCTGATGGAAGAGGTAGGCTTTCAGGAGAGATTTGAAGGTTGATTGGAAGGAAGGGAAAGGAGCAAATGTATTCAGGGAGGGAGTTCCCAGGCATGAGGACAGCAAGGAGAGCAGGCAAATATACGTTGAGGAGCAGCGGAGGTGTGAGCAAGCAACGGGAGTGGTAGAGGAGGAGTGGAGCTTTTGGGTGGGAGCGTAGCAGGACAGTAGTGTAGAAAGATGGCGGGGGGGAGGGGAGGCCATGGATAGCCTGTAGGTAAAGACGAGAAGCTTGTGCTGAATGCGTTCAGGTAGGGAGCCAGTGGAGTGAGAAAAGAATAAACTTGCTACATCTTGGGTAAGTTTCACAGCAAGATCTAAAACCAAGGCTTCAAAACCAAGCTTTGTGACTGTGAGCCCACATCATCTATTTGGGTGGGGGGAGGGGAAGGCAGGGTCATAATATTCGGTCTGCTTTGCCTTTGTTGCTGACTAGGGTCATGAAATTAAAATATAATCTCTAAGTAGGATCACACAGACAAAAATATTTGGAACCAGTGATCAATAAACTGGCTCATTTCTCTTGGAGAAAAGCAGTATTTGCATTTGTTCTTTTTAAATTTTATTTTTAAGAATGTTGTTACAAGCAAAAATAAGTTGCCATTTTTATGTTGCATGTGAAAAAATGTGGGGGTTTTGGGTTGGTTATTTTTCAGGTACAGCAAAAGTACAGGCTGAAAAAACATCTGAGGTACACCATGATGGAAGTGAGGCACTTGTTGAAAACCAGGATATCGGGAAAAACTTTAAAGACTTCCCATTGGCTCTTATGGTAATCTTACTAACAAACCCAAGGCAATATTTGTTATATTTTTGGCAATTTTTGCTGCATGTTAGTTTACTTAATCTGACATTGTTCGTATTTATGAGTAGGTAAATTCAGAGGTGGAGACAAAATAATTCAAGTGATATCTTTTATTGGATCAACCTCTGTTGGTGAGAGTGGTATTGTCTGAACTACCTTGTCCCCATCTTTTACTTTTATTGGGACCGGTACAGCAGCCACTTTCTCTAGGTGAGTTCATAAAGTGTGAGAGAGAGAACATGGTTGTTTTATGGCAAATGGTTCCTCTCAGGGCTGGTCTTACCATGGGGCAGTTCGGGGCAGCTGCCCCGGGCCCTGTTCCTGGGGGGCCCCTGCACTCGGGCCCAATTTTTATTTTTATTTTAAAAAAATCGTTGTTATTATTATTTATTTTATTTTAAATGGTGGGGGCCCCGCCTGCCACCCAAATTGTATTGGGTGACTCGGGGTCCGTGGCCGGGGGGAGGGGAGGCGTGTCACCACAGCGTAGGGCTCCAACGCTGACCGCTCCCTCAGCCCAGCTGACTCGTCCCTGTAGACTGTGGCTGCAGACCCTGACTTCTTAGATTCTCCACTTTGAAGACATCAGAAGTGGAGGGTGGGACTGGGGCATGCAGCCTGCAGCTCCCGGCCCCTGTCTGTCTCGGCCAGGGAGTGAGGGAGAGGCAGAGGCCCTGCCTCTGGCTTACTCCCTGGCCCGTAGCAACTTCTGGCCGCAAATTTGACAACTGTACTGCTGCTGATGCGGCGCCGCTGGCAGAGCGACCCAGGTGCTGGCAAGTGGGCCCGGACTGGGGCCCAGGCCAGTGGCAGCAGAGTTGTGGTTGCGTGGTGATGGCAGTGGCACATAAACTAAATGCCCTTTGAAAAATGCATGGGCTTGGGGGTGGGCAAAGGGGAGTACCCCCTCCGCCTGTCCCCAAGCCCAGGCCCGGGTAGCGCCCCCAGAATGAGCTGAGTAGTGCCCCCTGAGCCGGGGAGCGCCCCTAGGCCCACCGGCCACTGACAGGCCTAGAGGTGCTTCCCCACCCTGGGCCCCGCAATCCCTAAGGCTGGCCCTGGTTCCTCTTTTAGTGTGGGACTAAAGCAATCGGAGTGACTGTTGTACAGTGGGGGTGTAGGTAGGTAGCCTACTTGTAACATAGGGTATGTCTGACTTTAATATCAGTCAGGAAATACTCGGATCATCTGTGGCCCTTTGATACATGAGTTTCAGTCTTCAAGCCAGTTACTCCAAAATAATCCAATTGGAATAAGGGTTCCATATTTAAAAGTGTGTGTGGTGATGTATGAGGGGAATGGAAGGGGTAGAGGGCAGGTTACCTGCATACAAACCAGAGGAATGGATGGAGATGGTGAAGCGGTAGAAGCCCCCTTCTCCCTGCTGCTGCCCACGTAGAAAACTGCTGAAGCTCCGGACACTGCATTGCTGTGCAGGGAACTCCAGTCTCCAAGTCAGCCAAGCGTCTTGCTGCCACCCCCTTGTGGGCCCCAAGACAGCCTACTTCTGCTGGTCTTGCAGCTGCCAGCCTGTCAGTTGTCTGGCTTTGGTGCTCATCTCTGTGTGACTGCTGCCCTTGCTCCTGCTTTGGTAAATGTAGGAAAAGTTGCTGGGATGCAAGGTTGGGAATGAGCAACCTACTCAATTCCTTCTTAGTGACCAATGGTTGCTCAATCCCAGCCTTGAGTCCTAGTGTCTTTTCCTACCTCCTCCTTCCTTTACCGCAGCAGGAGCAAGGGCAGTGATCAGAGCGAGGTGAGCAGCAATGGCAGACAGCAGAGTGGCTGGTTAGCTGCACGGCTGGCAAAAGCAGGCCGTGCAAGGGATGAAGGTAGCAGGTGGTGCAGGGGCAGGCAAGAAGATGCAGGGATTAAATATGGATACTGGGAGCTTTCATCTTGTGAGAGCTCCAACACACCAAAAATCATGGCCAGACTGTAATGGCCCAGATTCAAACTCTTCTTTTCCTCCTTGCCACGGTCCAAACTCTCCCTGCATCTTTTCCTTCCCTCACCATCCCCAAAGTAGTGTGGCAAACCATCCTCTCTGCCAAGGGGTTTTTCAAATGACTTCAATATTATGGGAGATTTGAGGGCAGGAGATGGGCCTTCTGTGAATCATAGGTGGATCCAGCATCCACTGTGCCGCCTCAACAGGATTTCAGTACAAAAATCATGACCTCGGGGACCGCCTCAACCTCCGTGCCTCAGAGCGATCCCTTTGGTCCACTGGGGGCGCCTTCTTGGAAGTCCCCCGGGTGAGACGGGGGGTTACAATGGAGAAGGCGTACTCGGTGGCCAGGCTGTGACTTTGGAACTCCCTCCTGGAGGAAGCCCGCCTGTCTCCAGGTCTGCTGGCGTTTCGTCGAGCCTGCAAGACCTGGCTGTTCGCCCAGGCCTTCAGAGGGGAGGATGGGAGGGTGGGGTAGTTTGGGGGGGAGGGGGTGGATATGGGATGTTGACTTTTTAAATTGTTGATGAGGTTGTTTTTTTAAAATATTGTTTATATGGAATTTTATTATTGCTTATCAATTGTTGTAAGCCACCCCGAGATGCCATAGGCATGAGGGGGGTGGCTAAAAAATGTTTATAAATAAAATAAAATAAATTTCAAGTGCTCTTTTTTTTAAACAGAGAAATATTTCCATTTCTTGTCTGTTTTATTCAACTGGCTAGATTTGTAACTCCAACTTTGTAATTGCAAAGTTGTTGTTCACCTGTATGCTCTCCCTAGAGCAAAGTCTGCATTCACTCCAAATTCCACTCATTTGTTCCAATGAAAAGCATATCCCACGATGCCCCACTGGCAGATAAGAGCAGCTCATACCACCACAAGGGAAATTAATTACTTCTGTTTTTTAAAATGCTCTGCTTATTGATCCCTCATTGCTTTTGAGAAAAGCCTACATTGCTTAAACATATAAATCCGTTTAATAGTACAAGAGTAGTATACTTTCAGCACTGTAAAACATTACAGATGCCTTAAATGCGTAGACTAGGAGATTGAAGTAAGACTGCTCAGTAAATACAGCCACAGTTAACAAATCTGCAGTAAGATGTTTGTGTATAAGAGACCTTTATGGAATCTTGCATGTCTGCATTACTTGTAATAAACTATGCAGTTATGTGGTTACTCTGATCTGAACCAAGGAGATATGTATTAAGAAAGAGGTTGTGTGTTTAATATAGTGGCTACATTGAAGTGGAAGTTATGCTTGTTCCTCCATAGCACATACAGTAATCGAAGTTCTGCCCTAAACTATGGGTAAAAACAGACATGACATCAGCCCGCTTTGGCCCAGACCTCACCTGCCTGGTGTACAGGTGTCACCAGATGTTGACCCAGGATTTCCCCGAGCCCTGTTGGCGGTTAGTTCAGGCTGTGATATCAGAAAACCTCTGAGGTCACAGTCCGTGCTAAAGCCCACCTTATTGGGCTACAGTGAGCGATCATGATCAGATCTACCATGGCCAGTTGCCATGACTGGCCATCATTGGCCACCATGGCTGCCCATCATGGTGGAGGTGGGGTGCTGGGCGGGCCACTGGGGTGGGGCCAGCTGGTGCACATTCATGCTTCTCCCCACCCACCCTGTCCACGGGTGTTTGGCACCCTGACACAGTCCAGACCGTGTCCACTGTGGTTTTCCTCCTCAGGCCATCTTGGGCCATCACCATGCCACTGTCACGTGTGTTTTAACCCTTTCATTCTGATAGCTGTGTTCTGATTCATTTGCAATATTTGTGTAGATTTGTTTTCATCATTCAGTTTTAAATACATTTAGTACTTGAAAGAACTTGAGATAATCAGATTACACAACTGCTTTCAGTGTATTAATGAGGAACATCTTTTCTATGATCGTTTCTTTTACTAGATTTTGCTATCATAGTTATTTTAGTAGATTTATTATTACGTTGTAGTTAATTTGTAATTCACCTTCCTGCCCACTAAACCTTCAATTTAAGGGAGATCATTACACTGAGGAAAAGTATGTTCCCTTTACTTTTATTAACACTTACAAAACCAAATACCGCCCCCCCACATACACCTTTATTGCTTTACAGAAAAACCTAAATTGCTTATACATTATCAAGTTAATAGTACAGAACTGGGTTATACTAATTAATACTGTGAAACATTAGTTGCCTTCAACTTGTCAACTAGAATATTTGAGTAAGACCTTTTAAAGAATTAACATTCTAACTTTAGATGCAGCAAATGTTTCCAATCACACTATCATTTATTTGATAGCAAATGCTGTAATTAAGACTGAAAATTAGTTTTCTCCTCCTGCCTCCGGATACTCCTCCGTTCGGGTAGCTCTTCCCCTTGAGCTCCAGGAGGCAGCACTCAAACTTTCTTTTGCGCATGTGCGATGACCTACTCCCTTCTCCTTCAGTCTATATTCTGGCTCGGATTGACAGGAGGTTTTTCTTCAGTGCTCCGTCAGGGGCGCGAGTTCTTTCAGACGTCTGGTCAATTTTCCCGCTCTAAAAAATCTGTAGGTGAAGCCGAAGGGTCAGAGCAGAGGAGAAAGCACAATTGCTTCTCAGATGGGGCCACGGGGCAAGGCTTTCCCAGACCCGTTCTTGGTAAAAGCTATGAAGCCCAGGCCAACTCCATTGCAAGGTGCCTGGGAGCTGGGGAGCTGAGCAGGGAAGGAGCTCCCGACTGAGGCTGGTTCTCAGTCTTAGCCGGTCCCACCCCCCGGCACAGAACTGACTCCCGCGCGAGTCAGCAATCCCCAGAACTGGCAGCCTTCGCTTGCTTTCTCCTTTGGGAGAAGCATGGGGCAGAATGGAGAGTTTGGCACCAGAGGAATCTATATCTCAGGACATGCAAGTACCTAACCAGCAAGATGCCTCTGTCATCTCTGGCTACTTTCAGAGTTCCTAGATAGGCTTTGTGAATTACAAGCCAAGGGGAAGAGAAAGAGGGTTCCCGCCAAAACTAAAAGCAAAGCACCTCAGAAAGCAGTTGCTGAAAGGGCAGGAAAACCCAAAGGCCAAGCAGGTTGGTGCTACAGCCCACCTTTTAGCCTCCCCTCGTTCCTTTGGGGAAAGCTCCATGGAGGAAATCTCCAAGCGTTACAGGGCTCAGTCTCAGGCTAATGTGACTTCCTCGTCTGAATATGCTAGCCAAAGGAAGGAATCTGAGACCGAGGAGGGGGAGTATGGAACCTTGCAGGCTGACCCCAAGGATAAGGATAGACAATTCCCACTCCAATACAGAGATGAGCTATTAGGCCAAATTGTGAAAACCCTGCGGTTACAGAATAATCCCACAAAAGGGAACTCCTCTGATTCTCAGGAAGAGGATGAAAGGGAATATATTCCCAGTATACATGGTAAGGACCATGGAGTGCCTCTCGACAAAGCCTTTGAGAGGTTAGTTCTTGAGGAGTGGAAATTCCCCAACAAATCCTATAGGATGAATAGAACTCAAGATTTCCTTTTCTAGGAAAAAAGAACCACTTTTTAAAAATCCAAAAGTGGATTCTGCCGCAGCCTCGCTGGCCAGACAAATGGTCTTTCCCAAAGAAGGGGATTTTTTCCCAGGGATCCAACTGATAGGGCTGTGGATGCAACCCTTAGGAGGGTCCTAGACTCCTCAACTTCTACCGTAAGAATTAGCATTCTCTCATCCTATGTAGCCCGGGCCTCTACTATCCTGGTTCCAGGAGGTCCAGGACCCAGAGTTATCAGAGAAGAAGTCTCAGGTGCTTACCTCTCACATTCTCTTGGCTACTTCCCTACTGGCGGACTCCACCATGGATGCTATGGCATGGTCGGCATGCTCAGTGGCAAGTTACGTATCGTTCGGAAGAAGGATTTGGCTGAGATCATGGCAGGGTGATACCATAGCAAAAAATCTGTTGGTATCAGGCCCTTAAAAGGGCTTTAAATTGTTCGGTACGTCCTTGGATAAAATTCTCGCTGATGCTATTGACAAGGCCAAAACCAAAGCCCTCCAGCAATTCGGCACTAAGAGGAAGTCCTTTCGTGGGCCGACCTTCAATTTTGGAGGTAACTCAGGATCACTCAGAAAATTTCAACCCCAGCATATCAGAGATCCCGCCCAGAGTTTTTCCTTTCACCTCAGAGGGCAAAGACACACCAGATTTGATAGACAAAAGCCTAAGGGTCCTGCCTCAGGTCAGCCCAAGCAGGCCTCATGACTATCTGGAGGACATACGGGTCGGGGGCAGGCTTATGGATTTCTTAGGAGCCTGAGAAAATTCCATCTCGGACGAGTGGGCCCTATCCATCGTCCGACAAGGCTATTCGATAGAACTCACTTGACGCCCCAGAGAAAGGTTCTTAGTCTCGCTCTCTTCCAACAACCCTGTAAAACATCAGGCAATGCTCTTCGAAATTCTAAGGCTGCACTCCATCCTAGCCATAGAAAGGGTTCCAAAGGAGGCGATCGGCCTCGGCCTTTACTCAATTTTATTTCTGGTTGCAAAAAAAATCAGGAGATTGGAGGGTGGTACTAGATTTAAAGTCACTCAACGAATCAGTGAAAAAGCAAAAGTTCAAAATGAAGGCAGTCAGGTCCATATCCCAGAGTCTAAGGCCAAGGGGATTGGATGGTTTCTCTGGATCTGAGGGAGGCTTATCTATACGTACCGATTTCACTGACCCACAGGAGATGGCTCAGGTTCTGTTACCAAGAGACTCACTGGCAATTCCGGGCTCTACCCTTTGGCCTGTCATCAGCTCCACGGACCTTTACAAAGATATTAATCCCCATCATAGCCAATCTTCGCAGGGAGGGGATTCACATATATCACTATCTAGATGACATCCTGGTCAGAGCCCAGACAGAAGCCAAGACCTTAGCAGACAGGGACAGGGTAATTCAGTATCTACCTCATCACGGTTTTCTCATCAACAGGGAAAATTGCTTCTTGATACCCACTCACAGGCTAGAACATCTGGGAGTGGTTCTAGATACTACCTTAGACATCGCACTTATTCCCCTGCCCCGTCAGCAAAAGATTTGCAGACTGATTGCAGGTAAGAAGGCGCATGAGACTAAAGGGTTTAGCACAGCTTGTGGGGTTACTCATATCCTCCACACAGCAAGTGCAATGAGGTTGCTTCCATCTCAGAAACTTACAACAGCTACTGCGTCCTATGCAGTGAGAACTGACTCTCGGTCTCAATCCATGGGTAAACATCCCACCAGATCTCGTACCCTCAGTGTCCTGGTGGTTAAGACCAGCAACCTTCAAATGGGGAAGCCCGTTGTCGGAACCCAGAAGGACGATAGTCACGACAGATGCCAGCTTACGAGGATGGGAGGCTCACTTGGGACCAGTGTCAGTACAGGGCCTCTGGAGCAAGAGGGACTCAGACAGAAGCATAAACTTAGAGCTGAAAACAATTTGACTTGCCCTGACACAACTGATGCCGTCACTGCAGAATCGTCACATTCTAGTATACATGGACAACACCACTGCGAGGGCATATATAAACCATGAGGGAAGTTCGAGATCTCCCAGCCTACATTGAGAAGCAGTCAAGCTGTTTATATGGGCTCAATTACACCTGTTGTCACTGAAAGCGCTGCATATCAGGGGCCTGGACAACTCACAGGCAGACTGGCTCAGCCAACGCACGGTAGACCCTCACGAATGGTCACTCGACAAGGTGGTCTTCAGGGAAATCACCCACCACTTCGGCCGTCCCTTAATGAATCTGTTCGCTTCGCAAGAAAACACCTAGGTCCCACTGTTCATGACCAAAACATCATCCAAGGATGCAGTGGCGGTGGATGTGCTGAACCAGCCTTGGCCCCGAGATCTTCTCTACGCCTTCCTGCTCTTTCCCCCTAATAGCGAGAACAATAGCAAAGATACACAAAGAGAGAGCCTAAGTGATATTAACAACTCCATGGTGGCCCAGAAGACCATGGTTCTGGTACCTGATAGAGTTAAGCCAACTACCCCATATAATCTTACCGACCCACCCTACTTTTCTCAGACAGGGTCCGTTAATACACGAGAATATACAAATGTTGAAGCTGACAGCATGGAAATCGAATGCTCAGCTCTAAAGAAGAGAGGATACTCAGAGGCTGTCCTTGCTACCCTCCTACTGTCTAGAAGACTAGCCGCTAGGAGGGCTTATAGAGCCACATGGCGATCATTCACAAATTGGTCAAGGACAGAAGAGCAGGATCCTTGTAGGGCAGGGGTTCCTGAGGTTCTGGAGTTTCTCCAGGCTGAGTTGGATAAGGATCTAAAACCAAACACTCTGGCTAGACAGGCAGCTGCTCTTGACTCCGTCTTAAGGGCGCTATCCAAAAGACCTGTTTCCGCTCATAGGCATGTTCGGCAGTTCGTAAGAGCTGCCAAAGTGATTTCACCCCCAGTAGTTCATGGATATCCATCATGGAATTTAAATCTAGTGCTAGATGCCCTCACGAAAGACCCTTTTGAGCGCCTTAAACATATCTCCCTTTATATGCTTTCCATTAAAGTTGCTTTCTTGGAAGCCGTAACCTCAGCCAGAAGGTATTGGAGCTCGGATCTCTATCTATGGAAGAAAACTTTTGTTCCTTTCAGAAACAATCAGTCACTTTGAGACTAGATCCGCCTTTCATTCGCAAGGTGAACTCGCTTTTCCACAAATCTCAGAACCTGGTCTTGCCCTCGTTCTGTCCTAAGCCGGTATACCCCAAAGAAAAAAATTGGCATAATTGGATGTGCGCAGAGTACTGAAAACATATCTGACTAGGACCCAGAGGTTCAGGAAATCACCAGCCTTATTTATTAATATTAGACCTGGGTACAAGGGTCTAAAGGCATCAAAAACTCTAATTGCAACATGGGTAAAGCAATGTATAATCGAAGCTTATAAGGCAAAGGGAAAGGTCCCTCCTCCACAAATCTGGGCCCATTCTGTGAGAGGCTCTGCCACCTCCTATGCCTTTAAGGCTCGGGCCTCATATGATGAAATATGTAGGGCAGCCACTTGGTCGTCCATACATATGCTCGTCAAACTTTGCAAGATAGATGTTTACCAGTCAGCAGAGGCTGCTTTTGGTAGGAGGGTGCTTCAGGCAGTGCTGGATACTCCTGGCACTGTTTGTTCCCACCCTTAGAGGTCTATTGCTTGGGTATATTCTGAACGGAGGAGTATCCGGAGGCAGGAGGAGAAAAGGGAATTTGTCACCTACCTCGGTGAATTCTTTTCTCTCCTGCGCTCCAGATACTTCTCTGACCCTCCCTACCAAACAGCACAAGAAATGGGGAGTGGTTCTTATAACCTAGCGCAATTAGGACACATTAGATACTTCCATCCTTGTCTTGAAGAATTTGTAAGGTTAGAATCTATCGGGGAGGAGGCCTTGGGTATTCTTGTTCAATGTTCGGAGTTGTTCTCATTTTTCAGTGTTCGGAGGAGTTCTCGTTATTTTTATTAGTTACATTTATTTTTCATGCTGGTATCTGATCAAAGATAGTCGGTCCTCCGCTATGGAACTGACTGAAGGAGATGCTCATTGTGCATGCGCAAAAGAAAGTTTGAGTGCTGCCTGCTGGAGGCAAGGGGAAGAGCTACCCGAACGGAGGAGTATCAGGAGCACAGGAGAAAAAAGAATTCACCAAGGTAGGTGACCAATTCCCTTTTCATTATAGAGTTGCCATAGAAGACAGTGAGAAACTGTCAGAGACAAGCTGGTTTGGGTCCTGGAAGAGCCTGGCTGTGTTGGGGTTGGTTCAGGCCCAGTACAGTCAGGCTTGGGTCTGAAATTCCAGCCCAAACAGGACTCTTTCTCTGCAGCCTAAACATTAGGTTTGCATGTATAAAGTCAGGTACGTTTGTGCAAATTTAAATTGCCTTATTGCTTAATATTGAGGTTGGGCTGAAAAAAATATCCTTTAATTTTTAAAAAAAACAAACAAACTTGAAATATGAAACCAATTAGCTTATTATTTATTTTATTTATTTAAACTTCTATCCATCTGTACCCCTGCCCACCTCCAACATCCCTTTTCATAAGCCCCCAACATTTATTTGCGACTACCATAGGCACAATCCTTTCTTTTGTTATCAAAGCAGTCTTATGCCACCTCTTTGTTACCTTATACAAGCAAATAAGGTATATTTGTATAAAAAACAGAATTTATTTTTATAAAAAATATAAAAAGTTTTTTGTTTTTTTTTATAAATACAAAGTATTTTTGTTTGTATAAAAACATATTTGTATAAAAACAAAATAACAGCAGCTCAGTTCCTTGCTTTGGAGAAACATGGCTTTGCTTTGAAAGAAAGAGGGGTTCAGTATATAAGTAGTACAGTCACTGGAAGGGGAGGTTCCAACTCATGCCTATCTGTGAGACCGCCTCACCCCCCGGGTACTGGACCGGCCCCTGCGATCATCGAAGGATGCCCTCCTTGTGGTCCCCTGAGTCTTCTGGGGGACCACACAGGTGAGGGCATCCTCGGTGGCCGTGCTGAGGCTGTGGAACTTCCTTCCAGTGGGGGTGCGTCTGGCCCCAGACCTCCCCTTCTTTCGTAAAAGCTGCAAGACCTGGCTGTTCCACCAGGCGTTCGGCGGGGGAGATGGGGGGGGGAGAGAGGGATGAGGGTGTAGGGGTGTGTTTTATAGTTTTCTGATTTTTGTTGTTACGCTGTTGTGAGCCTCTCCGAGCTGCCTGTGGCAGGAGGGGTGGGATACTAAATTTATTTAAATAAATAAATAAATAAATGAACTACTTTGCCCCGGCTCAGTGAACATTATGCAAGGTGTACATGGACATTTGTTAAGGGTGCTTCTTCTTTGTTATCCTTTTCACCAAGTCCCACTATAGGTATTGTGGTGCCATCTATCACCCAACTTGGATCATAGCAAGCACTTTTCCTTTAATTTTCCCACAGTCTGATGTCACTCCCTCAGGGTGTATGTAGAACCCCACTCCAACCATCCCCTCGAGTTCATTTCTTTCCCACTGTTGGGGGGGACTCAGGAGCATTACAAGCGAAATCATGGATGGAAGCTGGAGTAAAGGGCTTTCGGTGCTACAGTCTCTGTGCGGCAAAGATACCAGACCCCAACGCCCATGACCAGTGCCTATTCTGTCTAGGTGCTGGCCATAACACCGTGGTGTGTGTGAGTTGTCGGGAGTTCAGACCCTGTACTCGAAAGGACAGAGCTTGCTGACTGGCAGAGCACCTTATGATCCAGGCCATGTCCATTATGAAGCAGGTCCTGAGACCATCCGATTTGGATGATCACTGTGAGTGGCCCCAACAACTAGAGCTAAGGCAAGAATGATTTTCCTGTACCATTGGGAAATGCCTACATTTTGGGAGTGCTTGGTACTGTTAGTATTTCCTCACTATCCATTAAATCTGCACTTCTGCTGTTGTTGAGATTGGCACCTGTTACTGTCCGTGCCTAGGAAGAATTACCAGAAGTACCAAACAGTGGCAATTACCAAATGGGAACTAGTGAAAATAATGAAAAACAGGTAAGTTTCCTCATTGTGTGAACACAGCCAAATGGCCTGTTTCTGATGGAAAATGACTTTTGCTGAGATTGCTCAATTCAGCACTACTGATGACCTCCTGCTTTGGCCCATACCCCGACAGGTGAGGTACTATCAGGCCCTGGTAGCTCGGTACCGAAGAGGGTGAAACCAGTATGGACTATACAGGGCCCAAGAACGTCTCAGACTTCGCCTGGCTGGTACCGTATTCCTCAGTACCAAGGAAGCTCACTGGTCTGCGTACCTCTGTGCTGAGAGCACTCTCCAGAGCCAGATCATCTTGGAAAGAAGCATCAGCAAAAGAGGACCCCGTCCCCTGAGTTTTCACCAGAGGTTCCAGGGCACCTCTTGGCACAGAGCTGGCCTTGAGGACCGGTGAAGGGACCCTCAGCACTGAGGGCACCTGAGGTCCTTAAATTCACATAGCAATATTTATTTTATTTTATTTTAAACATTTTTAACCCGCCCATCCTGCCACAGGCAACTCTGGGCAGTGTACAATAGTACAAATCATAACATTAAAAACAACTTTAAAATATTTAACAAAGTGAGGAGTAAAAAATATCCCCAACCGCCCCCCACCCTAACCCATTCCCCCCCTCAAAAGCCAAGCAGAACAGCCATGTCTTACAACAGCGGCAAAACCAGGGGCCAAACGGGGCCTTCACTGGCAGGGAGTTCACCAGCAATAGAGCGGCCACCAAGAAGGCCCTCCCCATCATGACCCCCCGGCAGATTCAGGGGACCTCAAGGAGAGCACCTCCCAGTGACCACAGGGGCTGATCCAGGACCCGGGGGGTGAGGCAGTCCTGCAAATAGGTCAGGCCAAGGCCATTTAGGGCTTTATAGGCAAGCACCAACACCTTGAATTGAGCCAGGAAGACTACAGGCAGCCAGTGCAGCACTGCACTTTGGCTATTCTCTCTAGGACCTGGGGCAATCCCCCTCGGTGCCAGATGCCAAGGGGGGTATCCCCAGATCCTGCTTCAGGTCCTGTAGAGAATAACCCAAGTGCAGCACAGGACTAGCTGCCACCAGGAGAGCACCTGCAGGGGGAGGCTTCCCTAGCCCATGAACTGGGTCATTCCTCCCAACCCCCTCTCCCCCTGGTCCTTGTCAGACTTAAACTTGTTTCAGGACCTCCTGTTGTAGATGGCCTCTACAACAGGGGTGCCCTTGGGTAACCTGAACACAAAAGAGCTATGCCACCTGCTTGATGCATGATCTATGGGGCAGATGGAGCATATAGGTATTCTCCTAGTTGTGGGGATCTTGGAGCCTGTGGACAAGGATATCTGGAGTCAATCTGCCACAATGCCTTCAGTTGATCCTAAGAGACTCGGAGTGTACCCGGTTCTTGGGGTGGGGCAAGAGTATTTGGTGGCCCATTCAGCGCCAAATTCCCTCATTTCCCCAGCTGTGGCAGAGTGGGCTAAGAGGGGACAAGCCCCCAGATAAGGATAAATGCGCTGGGGCACAGGATATATTTAGCAACTTCCCTAGACGTGTGTGGGAAATTATCTGGCTCTCCTGGCCCATTTTAGTTATACCCTCTGGGACATGGTGCATGTTGCCAGCTTTGCCAACAGAACCATCCTTAGAAATGGTGGGGTCCAGGGTGAAGACAAAATGCGGGGAACCCTCAGCTCCTCCAACTTTCCACAGCCCCACCCACTTTCCTATGACTCTGCCCACTTTCACATGCCTCCTCCCATTTTACAAGGCCCCGCCCATTTCCATTTGACAATTGTAGAATTGTCTTAAGTTATTTTTAACTTGTCAGTACGATGTGCTTCAAAGAACATTTACATCTGGTTTAGATGAAAGGAAGCACAGGACACAGATATGGTTAAAAGGCAAAGACTCTTATTTAAAACCATGGGGGCATGCACACAGGGATAGGGATGGATTATCTATGATCTGAACCCTTCTCTTGAGCATATCCCTATTACACTCCCAACACAGGAGTTCAAACATAGAGCCAGTGACCAAACAACCCCCACGTCTAGGGAATAGGGCTGTAGCGGCATGCCGCCGCGGCAGCTGTTACCGACGGAAACCCCTATTCCGCACATCGTGGCACGGTTCGGCAGAGGCAGCTTTCTGAGGGCTGCGGCTGTGGTTTGTCGCTAATGGTGCCGCGGCATCGGAACTGGCGAACAGAAGCGAAACTTTTGCAGATTCCAATAATAAGC
>QEPC01003766.1:2165619-2182071 GCA_003113815.1 Sphenodon punctatus | reverse complement strand
CAAGAAATCGGCGAAACACATACATGCCGCATCTGCGAATTCTTGTAGCGAAAGAAACGCAGAATCGCGGAGTACCGCGCGGAATTCTGCGAGGCGCAACGTGGGATGCCGAGGTTTAGGAATGGAATCGCGGTGCGGTAACAGCTGCTGCCACATCAGCCCTACTAGGGAAGTTGCTGTGGCCATGAAAGCAGGGGTAAGGAACTGAATCTCAGGCCCAGAGTGGCCAAACACAGCTCTCAGCAACATTTTGTCAGTGAGACCCCTTTCCAGTTACTGGATTTGGAGATCTCAAACCCCAAAGCATTGAAAATCCGGTCAAATGTATCAAACAAGAAACAACCCCCCCACGATCACAGCACCCCACAGCCCCTTTCCCAGATGACCCCAGTCTACTCCCAAAGCTGCCCCCCAGAGGGGTGCAGCAGCACAAATGAGCTCAGATCAGAGGAGGAGAGAGAAAGGTATTGACTGGGTGGCCCTTACCTCAAATGCTACTGGGCTTGGGTCTTCTGGGAGGGCTGGAGGTCAGTCCGAGGCACACGGTGACAGGCAGGCTTAGGTTGCTAAGCAGGAGGGAACAGCAGGAACATTCTATTGGACCTCTCTTTGGGCAGGGTGGTGGCTCCCTTTCCCCCTCCAGGAGCCATGGGGGGCAGGGGGGATGGGAGCAGCCATCGGGGAGAGGGGGAGAGGATAGCCATGGGAGGGGAGGCGGGGGACAGGGAGCAACCCGCTCTCGCGCGCACACACCCTTCTCTCATACACACATCTCTCTCACTCACATTCATTCTCTTACACACACACCCATTCAAACTCACATGCTCTCTTTTACACACCCATTCAAACTCACGCATGCGCTCACACCCTTTCAAACTCACACGCATGCTCTTTCACTCACACCCATTCAAAATCTCACATGTTCTTTCACACACACCCATTCAAACACACCCATGCTCTGCTTACACACACCCATTCAAACACACCCATGCTCTTTCTCTCACACACATTCAAACACACACATCACGTGCTCTTTCTCACACACCCATTCGAACTCACACATGCTCTCTCACTCTCTCTCTCACTCATTCACTCACTCTCACACACACACACACACACACACACACACACACACACACGCTTGCTCACTCCTTCGCCCCCCCCATTCAAACACATGCTTTTGCTCTCTTTCACACACACTCACCCATTCAAACACGCACACACACACAGTCGCTACTCACACACACGCTTCAGCCAGGCTGGCCCTGCTCCGCCTGCACCACGTGTCTGCTGCTGCCATTGGGTGCCACGATGACCTCCTGGCTCCTGATCTTTTCTCTTCTTTGAAAGTCCCGCTGTGATCTTCTGCGCCAGCGCATGCGTGTAAATGCCACGTTCAGCAGCCATTTCCTGAATCTAGCGATGCTAGGACTATATTTCCCAGCATGCCAGATCCAGGAAATGGCTTCTCCTAGCATGCGTGCGGAGGAGCACAGCAGGCAACAGCAGAATGTTGGGGTGCCAGTAGCAGTGTGCTGCGGACGGTGGGGAGCAGGGGCACCCAGGCGAGTAGGCGGGGCCTCAGGTGGGCGACTTTTATTTTTTTAAACTTGCAGCAGCTCAGCTGCTGTCTAAGGCAGCACAGTGCGGGGCCCAGGGCGGCTGGCCTGGTCTGCCCCACAGCAAGGCCGGCCCTGTTTGTCAAAAGAGTATGCTAAGGAACAGCATAAAACAGCTGCTGGAGATGACGTTGAGCTCTCTAGGAATCTGACAAGGGTGTTGTATGATGTTGCTGTCACAGGAGCTTGAGGAATGACATCAGGTATCGCCATTAAGTGTCATGCCTGGCTGCACTCTTCAAGGCTCTCACCGGAGATCCACTACTTGGTCGAGAACCTGTCCTTTGACAAGCAGGGGTTGTTCGCTGCCACTACAAATCAGGAGCTGGGGCAGCTCAAGACAGACTGGAACACAGCTAAGTGTATGGAATTGAAAGTGACAGTGGCCTCAACTTCATCTCGGGAATCGGAGGGACCCCACACTCCAGCAGCAGCCAGGTAGGCCAGTCTTTCAGGCACCCCGACTCCGTACCTTTTCCCATGCTTTCCCCAGGGGCAGATGAGCTATCCGAGAATTCATCCAATGGCAGGGTTCCCCACCCCCCCAGAGGGCTCTTCTTGTGAAGAAGTGCTTTTAGTGGTGAGACTCTAACCAATCAGGGCACCCTGGAGGTCCTGTCTTTGGGGATAGACCGCAACCTTATATGGCTGCTTGGAGAGCCATCACCTCCGACAGATGGACTCTGACCACTGTTGTGGATGGCTGCTCCATTTCAGTTTGCCTCCTGATTAGGGGGATAAGCTGGTACATGCCAAGACCCAGAGGATTTGGTGGCTGCGACAGCCCTGCAGGAAGAAATCCAGCAGTTGCTAGTCAAGGGGGCATAGGACCAGTTCCACAGGACATGTGGGGCCAGGGTTTCTACTCTCCTTATTTTCTGGTGCCAAAGAAGCTGGAGGGTCTCTGACCTATTCTTGATTTTCAGACCCTGAATAAATGTTAGTCGTTACAAATTCCGTATAGTGACCTTGAGTCACATTATCCCCTCAGGGATGGCGAGGACATGTTCACCACCTTGGATATGAAAGATGCCTACTTTCATATTTCCATTCACCCTGCATCTACAAATACTTGTGGTTTACCTTGCGTAAGAGGGATTTCTTTGTATAGTCATATCTGAATTACTGGCTTTTGGGGGCTCAGTCAGCCAAGACCCTGACTGCCCAAATGTGGGGGATAGGTATCTTCCTCTCTAATTTGGGAATTCTCATCAATCTAGGGATTCTCATGAGAAGTCCTCCCTGACCGTGGCCCCTGTTATAAAGTTTATTGGAGGTCATTTAGATGTGCTGAGGGCAAGGACCTTTTACCCCAGAAGACAGATACCAGGCCATCCAGGAGGCGTGCTGTGTGTCTTGACCCATCCCAGACTTATATTGTGTTGTCCAGGCTACTGGGGCTCATGGCGCCTACAACCTTTACAACTCCTCTGGCCTGGTTGAGACTCTGCCTGCTACAGTGATGGCTCAAACCCTGGCTCTTTCCCCTGAGAAATCTGGGACTATGATTAGTTAATGCCATTGGAGGTCCTAGACAGTCTGAGGTGGTGGCCAGTCAGGGTCTACGTATGCAGTGAGGTGCTATTTCAGAAGCAGCCACTCCAGCTGTCTGTCACTACACATGCTTCTCTACTTGGGGGGATGCATTCCAGGGGCATCTCCATAAATCGGACTCGATCTTCCGAGAACTGTCTGTTACACATAAATGTTCTGGCACTGTGGGTGATGATGTTGGTTCTGAGAGCCTTCGAGCATCTAGTACATGGACATTCCATGCTGATTTGCATAGACAATATCATAGCAAAAATTTATCTGAACAGGCAGGGTGAAGTGCATTCCTTGTCGTTAATGTGTGAGGTGCACAGTCTGCGAGACTGATGTCTTTGCAGCACATGCCATGCATGTGGCAGGCCAGAACAACTTGGAGACAGATGACCTTAACAGGTCCTGGGTACTGTCCAACGAGTGGGTGCTGAAGCACTTGGTCTTTCAGGTACTGGTGTGCAAATGGGGCATGCCAGTAGTGAATCTGTGTGCTCAGAAAGCAATGTAAAAGTACCTTGCTTCTTTTCCATGGCATGAGAGGGTGAGGGCATGCTCTAGTGGCACCTTGACTGGAGGGGTTGGTGTACCCCTTCCTGCTCATTCCCCTGTTCCTGTGGATACTCCAGAAGATACTGAGTATTAGGGGGACCTGATCCTGGTGGCTCCCGATATACCAAGATAGTATTGTTACCCAGAACTCAGGGAGCTTTCCAGGGCACCCGAAATGCCTCTGCCGAAGAACCCATATCTGATTGTCCAGCATGTGGAGCGGCTGTGGGACCTGAATCTAGCCTCCCTGCACCTGACAGCCTAGAGGCTGCACTGTTGTCACAGGAAGAGCACGGGTGCTCGATGCCTATATGGGGAATCCTGCTAGCGAGTAGGCGAGTCTTTATGAGGGCTTGCAACATGGACAAGCATTCCCGGTTTGGGGCTTGGATAATGGCCAAAGGAACTTGGCCATAAGAGGTTACAGACATATTTGACAAAATGGTCCATGTTTTGGAGGGAGTGGCAGTGATCTCCTACATTAAAACCAACCTAGGAGCAATTCATGCATTCTGGGGGCCCCAATTCTTTACTGCCCCTCTGGTTGCCCATTAATTAAAGGGGGCAATTCAGGAATTTCCCCTGGTCTCGGCAATGGAGGTAAAGTAGTAAAGTGATACATTTTATTGGACCAACCACAGTTGGTGGAGGTATGTAAGCTTTCAGACCTCACAGAGTCCTTTGTCAGGCAGGTCTGTGGTTACAAAATGAAGAAACAAAGCCAAATTGAACTCGGAGGAAGGGGAAGAAGAGAACGAGGTGGGGAGGAGATGGGAATACAAAAGGGGAAATACAACAATGTAGTAGCTATTGATAATAAATAACTAAAACTTACCTGTAACTGTGGACGGTGATAGGATAAACAAACAGCTATAATGTCTGAAGAAACTGAGTAAAACAGAGGAATAAAGAGTGTGTGGGGATATAAGGCCAGGTGTCCATTGTTGTTAGAGGGAGGGCAGGGAGAGGAGAGAATGAGATAGGGAGGAGAATACAAAGTAAAAGAAATACAACGAAGAGAGCTTATTAGTAAAAGATTTAGTTACCTGTAACTGAGACAGTGATAGGATATACAAATTACTGAAATCCCTGGTTGGGAAATGTATGTGATCCTACAGGTTCTGATGAGGGATCCCTTTAAGCCCATGGCCTCTATATCAATGGATTTATTGTTCTTTAAGACGACCTTTTTGGTGGCAGTCATATTGGCCAGAAGAATGAGCAGGTTGTAAGCCTTGTCCTGCAAGCCTCCAGTACTTAGGCCGCATCTGGCTTTCCTTCCCAAGGTAGTTGCATAGTTTTAGCTGGGGCAGATGGTTTCCTTGCCTACCTTATTTCCCCCACTGCACCCCTCGGGAGATGAGGCACCACACAAATTAAATATAAGGAAGACTCTGCTCTATTACCTACATAGAACAAAGTAATTCCAGAAGACGGATGCCTTGTTCATCTTTTTTGGGCTAGGCTGTAAGGGGGCCAGCGCTTAAGCAATCTCAATTAAGACTCTTAATAAATTAAACAATTAAGATTCTCCATGGCTCTGGACCTGTATCACAAAGCTCTACAAGCTAACTAGTCTTCCAATCCCCAAAGAGAGAAGGGCCATAGCTATGGCCATGTCAATAGGGGCGTTGGGACAGGTTCCACTAGAAGACATTTGTAGGACAGCCACATAGAGTTCATTAGACATTATGCTACAAATTTGGCTGAGCAAAGTGAAGCCAAGTTTGTCCACGAAGTATTATTTTCTCAGTTTTCTTAATAAATGGGACTGCTGGGTTGTGAACTGCAACCTGACTTCTGGGTTTTGCCTTCTTGTCTGCCTATAGTGGGACTTGATGAGGGGATAATGAAGAAGAAAGGGTAAGTTTCTTACCTGTAACATGTCATCTTCGAGTTGCATCCTCTCACCAAGTCCCAGCTACCTCCCCTCCCTGCTTTCAGTGGCTGGGATTTGAACTGGAGGGGATGGTTGTGGCAGGCCTATATATGCACCTTGTGTGAGTGATGTCACACCATGGGAAAATAAAAGGAAAAGTGCTCACTATGATCCAAATTGGGCGCTAGATGGCGCCACAATAACTATAGTGGGGCTTGGTAAAGGGATACAACTCTTGAACGTGTTGTCTACTCCCACTGCCTTGACTTCCTCTCCACCAACTCTTGCCTTGACCCCTCCAATCTGGGTTCCACCCCCTTCACTCTACTGAAACTGCTCTTGCTAAGATTACTGATGATCTTGTGGCTAAATCTAATAGCCTCTACTCCATTCTTGTCCTCCTTGACCGCTCTGCTGCCTTCAGTACTGTTGACCACTCACTCCTGCTGGACTCACTTCACTCCCTTGGCTTCTGTGACTCCATTCTCACCTGATTCTCCTCCTGCCTCTCTGACCGCTCCTTCAATATGTCTCATGCCAACTCCTCCTCCTTTCCCCTCTCGGTTGGTGTTCCCCAAGACTCTGTCCTTGGCCTTCTCCTCTTCTCTATCTACACCCTGTCCCTAGGCAAACTCATAGCTTCCCATGGCTTCCACTATCACCTCTACGCTGATGACACTCAACTCTCTTTCTCTGCTCCCTTTCTCTCTCTCCATCTTTTCAAGCTCGCTTCACCAGCTGTCTCTCTGATATCTCTACCTGAATGTCTCAACATCAACTCAAACTCAAAATGGCTAAAACTGAACTCCTTATCTCCCCGCCGCCCCCACCCTGTCCTTCCTCTCCTTTCTCCCTGTCGATCCTTATCGATGGGATCCCCATCCTTCCCGTCCCCCAGGCCCATAGCTTAGGCTTCATGTTTGACTCAACCCTACATTGACTCCATTGCCAAATCCTGTCGCTTTTCCCTCCGTAACATTGCTAAGATTTGCCCTTTTCTCTCTGTCTCCTCTGCCAAAACCCTTGTTCACGCCTTGGTCATCTCTTGCCTCGATTACTGTAACCTCCTTCTCACTGACCTCCCCCGCTCTCCTTTTCTCCCCTTATCTCCGTCCAAAACTGCTGCCAGGGTCATCCACCTCGCCCGTCGCTTTGACCATATGCAGCTCCTCCTCGTCTCTATTCGCTGACTCCCCCTTCCTGAATGAATCCTACACAAGCTCCTAGTCTTCACCTATGAAGCTCTTCACAACCTTGCTCCCCCCTACCTCTCTGCGCTAATTTCCCTCCGTACTCCAGGCCATGAACTGCGCTCCTCCTCTGTTCCCTCTCTTGCCCTCCCACGCCTCCCCTGCTCCCCTAACTGCCTTTGTCCCTTCTCCCTAGCTGCCTCCCATGCCTGAAACTCCCTCCCTGCCCACATCCACCTCGCCCCTCCCTTCGTACCTTCAGATCCCTCCTCAAAACCCACCTCTTTCTCTCTACTCTCCCCGACGCCTCGCTTCCCTCTTCTAACTCCTGCTTATACCTACCATCCAGTACAATCTGTTACCTGAGGTCTGTGTACTCATATCCTCACCACGTGGACTAGCCAGCCATCATTCTCGATGTAGCCAAGCACGTGCACCTGAGACCTAGCATCTTTGTGAATGTAACACCCCTTGTCTCTTCCTTTGTTCCCCTTCCTTCATCTCCCCCGCCCTCTGTCTCTCAGATTGTAAGCCCTAGGAGAGGGATGGCGTCTATACCATTACTTTGTAAAGCGCCAGTACATTGCTGGCGCTATATAAATGTTTGCTAATGAAATAATAATAGGACACGTTACAAGTAAAAAACTTTCCTTTCTGTCTGCCCTGTAAGTTTTCCAAGGACAATCATGGTAAACCAGGTCAGGTGGCAACCTAAGGTTAAATTTATTGAGTTTTTTTTAACCACGCTTTCCCATTTGTTAATGTAGTGTTGCCTGCCATTCCCCCCATTACAATAGCATTAAAGTCTCTTCAATATATTTATCCTTGCAAGGCCTTATGAAGTAATTTGTTTACTTATTTATTTTATTGGATTTTTATGCCGCCCCCTCCTGCCTTTGCAGCTCGGGGAGGCTTACAGCATTTAAAAATACAACATAAAAACATTTAAAACAAACAGTAGTAAAGCTAAAAACAAAAGTATCCTCCCCATACTCCCCTCACCCATCTCCCTCACCAAAGTCTTGGTGGAACAGCCAGGTCTTACAGTGTTGTCGTAAAGAGGGGAAGTGTGGAGCCAGGTGGACCTCCACCAGGAGGGAGTTCCACAACTATGGTGCAGCCACTGAGAATGCCCTCATCATCATTGTCGCCTGGGAAACCCAGGGGATCTCAAGGAGGGCACCCCCAGACGACCACAGGGTTCGTTCCCGAACCCGGGGAGTGAGATGATTCCACAGATAGGTGGGACCCAGGCCATTTAGGGCTTTGAAGGCCAATACTGACACCTTGAATTGGGCCTGGAAAATTGTTGACAGTCAGTGCAGAGAACGGAGCACCAGTTTAACTTACTCGCGACGACCCGTCTCCCTAAGAAGCTGGGCCGCCGCATTCTGCACTAGCTGCAGTTTCCAAATCATCATCGGGTAGCTCCACGTAGAGTGTGTTACAGTAGTCTATCCTTGAGGTGATAAAAGCATGGATGATAGTGGCCAGGTCCGTATCTGAGACATACGGCTTAAGATGTTGCACCAGATGTAGTTGGCCAAATGTGCTCTTCGCCACAGCCGCCACCTTGGACATTCAGGAGGAGCTGTGGGTCCAGGAGCACCCCCAGACGATGGACCTGGGGTAACAGCGGAGGGCAGACCCCATCTCTGATGGGGGTCACCACTCCCCCGGCACTCTCCACAAACATCACCTCCCTCTTGTCAGGATTCAACTTCAGGTGGCTCACCCTCATCCAGTCCCCCACAGCTGACAAACACCGGGTGAGCACCAAGACTGCCAGGCCTGAGTCAGCTGGAAAAGAGAGGTACAGTTGGGTGTCATCAGCATATTGATGACACCGTATGCTGAACCCTCTGACAACCTCTCCCAAAGGCTGCATGTTCACGTTGAACAGGAGAGGGGATAAGATGGCACCTTGCGGGACTCCACATGTGAGGTTTCGGGGAGAAGATGAACAATCCCTCAGCACCACATGTTGAGTTCTCCCGGCCAGGAAAGAGTAGAACCATTCAAAGATGGTACTGCCCACTCCGGCTCATTCCCACAGCCAAGTCACCAACAATTCATGGTCAATGGTATCCAATGCAGCCAAGAGGTCTAATAGGATCTACAGGGTTGACCGGCCTTGGTCCAACTCACAGGAGAGGTCGTCGACCAAGGCCACAAGTTCAGTCAAAGTGCCATAACCCAGACATAAGCCAGATTGCTATGGGTCAAGGAAACTGATCCGGTTCAGATGCCCCTGAAGCTGATGGGCCACTGCCCGCTCAATAACCTTCCCTAAAAAGGGAAGGTTAGAGATTGGCCGATAGCTGGCCAGGGCATCAATGTTAAGTGATGGTTTTTTTAGCAGAGGCCGTACCACCACCTCCTTGAGGCAGCTCGGCACTCTGCCTTCCCACATGGAGACGTTGACTATCCCCGCCAGCAGCGCCCCCAATGTCTACCGGCTGGCCTTGATCAGCCAGGACAAGCATGAGTCCAGTTCACAATAAGTGACCCGAACAGCCCCAAGGACATCCTCTGCATCCGAGGATGATACGCACTGGAATTGATCCCATAAAACAGGACAGGACGGGGCTTCGATTACCTCAGACTAGAGTGATTTTTATCCACAAAAAAGTCTTCAAACAAGTCACAACAAGCCCCAGATTCTGATTCCAGGCAGAGGGAGGCTGGTCTGATCAGCTCCCTCACCATCCAGAAAAGCTCAGTCGAATGCAATTTCACAGATGCTATGAGGGAAGCAAAGAAATCCTTTTTTGTTGCCCGCACAACCACGGCATAGGTACGTAAACTGACTCTGTCGCAATTGATCCGCTTCAGTTAGAGAATGGCGCCACCATCGCTCCAACCGCTGCCCTTACCACTTCATCTGCTGCAGGTTCTCCGTATACCACAAGGACCTGCGATGTCGATGATTCGGGAGTGAACGCCTAGGAGCCGTACGGTCGATGACCACAGTCAGCACAGAATTCCAGAGCGTCACGAGATCATCGAGCGAATGGTCATCGAAACCAGAGGATAGATTCCCCCAGAGCATTCCAGAACCTCCCTGGTTCCATAAGTTTCTAGGAGCAAACCCCACACCCTTCTAGGAAATAATTGAAGTCCTGTTACCTCTATTTTTACAGATGGGGAAGTAAGAAACAAATGACAGAGTATCTCTGCACATTCCATTCATCATGGGGACTATCAACCTTGTAGAACTTACTAGTGACTTACTTAGTTACATCCCGTGGTGGAACAGAATAAACAAAACTTTCATGCTGTGCTGTGTTTATGCTGCCATTCTATGGACTCAGACCAACTGAGGAAGCAAATAGATGAAGTCTGAAAGCCCCACTGGTGAAATTGACAAGTCAAAGCTCCCTGCAGCAGTGTCCATGAACACGACTTCCATTGTGTGCTTTTGGCTGCTCTGTGGCTCTCCTGATGAGTTCCCTAGTTTTGTTTGGGGCAGCAAACTGCTGCAAACCCACGTTTCCTCCATGACTATCTCCTGGTTTGCTTGAGCAAACATATCACTTGCCCCAAGGTTAGGTAGCTGGACCCATGGCAAAGATTATGTGCAGAGAGATCTTAAGACTTACTCAAAATTACATAAGGTATCTTGAGACAGAGGAGAATATGGATGCAGAGTTCCAGGATAGCCTTCTCAACACTGGACTCTCATCTTAGCTCTCATTGTGTGATGATACAAATTCTAGCAATAGGTGTCTCTTCTAATTTCAGGGGTAGTGACTCATTAGTGCGTCACAGCTGCCCCTTTGCTCTGGAGCAATACAGTCCATGAGAAGGAACTGCTCCAGAGTAAATGACTCCTGATTGGCTGGGGAGTAATTTGCTCCAGAACAATTGCCAAATTGCTTTGCAGCAGCGGGTAGATCACTGGGCACTTTGCTGTATCGCAGGAAAAGTGTCTTGCTGTTAAGTTAGTATGGACATGCCCTTGGCACGTGCTCCTTGGCAGCACCTCTTCTAGTGCTTATTCAAGGAATTTGTTTTTTTCTGACCTCATGAAGTAAGTTACTCCCGTAAATTTAAATGGAGTTCTGCTGACAAATCTGAGTGAAAAATGAGCAAAAACTGAGGATATCAGTGGAACTCAACTGTGTTTTCTCTTACATGATTGAATTTGTTTGATAGTGCTATGGTGAAACAAAGTCTAGATGACTTAATAGACTTTTTACTTCCCTAGATACTGCTGAGGAATCCTGTGCTGATGTGTCTTATAATGGCTGCTTCAACGGAAGCTCTGGTTGCCACTGGTTTTGCTACATTCCTTCCCAAATTTATAGAAAATCAGTTTGGATATTCAACCAGTTTTTCAGCGACCTTGGGAGGTAAAGTATGTGCTCAGTTTTTAAAGAACTTGGTTTAAATAGAAATAAATGTGCCAAGAGATAAGCTTGCCTACGCTAATTAACAGCAAAAAGAGAGAAGTGAATCTGGAATATTTTGGATTTGTAAAAATCTCCTGTCAAATGTTTGGACCTTAGTAAAACATGGCCTTTGAGTACAATATTTTAGTTTCGTTAGGAGCAGAGGGGTAGTTACAGGTCTTCCCATTCTATTCATATTGATGGGCTTATCTTCACTTGAAGATGTGGGACATGTAATTTATAAGTGGGACAACTCCACCAGCAGCAGCTGTTGTGTCTTGGGAATCATTATTTTACAACTCAAAGTATGACACAGGTAATTATCTGAGCTTTGCCTTTACTACAGCTCCCACTCTGCCACAGGAGAAAAATTATAACTCAGTTTTTCTAGTATAGATCTAGTTAATAATTACATCACTTGTTTTATAAACTAAATATTACCCGTAACTATCCAATTCCCTTTATTTGGGGTACTACTGTGTGATGTTGTTTCACAGTAACAAGAGTGGGACTCCTGCTTTAAACAGGTAGTACTTGACTCCTTCTAAAACTGTCAGGAGATACCCCCTTCATACCATATTCTATAGAATGTTTCCTTGGACCCAGAGGGGTGTGTGTGTCATCTCTGTTGTATTTCTGCCTGTGTGGAAAGGTCATCTTCAAATACTCACTAAGGAAGTGTAGTAAGTGGAATCTCTCTTTGGAAAGGAGAAAAATCAAGAAGGAGATGGTATGGGGCATGGGTGGGGTACATAAGGGATCTATGTTGTGTCTGGTCATATTAATTACCAGCTGTTTCAACTGCTAGAAGAGGCATTAAGCAAATCTTAGTGGTGATATCAAAATGATAGAACTGGTAGATAGTACAAAGGAACCTCCAAGAGAGTAGAAAAACATAATGGTTCAGCAGGAAAAATACGGGATAATATATTATGGAGGAAAAAATAATACACATCTTAGCAATTCAGTTGCACAGGAAACTTCCACCATCTTGGGCATCAATGCTGAGTATTAAATAAGGGACCTGCAGAACGGGACCTGCAGAACCAAAGCCATTAGTCTCTACAGCATAATTGTGACTATTGAATTGTACAATTGGATTTGTATTGACATGTTTAAAATTCATGCATATGGCTTTGTAAACAAAACTAAGATTTTGGATTGTAAAAAGTTTGTTTATTTCTGCACCCTAAAGCAGCTAGATAATTTAACTTAAAGCAATGCAGATAGGATTACTGGTGCACTGAAGCAATAGCTGTATTAAAAGTCCTAACTATCTATGTGGGATTCTTGATCTGTCATTTTCTTGGCATGAAATGGGCAGCAGAAGTGTTGAATCTTTTATTCTTGTTGAGTTGAAGTGTTGCATCTTTTCCTCTAGGGATTGTGATAGTTCAAGGAGCAGAAATAGGCCAAATCACAAGTGGTGTCTTGGTTTCCAAGTACACATTTAGTTGTATTTTAGGGTCTTTAAAAGCCAAATTAAAGGATAAAAATGGGAGCTGTCTCTCCTTAAACATGGTCATGAACTACTCTGGGCCATAATCACTGCCTTTGACCATAGTTAACCTCTTGGCAGAAAGTGCACCTTTCTAGTGCTGTTTTGACTTGCCTTATCCTTTGATGGCTTTTAGGCCTATATTTCTGCAAATTTATTGTTTTCCAATGAGATCTAATTCTCTTTTGTTCTGTTGCAATTCTTTTTAGCCCCAAAAGATCCTCAGGTAAAAGGGGCAGGGAGTCTGAAGAACCAAAGACTTTAGGTTTTGTATATACTTAGAACTTGTAGAAATCACTGTTTTATTGTGTGGGATTGGAGAATGGCCCTGCTAGATAAGATAATTATGCAGTAAGCAAGAGAGGATTTTGGGGTGGGGAGATTGGCAACAACCTCAGATCAGTGCAACAGCCACAATTATTATTATTTTATCACGTAGCACCTCACCTGAGTATATTGCTTTGAGCAAGTAAGAGCAGTTAAAAAGAGAGGTCATAAATGTAAAGCTAAAGAGAATAATATTTTTCAAAGATTTTAAGAAACCTATTACAATAATATTCCGTGCTTTTTGAAAATAATCCCACTATGGTATCTTAAAATTAACCCTGATACATGTTTTGATTTTTCAAATATAAAATTGTGCTCTGAATTGCTTCAGTTACGTCTTGCTTTTTGGTGTAATTACTAATATCTTCTTTTCCTCTAGGGATTGTATTAGTTCCAGGAGCAGCAGTAGGCCAAATCTTAAGTGGCGTCTTGGTTTCCAAGTATGAATTGAGTTGCAAAAACATAATCAAGTTCGTGATAGGTACTAGTACAATGGCACTAGTACTGAATACAGTATTTCTGTTTGCCAAATGTGGGAATGAACCATTTGCAGGTGTTTCCGAAACATACAATAGGTAAATATATTTTAATACATTTTGGGGCTTTATTATAATGTTCCAAATGAGACCTGTTTTACAATGCACGCAACTCTTTTAAAAAAAAAAAAAAAAAATCTTGATAAATTTTCTTCAATTTAAGAAAAAAGTATCACTTCACAACATTGAGAATCCTTTCCAAAGCAACCTGCCAGCTGTGGGGGGAAACAAGAACAACTGCAAATAACATCTGGCAAACTGAGCCTCCTTAGATGTTCATTTGCTTCCTAAGGATGTAAATAGCTCATCAAGCTGCCTAAACTACATATTCTCTTAATGTGTCAGTGTTAGTTTAGGTAGGCTTCTTTCCTTAATAATCTTTGTACTCTTTTGTTACAGCACATTGGAAGCAATGACCCCAGTCTTCCTTGGTTGCAGTGTATCCTAAGTTTGCTACTGTGACAGGCAATTGTCTGCAAACATGAGACCCTCTGGTTTTGGCATGCCATTTTTCTTAGTCTGGGACTCTTTGGACCTTGAGTCAAGAGAGACCTAGAATTCAGTATAAAAGTGAAACCCTCGGTGCGTAGCCTTATTTTCTCCCCACTGCGTTCAGATGCACAGTGTCTCTTAGCTAAAACACTGTTTTACCATGTAGTACTAATGAGGTAGGTCAGTCTTGTTTGGAAAAATTGTCTCATTTTTCTGTATCTTCATGTAAGTTGGCATGCCTGTGACCTTGTCAGGCAACTGTAGGAGAGCTGCTTGAATCAGTCCTGTAGTCTAGTGAAGCCAGATACCCTTTCTGGTGACAGACTGATTCTCAATCCCAGAGGGTGGAGGTGAGAAGATTGAGGAAAATAATAATGCTAAAATTACTGCACACATCTTTGCCAGAGGTGCAGCCACCAATACAACTCAAATTCAAGAAGTGGGCAGGTCAGTGCCATTGTGGCAATTTTTTCAGCTCAGCTGCTCAGAGGGTGTGTGTAGGTTATTTTTTCGCCCTCATTTTTACCCCACCCCTCGCAAAAGCGACTCACGGCAGCTTACAATTATATAAATATAAACAATTGAACACAAATTCAGTAAAATATATCAATACAAAAATATATAAAACCCCCCACAAAACGCTGAACAATAAAATCTGGCCTGTGCAGAAACATCCCTCCTCCCCCAACCTGTCTAACCCATCCCACCCTCCCCCTCTCCGTCGCCAAATACCTGATAGAATAGCTAGGTCTTACAGTTTTGCCGGAAGGCAAGAAGATCCAGGCTGAGGCGAACCTCAACTGGGAGGGAATTCCAAAGCAACGGTGCAGCTGCCGAGAATGCCTTCCTGTCCGTCCGAACCCACGGGACTTCCAGGAGGCGGCCCTGGAGAACCGCAGGGGCCGCCCAGGAAGTGAGGCGATCACCCAGATAAGCAAGGCCTAGGCCACGAAGGGCTTTAAAGGTCAACACCAGCACCTGGAATCAGGCCTGGAATACAATTGGCAGCCAGTACAGTGCTTGGAGCACAGGTGTTATCTGAGCTCTGTGGCCTGTCCCAATAAGGAGGTGGGCTGCCACATTCTGCACTAGCTGCAGCTTCCGAACCGTCACCATTGGCAGCCCCATGTAGAGTGCATTGCAATAGTCTAGCCTTGAGGTGACGAATGCATGAATGATAGTGGTGAGGTCGGAGTCGAGACGTATGAGCAAAGCCTCTTCACCAGATGTAACTGGTGGACGGTGCTTCTGGCCACAGCCAACACCTGGGAATCCAGGCGTAACTGTGAATCTAGGAGCACCTCCAGGCTCCAAACAGATGGAGACAATGGAGGACAAGAACCCCCAATAATGGAGGAAAGATCACCAGCCCCACCTACTAGCATCACCTTTGTCTTATCGGGATTGAGCTTCAATCAGCTTGACCTCATCCAGTTCCCCACAGCGGCCAAACACAAGAACAGCAACGAGACAGCAGGGTCTGGGTCGGATGAAAATGACAAATACAGCTGGGTGTCATCCACATACCGATGGCAGCAAACCCCGCAGCTGCGCACAACCTCCCGGAGCGGCTTCATATATACATTTATTTATTTATTTACGTAAAATGTATATCCTTCCCCTCCTGCCCACAGGGCAGCCCGGGGCGGCGAACAACATATGATAGTATCAACAACAGCAACAGAGTTATGGGGGTTAGGGGAGTGAGGAAGCAAGCGGGAGATAAAGGGAGAATGCAAACGTGTGTCTGAGTCTGTGAGGCACTAACTTTTTAAATATTTAGTGGAAATGACATGTTGGATTATTTTATTACAGCTATATGTACGTGTGTAGAAAGGATGAGAGGGACATTGAGTGCTATGAAGAAGAGAAATTCAGGCCCGTCCCAAATGGTTCAGAACTGTTGGTTTATATAAAGGTGGTTTTGCTCTCTCTCTGTCACTTTCTATATGTTTTCCCTTCTTTTGAACTCTTGCCTGGTGGGGGAGGGGGGGGCTTAATTCATTCACCATGGCCCAGATGCAATGATTCTTTCAGTTATCTACAATAACAGTGTCTTCAGTATACATTTCAGACACTTTATCTAGATTTTTTTCCTTCTACATTTGTCACCACACCCTTCCCCAATAGTTTTGGTGTATCCAGGATACATGTTCCCTTGGAGTAGATAGTCCTTTTTATTTATTTATTTATTTTAGTTATTGATTTATTTGTACATTTTTACCCCGTCCCGCTCACTACAAGCGTTAATAAAATATATTAAAACTCCATTAAAACTCTAATCATGCGCAAAATAAAACCCACAGTGCAAAACCTGGCCCCAAGCCTTTTAACATTTCGGCGGAACTGTAAGACCTGGCTGTTTGCCCAGGCCTTTGGGAGGGAGGGAGGGTGGGGAGGGGGGTGTTTAGTCCCCTACCCAT
>QEPC01003766.1:2145865-2165519 GCA_003113815.1 Sphenodon punctatus | reverse complement strand
TGATCTAACTGAGGTTCCCAAACTGTAGGTGACTAGAGCTGAAACTCAGTCCTTGGAAAACTTCGAAATCCACCAGGGATTCTGGTACTCAGTTCTGAATTTCTGAAATGCGAAGTTTCAAGTACCAAGGCTGGTTCTCAGAAAACTTCAGAAGCTTCAATTGAGTGCTGGCGCATGACTGGAGTGATGCAGATGGTTGACCCCCTAGCTTTTCTGAGCTAGGAAATGAAACTTACTGCCATATTTGGTAGGAGGGAGATGTGGGAGGGGACATTTGAGTGATAGATAAGCCAGATGGCAAGTTTTGATTGGCTGGCAGAGGCAAAATAAAAGTGGCTGTAGAGCCATTTTCCATTCTCGCCTGAATTTGGCTGTGTGCGCTGATCTGTAAGTAATTGGTTTGAGGGTGTGGAGGGTGTCCTGTCCTGTCCATAGGGGCAATGCTGGAGGACGGGGTTAGTTGTTTTCACCATGCCATGATTTTTTTTAAAGGTATGTGGTTGCTACATTGCTGCTACTGCTGCTTGGCACAATGGAAGCCAGAGGGATCTGCCTAGCTCCACTTCCTGTGGCCTGGGCTGTCCATACACTAGGGGCAAGCCAGGGGTTGCCACCAGTGTCAAATATACTTAAAATCTGGGTGCTGCTGCTGCTTGCTTTTCTGGGCACTACATGGTTGGCATAACGATTTAAAAGTGAGTGCACTGCTGATGGTAGGCCATGCTGTGGGTAGTGCTGGCTTTTTTTGGCTTTCTGCACACAGTTACATTGTTTAGGTTTGTAGTCTTGAGCAATTCTCCCACTCTTGCTAGCCTGCTTTTCTAGGCACTGCTTGATTGGCTTAATGATTTTAAAGTGGGTGCACTGCTGACGGCGAGCCATGCTGTGGGTACACTACTGCTGGTTTTTGTTTTGGATTTCTGCCCACACTTGTACTTTTGTGGGTTTGTCATCTTGAGTGATTGTCCCACTCTTGCTAGCCTGCTTCTCTGGGCACTGGTTGGTTTGCATAATGATTTTAAAGTGGGTGCGCACTGCTGATGGTGGGCCATGCAGTGGGTACTGCTGGCTTTTTTGGATTTCTGCACGCAGTTGCACTGTTTGGGTTTGCCTTCTTGAGTGATTGTCCCACTCTTGCAAGTCTGCTTTTCTGGGCACTGCTTGGTTTGCATAATGATTTTAAAGTGGGTGCACTTTAAAATCATTAAAGAAAAGAGTTCCGAAGTTCTGAGTTCGGGGAATTCCGAGTTTCGAATTCCTGGTCCTCTGACAAAGTTCCGAAGTTTGGCACTTGGAACTTCTGAACTTGGTCCGAGTACCTGGAAGGCCTATTTGGTGCAATCCTAGTTGAGACCTCAAGTGGAGTCATACCATCTAGAGATATAGTCACAATTGCAACTGACATGTTGTACTTTGAGTGTCTTTGCTTCCAGGTGTCAAGGGATTATATTTAGGTCTCACTATGGAATTGAAAAGGCAAAACATTAATGAGCCATTGTTCTAGAGTATTTTATGCTGGCATCACTTCTAAGAGATGTTGCTTTTCCTTGCCTATGTGTGCTGGAGAGAGAAAGGTCAAGGACTATACCCTAGTCCTTCGGAGACCCTGGCATGCTCGCTCATGTCTCTGGATGAAAGATCCATTGCCTTCTGCCCCCACTGCTGCCACTCTTACTTCCATCCATACACTGAGCTGAGTGACCCAGCCTCATTTGCCTTCAGTTGACCCATTGAAGAATGGTGTGTTTGGGAATGTTAAGGCTTTCCTTTCCTCTCCTACTGCTTTGGTAGATGATGGGGCTGGTCATCTGTATCATGCCAGGAGGTGGTGTTTTTTTAAAGTATTGTGCTATGGTAGTGAAACCATAGCACTATGGTAGTTAAACTGAAATTCACCAAAACGATTAAAATTCAAGTGTGTTGTACCATAAACTACAGTTTATTATAGTTTTTAATTACAAATTTGTGTTTTCCTGTTATGGAAACGAAATGACTAGTTTTTCTTAGCCCCCCCAAACCAACCAAAACCTTGGAGAAGGTCACATACAGAATTGAACCCTTGATATTTCAAGCTTCTGTTTCAGGCTGCCCTAAATACATGAGTAACTTCTTTTTTAATTCAGCTATTGGAAAAGGAATTCATGCAGTGAATTAGGTGGATTTCAGTGTACATGTTATAGTAGAGTTCTTCATTCTGTTATTCTCGGTTACATATTTGTGAAATGTGTTGGCAGCTCATACATCATTGCCTTGTCTTCAGTCATTCTCTGGATTGGCACCAATTGCTACCAACAGTCCTCTCTACAAGGCCACTTAAAACCATGTGGGACTACACCAGAGAACTGCAGCCACTGGGTCTGAAATGAAAAATCTCTGCGAGTGTTGTTTCTGATGGAAACAGCCTTTTTGCTTCAATTTGCTTGAGGAGGAAATCTACTGGCATTTTCAACAGTTTCCTTGATTTTCTGCTATTTTCCTCTATTTCAGTAATTTCTGGTATTGTCTGGTATCAGTATTTTTGGTAATTTCTGATATTATTGGTAATACTGGAAATTATTGAAATGGTGAAAAATAGTGGAAAATCACAGAAAATGTTTAAAATGTTGGTAGATTACCTCGCTTCCGAAAGGTCAGTATTTCCCGATGGAAAAAGAGGATGTGCTCTTGCGTCAGATAAGAAGTTGGGTCGCAAGGCCGTGGTCAGAAAGACAGAAACCAACAAAACAAAGTAACCAATAGGGACAAAAGACCAGCAATAGTACAATTTATATTTTTTATAATAAACAGAAAAAACAGGATCTAAAATGTACAATAACGATCAACATGGAGCAAAGCAAAAAGCTAAGCACCAAAACAAGGGTCTAGAAAAAGAGGATAAAGTCCGCATAAGAGACAACAAAGTTGAATAGGAAAACCAGTCCTAGAAACAGTAAAACCTTTTATGGGTTTAGCAAACTTTAGCAAACCTTTTATGGGTTGGGGTTGCATAAAGAGGGGTTCTATGTTATAAGAATTTTTGTAAAGTTGGGATTAGGATTTGATTATTTTTAATTTGGTTGTATTTATAATTTTTAGTTTAGATATTGACACGTATGTATGCTTAGCTTGTATATTGTTATTGAGTAATAGTATTTAGTTTTTGTTAACTTTAGCAACTCTGGCTTATTGGTTATGTTATGGAAAATATTATGTCACTCTTTGCAGTTTTTTCACCCAGCGATGTTTTGTGCAGTAGGATCGTCTTCCCTTTCATCCTTCGCTTCCTGAAGAAGCATCTGCGAAACGCAGAGGAGGATTGAAGAGAGGAGGATTGAAGCGAAGAATATTTAACAGCCTTTATTTTACTGTGTTCTAGGACTTGTTTTCCTATTCACCTTTGTTGTCTCTTACGCGGACTTTGTCCTCTTTTTCTAGACCCTTGTTTTGGTGCTTAGCTTTTTGCTTTGCTCCATGTTGTTCGTTATTGTACATTTTAGATCCTGTTTTTTCTGTTTATTATAAATATATAAATTGTATTATTGCTGGTCTTTTGTCCCTATTGGTTACTTTGTTTTGTTGGTTTCTGTATTTATTTAGTAACCTTTAGCCACTCCGTTCTGTACATTTGTGGTCAAAAAGAAGCATGAAGCCCATGGATAACAGTAGTAGGGAGATTCAGCCTTTATGCCTCTAATTATTATTATACCTCTTATGTGGGATGGCTGTTTTTTCTCATCCAAAATGGGATATTTTATACAATATGAGATGTCTGGCAATCCTAAATAATATTGTGCTTATAGGCAGAGAGAGACATGATTTTTCTAGGCACTGTAAAAATGTTTCAGCAGACAAAGGGGTATAAGGAAAATTGGAAACAGAGAGCTTTGAAACATGTCAGCGGTGTTGCAGCAAATCATCACAGCCTAGTCCACTGCTCTATCTCCTGGACCTCAGTGGCCACAATCCCAAATCCCTCCACGTGGAATTCGCGTGGCACAATCCATTCCCAATGAATATGCATGTGGATTGCGTGCATCTGCATGAGTGGGATCCTCGGGGCATGGGATCGCCCCCAGTGACTGTAGTTGAAATCTTTTCTTATATTGTTAAGCCTCACAATTTTGTTTGTTTCCGTAGGGCCCTTGACAGCTAGATAAGCCATTCTACTTTCTAGAATTCCTTGAACATTACAATGTAATGCCCTATCACTACACTGCTTTTCTGTTTCCAAATTACACTTAATATAAGGAAACCTTTCCTTCATCCTAGAACACCAGGATGTATATTAGTATTTAAAGGAGGTCTTTTGAATTTAAAGATCAAATGGTGTTTCATAGTCTATTGAATGATTTTCGTGCCAGACAAGGTATCCATAGTAGATTGTCTTGGATTATTGCATTTGCTTTATCCTTATCATTGTGGTATTTGATTATTATTTTTTTAATGACTTCAACAATTTGTAATGTATGATGATGTAAGCTGTAATGTGAAAATTATTTTATCCTTCAGTACTCTTGATCTTATAATTTTGTAATTCGCGCCCTTATAATAGTTAACATAGATTAACATGTACTGTTCAGAAAAAAATATTTTTCATATAGATATTATTTTAATGTTAGATTCAAGGGTGGTCTTTAAAAATTCAGTCATTAGTTTGTAAAACAATATTTTCAAAGAAAAAGGTCCCTTTGATTTTTAAGTGAGAGTTGGGTTCCTAACTGTCCTTTGTACTACTTCAGTTATGATCAGCATATTTTAATTTTCGGATTTATCTTTAAACTAAAATTTCTTCCATTTGTTTTTGCTTATACTTAAAAAAAAATATATGTGAACAGATTATGAAAAGTGTTAATGCAATTTCAGTACAAAGCACTGAATCAAAAAAGAGTTAGAGGGCCCATGACACAGGTCTTTGTACTTTGAACTCATGATTTACCACAAAAAGTATAATTTAAAGAAACAGCATAGGGACCTTCTCAACATGCACACATTCACAGCATGTTGGTAGTACAAAATGCTAATTTTATCTAGTTGTAGGTTTCAAATGACCTGTTTCATAAGCAGATAAAAAGGAGCAGCCTGCTATGAATCATGCAGAATCAAGACGAAAATGTCTGCATTCTGAAACCCAGACAACACATCATCATCCAGTTTACCCTACTGGAGTGTGACAGACCCACAGGCAAACTTATGCTTTCTCAGGTGTGTAGTGTAAAATCACCAGATGCTGAGATGGAAAATAACTTCCATGATTTGGTATCTAGGGACCCTACTTGTCTTCTAAAGAAAGCATAATAATCATGAATAATAAGTAATGCAACTAAGTAAATGACTTCTCAGGATTCCACTACTGTTCTTCATTCTTAAATTTCAGAAAAAAGGTTATTTTTGGTAGAATAAGACTGACTAAGATTGATTTTATTTATCTTAGTCAAAAGTATTTTCTTAGCAAAAGGAATAAAGCAGCAAATATCATTTACAGTTTTGTTAAGTTTGGACATAATGGTACAAAAAACCTCTACTTGTAATGTTAACTAAATTATATGCAATGAAGGGCAGCTTAGATATTGGTGGACTCAACCACATGCCATAGACTGACACACACATAATATAGTTGTGTCTGAAAAATGCAGGAGGTTGACATGAAGGAAATAATATCCTTTAAAACAAATTGAGTAATACGCGTGCCTGCCAATTTTGTTGATATGTATGCTTGATGTATGCAGTAATAAAAAAAATCCTTTGCCCCCTCAAAGTAATAGAATAAAATTATGAAACATGTACTTTAATAGTCTGTTTCGAAGCAGAAAAGACGACACGAGATTTATGAAAAACATATCTGATACTGTCTTGCATGACTTGACTTTTTTAGCTATTAATATATAGTTTGAATTAAGAGAGACAAATCATAAAATTGTGACAGCCAACAGAGAGAAATGATTAAAGAAGGCACTGTGATAGAAACTAGTTGCAGTACTATGATAGTCGTTTAGCTCTTTTTAATTTTGTCTGCCTGGAAATGTGTTCATCGTCAAATTCCACGCATTCTTAACTCTGCTCCCTTGCACATATAGATTGATGTGTGATCACTTAATAAAGTTGCCATTGTCATAGTATTCATGGGACTACAAAATAGTCTGTTAATAATGTTAAAAAATAAGGTACCTTTTTGCAAATCATGATTTTGAAGTACAGAGCATTCATAATAATTATCCTAGGTGTCACAGAAAACGTGCCACATAACTCTGGCCAGAAACCAATTTTTCCTATAGTAACCTCTGTACCTTAATCTCAGACTATCTTACTCCCACTTTCTGGCCACACCTTCAGTTTGTCATCCAAACAATTGAACCAAAGTCATACAAGCCGCTTAGACTAGGATGTTGTAAGGTCTTACTCCGTTTTAAGTTGTACAAGCTTTAAAGATCATACCGATCCTGAAAAAATGAAGAGAAGACGTAACAAAGCATGAATGTTAACATTTGTGTAAGGCTTGATGAATAGAAAAAACAGAGTTTACACCCGATTCAAAGTAAGTACTTCTGGTCTCTGCTTGAAACAGTAGGGTGTCAGTGGGACCTTGCTGTGTGTTCAGGATTGTCAGCAAAGGAAGTCATGAAGAGACAGATGGGTTATTTTTTTTTTGAGGGGGGAATATTTACACATAACAGCTTGTGGGGGAGGGAAGTGGCAGGTGGAGAGAGGAGCTTAGCAGTCCCAGGGAACTATAGGCAGTGAAGGTGGAAGTGGTAGTGGGGTATTCAGTGCTGCTTCTTGCCACTGCTGCTAAATGCTCCCTGGTATGGGGGCAGCACAAGAAGCGGTGATGCTCCCTTGGCGACAGCTCCTCAGGCCACCGAGGTTTACCGAGGGCCTGAGGGGGTTGAAGCATGAGGGGTGGCTGTTGGAGCGACAATGTCATCACTTGCATGCTGAAGCCGACAGATTGTGACATAAAGCTAGTTTATATGCCTATGCCGTAGATGTAAAGGCAGCCAAAAAGGAGTTTTTTGCTGCCCGTATAGCCTCCGCTAAATCTCGTCCATCGGAGCTTTTCTGGGTGGTGAGGGGGTTGGTCAGTTCATCATGTCTCTGCCTGGAGCGGGAGTCATCTAGTACCTGCTGTGACATGTTTGTTGATTACTTTGCGGATAAAATCACTCTGATTCACCTCAACTTTGACGCTGCACTTAATACAATGGGTGAACCATAGGTTGTGAAAGCCCCACCATGCCCTATTTCATAGGGTCAGTTTCAGTGGGTGTTGCCCACTGAGGCGGGGGATATTTTTGGAGCATTTCGGACCACCTTTTGTGAACTTGACCCTTGCCCATCCTGGCTGGTTAAGGCCAGCTGGGAGATGCTGGGGTCATTGCTGGAGGGGGTGGTCAGTGCCTCCCTTCAGGAGGGCAGAGTGCCGGGCTGCCTCAAGGAGGCGGTAGTGTGGCCTCTAGTAAAAAGACCATCACTTGACATTGACTCCCTCACCAGCTATCGGCCGGTCTCTAACCTTCACTTTTTAGGGAAGGTTATTGAGCGGATTGTGGCCCAGCAGCTGCAGGAACATCTCAACCACACCGGCTATCTGGATTCTTCGCAGTCCGTCTTTTGTCTGGGCTGCGGCACTGAGACTGCACTTGTGGCTTTGCTCAACTACCTCTGCTGCGAATTGGACCAGGGTTGTTCAACTCTGCTAATTCTGTTAGATCTGTCAGCTGCTTTTGATAACGTTGACCATGAGATGTTGATGACTCGCCTGTTGGACCAAGCCGGGGTGGGCGGGATCATTCTTGAGTGGTTCCGCACTTTCCTGGCTGGAAGAACTCAGTGTGTAGTGCTTGGGGATTGCTCTTCATCACCCCGAGACCTCATGTGTGGTGTTGCGCAAGGTTCCATCTTGTCCTCTGTTCTGTTCAATGTGTATATGCAGCTGCTCAGGGAGGTCGTGAGACGGTATGGGGTACGGTGTCATCAATATGCTGATGACACCCAACTCTTAACACTCATTTCCATCTGACCCAGACCTGGCAGTCTCAGTGCTTACCTGGTGTCTGGCGACTGTGGGGGACTGGATGAGGGTGAGCTGACTGAAGGTGATGTTTGTGGGTAAGGCGGCGGATGTGACAGCCCCCATCATTGACGGGGTTTGCCCTCTGCTGGTTCCCCATGTTCGCAGTTTGGGTGTGCTCCTTGACCCACAGCTCCACGTGGATCTCCAGGTGGGGTCGGTGTCGAGGAGTGCATTTCGTCAATTACATCTGGTGCATCCGCTTCGACCATATGTTTCGGATAGCAACCTGGCCACCATCATCCATGCTTTCATTACCTCGAGACTGGACTATTGTAACGCGCTCTACGTGGGGCTACCCATGGTGATGATCCAGAGACTGCAACTAGTGTAGAATGTGGTGGCCTGTCTCCTTATGGGGTTGGGCCGCCGTGAGCACATTATACCGGTGCTCCGGACTCTGTATTGGCTGCCTGTAGTCTTCCGTGCCCGATTCAAGGTGTTGCTGTTAACCTATAAAGCCCTATATGGCATTGGCCCGACTTACCTGCAGGATCGCCTTACTCTCCATGCTCTGGTGTGCCCCGTGCGGTTGGCCAGGAGTACCCTCCTTGAAGTTCACCATGTGGCCCGGGGGATCACTATGAAGAGAGCGTTCTTGGTGGCCACACCTCGGCTGTGGAATTCCTTCCCGGCAGAGCCCTGGATGGCCCCGGACCTCCCTCCCTTCCAGCCTATGACTAAAATCTGGCTGTTAAACCTGGCTGTTCCACCAAGCGTTTGGCAGGGGAGATGGGGCTTGGTGTGGGGAGTTGTGGGTTAGGGAGGGGAATACATTTTTTTGCTTTCTCTTTTATTGTGCTGTTTTAGCTGTTGTTTTATTGTTTTTATATGTAAGCTGCCCCGAGCTGCCTGGAGCAGGAGGGGTGGGGTAATAAAACTTGTTAGATAAATAAAATAAATTAAATTAAATGTTTATTATACTAGTTCAGCTGTATCCGCTGTCAATAACGGCTCAATTTTATTTTTTTCCACCATAACATCATCTATTTGGAATGGGTTTGGTTAAGCAAGTAAAATAACTACATACTATAGGACTGGAGAGGAAAGGAAATACTGCTATAAGGCAGCATTCCTTCTGACATCCCTTGATACAAACCCATGGGGCAACTATCTTTAACTGCAGCATGTAATAACAAACTGGCAATAATGTTTATTCTTTGAGTTTGTGGGAATTTAACCACTTGAATGGATGTTGATATTCTATGACTGATCCAGTAACCTCTTAAAAATTTCTTGGTGAGTGTGCTTTTGAGTGCAGCCTGCTTGAAATCAAATACAGACGTTAAGAAAGGAAAAATACTTCCTTTTGAGATTTTGAATATGGCCACCATGACACACACTAGCTCTTGGTAGAACAAGAGCTCTTGGTAGTTGTGGTATGAAAGGGACAGGAATAAGTATTATGCCAGTATCTGGATCATTTTCCCCAATGGAAACCAAAAATCATTTACTCGAAACATTTTTAGAATCGGACACAATGAAATAATCCTTGCTTGATGTGGTTGTGGTATCACTCAATGCTCTGATTCATACCATGAAAACTTAATTGATGACTCTCTCTTTAACAGCTGAAATATCAAGTGTGGTTCAGTTGTGTCCAAGAATAGAACCAAAATATAGTAGATAATCTTACCTGTGATGATGGAGCAAGTCCTGCTGCCCACATTTTCCTTTCATCTCTTACAGGGTGTGGTAGGAGTGAAAGGGTTCCTAGTCTTCCCTGGCAGTGAGTTTTTGCAGGCATAAATTTCTCAGAAAAACCTGGAATTTCATGTTTTTCTCTGGTAAAACAGAAATTCTTGTGTTTTTTTTCTGGAAAAGTGTGGAAAACGAATGTAATAATTAGGTTTTTCTGGGAAATTTCAAATCACTGTAGTTCTGCTACCACATGTATAACTGAAAGTTAATCAGTAAACGGTTAATTGGTTTGTGTGAAGTAATTTGTTTTATCTTACCTTAATGGAATGAAGTAATTTGTTTTATCTTTACCTTGCAGCACTGGACAATTATGGAATTTGACAGCACCATGTAATGCTAAATGCAACTGCTTGCGCTCGCTTTATTTCCCAGTCTGCGGAAAAGATTCAGTCCAGTATTTTTCTCCCTGTCATGCAGGATGCACTTCTTTTACTGTTCAAAACAAGAAAAAGGTATTCGGTCATCTTAAATCATTAACTAGGAATAGAAGTACACAGTCCAAAAGTTGGTTGTGGAGTGAAACATATATTGTTGTGCAGTTTGCTTAAACGTTTCTCTTCTGACAAAATGGTGAATCTGCTTGCACATAGAGAGAGAGAGACAGAGCTGCATTTATGCTTGAAGGGGTTAAAGGGAACACAGCTGGACAGCCATATGACTAGAATGAACGGTTGGTGTCTTTGACTTCTTGACACCAGGTTTGTTGCAAAATTGCTCTGTAATCCCATCTTATTTTCTTTCTGCCTTTTCATTATTTTAATTGAAGACTAAACCCTTACGACATCAGTTTTCTCACATTTTCTGTTTTTAAAATATTTTGCTTGATAATGTAAACTAAATTAAATACACTTCCCAGGGGGACAAGGGCCAGGGGGTGGTGGTGGAGGGGGCAGGGGCCGCCCCAGAAACACACATAGTCTCTGTTTCTTTTCTTAACCATTTCCCTCCCCCCCACACACCCTCCTGTAGAACATAATAGTTAGAAACTGGTCTACTGAGATGAGAAAGTCCCTGCCCCTTGGCAGGAAGAACCATCTGTGAGGGCTGGACCCAGACCCAGTTGCCTCTCCCCCAGGTGTCACAGGTCAGGGGCAGCCCAGATGAGGACCGCCTGGCCCGCAGCCAATCCGGTTGAAAAGACGCACCTGGGGGACGGAAATGGATGAGGAGCTATAGGTATCCTCTCATGACTTGGGCTGCTTTTTCTGATCATCTACTGCCCTAGTGAAGAAAAGAAATAGCTGAGGTAGGGAAGGGGGCCCATAGCCAGGGATTAGTGGTGAATGGTACCTTACTTGCATCCCCCTTGGGCCCCTCCATGGGTGACCCCCCCCCCCCTCACCGGTGAGTGGTTTACCGCCCCATTTACTCTTTTACCTGTAGTGGTCGATCAAAACTTCTGCGGCGCTCCCTTCCTTGGGTGTATTTATCAGCTGGGCGGAGGCCTCCCCTTTCCTCCTTTACCAGCAGCAGTAAAGATAGTTATCACACTGTCATTATAGTTCTGCTGACTTGTGTTTGCACCTCCATCTGTCATATCTATTGTTTCTTGATATAGAGTATGGGTGATTTCAGACGTTACGGGCGGGTCCCAATCACCACGGGCCGTGGGGTGGTTCGGATCACGGCCCGGGGTGAAGGGGCGTGCCAACAGACGTGCGCCGCCTCACCCTGGGCTGCGGGGACCGGCGAACCACGGCCCGTGGTGAATGGGGCCCGCCGTAACGTCTGTCGGCACACCGTGGATCGCGGTGGGGGTGAGGCTGGGCGGCGCAGCGTGCTGCTGCATGGCCCCCCCCTGCGTTCCACAACGCCCCCCCCGCCAGACGGGCAGCGTGAGCGGCCAATCCAGCTGCTCCCGACATCGCGTTCGGGGGTGAATGGCTTCCACCACCGGCAGGGGTAAGTGAACAGACGAGACGTTTTGTTCACCCCTGCCGTGGTGGCCATTCATCACACTTCTGGACCCGCTCGCGTTCTCGGGTCCAGAAGTGTGGTGAATGCAAACGCAGCCTGCGTTTGACTGTGGTGAACATCTGGCGGGTAGCAAACAGACGTGCACCACAGTCAAACGCGGGCTGCGTTTGAGTGTGGTTCAGGCGTAGTGAATCATGGATTCGTCATATCTGAAATCACCCTTAAACTGTGAATTCTTTTCGACAGTGGTTATTTGTTGTGCTTGTATAGCACCTAGTACAAGGGAACCCAGACATCTAGGCACTACTGCAATAGAAATAACATAGTCTTATTTTGATTGCAAGCTCTTTTGAGCAGAAATTAAACAATGTTTTCAGGATGACTTGGGCACTCGTGGAAGTTGTTTATCTCCTTTATCCACGAAATGTATATACAGCACTACTGCTATGTAAATTGTAAAAATATAACTAGGATGTTGTCCTAATTTGCATTTGTTAGCTTTTCTGACAAAATATGAAGCTGTATGAGAAAGTAGTATTGACAAATGAATTCCTGTCTTGAAAATAAATAAATTAATTAAATAAGGGTTGGTTGGGTAACTAGATAGGGTTGTGGGCAGGGTGGGAGTTTTGAGGAGGAGGGAGTGAGTGCTTTACTGTATGAATTTTATTGTTTTATGGATTGTAAGCGACCTTGAACCTTTGCGGGAAGGTCACCACACTTCTGGACCAGAGAACGCAAGCGGGTCCAGAAGTGTGATGAATGGCCACCACAGCAGGGGTGAACATAAATTTGAAAAATAAATATACAATTTGAAGATTATGTGAGGAGGAAGCGACTTGTGAAGCTTATCCAGAAAGATGTGAAAGTAATGCAAGAATTATTGTTTATCAGCAACTGTCTCCATGATGTAAAGGTTGAAATTGAATAAGAAAAGAGTATAACGCTAGAGAATTAAAAAACCATTGCAGTAATGCTACCCTTCAGGCTCCATATGCAATATTATTATTGCTATTAATACAATGATATTTTTATAATGAATGCACGGTGCTCCAGCAGAGATTTGGGCTTCATTTAAATACTTTGTAATATACTTGGTGTCCCAAATATCTTACAACCGAAATAAGTAAAGGGGTGAGAGGAAAGAAGTATTATCTACAAAGACAGGCTAAGAGATCAAGTCATAGGACTGGAAATGATCTAAAAGATCATTATGTCCAACCCTCTGCACTGAGGCAGGATTAACAAGATCTAAATCACCCACACAAATATTTAGCTAGCAATCTCTTAAAAGCCTTTATTGAAGTGATTTTTATCCAAGGTTGTATTGGAAGCCAAGACCCGGATCCAAGGTTTACATGTTCGCATGTATAGACCTAACCTACTATGTGCACATGTATGATGCTACATGTGAAGCCCACAACCACCCAATTGCACTGTCGCACACCTCAGGAGGAAGCAGAGCTGTGATTGGCAAAGCCAGTGGCAGTGCAGTCAGGAAGCGATGGGCTTCATGTGTGGCATCATGCCCGTGCACACTGCATGCACATGTGCACAGGTTAGTTCCACGTGTGTGCAGACCTTGAATTATGGCCCAGATATCTAGCCATCTTCTCTTTATAACCACACTGACAAACAATGACTCTGCAGGCCATTATTGACCTTTTCTTCCTTCCTCTCTCCAAAAGGCCATCACATTGTAGTTCTGCAGGAAAATCCTCCAAACATCCAAATCTTACCCTCATTTCCTTGTTTTACCCTAATGAAATAATGGGGAGCCCACTGTTGCTGCACATAGATGCTGAAGAAAAGCTCTGCTCGGAGCCACCACCTGGCAGGTGAAATTCAGTTATCTTAAAAAAGACTGCAGGTCACGCAAAGTGACCTTTTTGGCAGTAAAGACCCTCTTGACAGCACTGTAATGAAAGCAGTTTCTCCAAAGGCAGCTGTGATGCACCCTCTACTGGATCCCGTTCAATACCCAGATAGGTGATCCAAGCGGCTAGCGCTTCTGTTTTTTCAGGGGCCAAGGGAACACCATGCTCTGCAGCCATTTCATGAAACTGCCTAAGACGAAAGGCACACTCCCCCATCCCAGAATGCTTTGATAACAGGAAATCACCCAGACAATGAGAAATAAGTCTACAACTTGTCCTTTTCCTGAAAGCGAACTCTAGCATCTGGCTGAAAGTCTCAAATGCTACACAGGATATAGAGCATCCCATGGGCATAGTTCTGTCAAAATAAAATTTCCCTTCGAATTGAAAACCCCAAATGCCAGAATAATCCAGGCGCGCTGGCATAAGACCTACTTAATGTCATGTTTCGCCAGCAACGCCCTCTTTCCACAGTCCCTAACCATACAGTCAAATCAAATGAAAATATTTCACTGAACACAAGGTAGTATCTATTGCGTCATTCATTAATTCCCCCTTTTGGATATGAAAGATGATGAATAAGATGATATTCCCCTGGTATCCTCTTTTGTTCAATCCCCAAAGGGGACACCCTAAAATTTTGAAATGGCAGGACTGAGAAAGGGCTGGTGACCCTACAACCCTGAATTTCCTTATTGATCTTCTCCCATGCTATGGCTTCACAGCCCTTCAAAAACTGAAGATTTTCGGTCCAAGTCTGACTCCTAACCCCAGAATAGGGAAGATGAAACCCCTCTGAAAAACCCTTAAGCAAATAAAAAGCTTCAGTCGCGATGGGATATCCCGCAAGCAACCTACTCAGAACTGAAATCCTAGTTGGAGTGGGTGCCTTTATACTGAGTTCCTTCGGCAGGAGAAAGTGAAGAGCCCTTTGGTAGGCCAAACTAATGTGAACCTCTCCTTCTACCCTTTCCTTGCTTGTTCCTTGAGCAAAAAAGGACAGAGTGCCTTCCCAGATACATTGAGCACTCATGCCTAAAATTGCAGGGGGAACGAAAACACTTTCTCTTCTCAGAAAATTTGAAACACGAGAGGTTAGAACCTCCTTGCTTGGCACTCCCGGATTGGTCTGTATCAGTCTTGTCACGCAATCTTTTAGTCAAGATGTGCCCGCTTATCCGTACACAATAAACCCGACATCTGAAAAAAGCACTATAACTGCAATTGGCCTTTATGAAGGTCCCAGTGCATTGCCAGGTTTATTGCTGCCTGCATTTGAAAAGTCTTGTCCTACCGTAACCAATCTGGTCCCTGAAATGTGTTTATAAGCCCTATGTATTATGTCAAAATACTTTAGCACGGCAGATGCTCTCTGGGGCTGCGCGGTAAAATGACCCCCATATAAATTGTATAGGCCGAAATCCACTTATTCCAGTTTTGTTCAGCTTTTGGTTTTTTAACCTTATCTACTTTCCTTTTCTCTGACTTTTTGTTTAGGTCAGGTACAGGCTCCCTAAACAGCAGGGAAAAAATATCCACGTATTCTCCCTTCCATATGTTTTCCTGTGTATTCTGCAGTAGGCGCTCCCCAAGTGGCACAGATACTTCTGCGTAGGGGATCACAGATCCCACATACTATTGAGGGTGATCTACCTCACTTGTATCTTGCCTCACTACAATCTGGCTCAGGGTTCCTTGCAGCACACCACTTACAGTCAACCCTTGCCACACCTGCCAGTAGCCCTGTTTAGGAGGAGAACTCTGGGCCCACTGGGGAGCAAACACAGAGGGCATACCCATCTTCCACATACTGCTGTCCCAATAGAAACTTCCCCTACCTCCTTGTGCATTGGGGAAGGGGCCACTGTTGAGACCATACTAGCAGTGGGCTGACTCCCTGGTGGTGCAGGCCCCTGCACAGTCCCAGGTCCTGCTTCTCTCATCTAACCACTGCTGCAGGTCTGCTCCAGACCATGCGGCAGCTGAAAAGCACTTGCAAGGAGCCCCGCTTCTTACGACTTCTCGTCAAGACATGAAAGCCGAACAACCGAAGCTGCTGGGCTCTCACTGCCGCAGTTTACTCCCTCCCCAGCCTATTTGAAAGCAATGGGGAGAGCTCCCAGCCAGCCAGCCTTGCTCGCTCCTCTGCCCTCTCCCCCCACCTGCCATCATATCTCCAGGCATGGGAGTGGCTATAAATCCCCCGCCCATCTCTAGCAATGGGGGACCATTCTGATGTAATCCTGATAACCAGAACATGACAATAAAACATGCCTTTTTTCTCAGTCAGTATGTTTAAAATGACCATAAAACAAAGTCAGAATTTAGTAAGTGATGCCATGTCTATATCAAATAGAATTATTGGGGCCTTATACGTATGTTGTATCTTGTTTGAATTTTCTCTTTTCAATAAGACTGGCTGAAAAATCTGAAATCATGCAATAAATAAAGTATATATTTTGTTTTTAATCTTAAACAATTTACAGTTGTATATATTATAAAATAATTTTGTTTCTTGTGTCTCTTACTTATAGATTTATAACAATTGTTCCTGTATTGGGAATCCAGTAAACTTGCCTATTAGAGAAGAAGTCACTTTTGAAGCTATAATTGGGAAATGCAAATCACAATGCACAGTTCTTCCTTTATTCCTAGCAGTTTTCTTTTTTGCTATAGTTTTTACTTTTATGGCAGTTACTCCAACTATTGTAGCCATTCTCAGGTATGTAGTCTTCATGTTTTTCACTCTTATTCCTGTCTCCACATAAGAGTTAAAATTAGAACTATTTTGTAGCTTCCAAGTGAAATCTTCACACTCCACAGCAGGAGTATAAGTAGTGCTAGAGTCACTCAGAATCTGGAAAGCCTTGCTTAAATGTATACTAACTTCTTGGTTCTTTCTGGGATTACCTCTTATACCCTGAATCCTGTTAGAACTGAGTTTTCTTCCCAGCAAAAATTATAATTAAAGTTAAATTATCAGAGCGCCAATCTCTAGTTATCAAGATGCCTCGTAAACAAGCACATGCCTCTGTAACTATGGATGAAACTGCAAATTAACCCAGTGGGTTACCCGGCCCTTCGTTGGGTGCCCAGATTCCCCCACCCCTGTAAACTGTTATGCGTGGGATCTTATTCCAGATTGGAACTTATATTTTTCCTTGTACTCAAAAAGGAGCAGTCAGTACTCTGATGTTTTTAAGCTTTACTTGAAATAGTAAATAGTACTATTCTCTTGAAATAGTAAATAGTACTATTCTCTTGAAATAGTAAATAGATTCAGTTACGCAAGAAGACAAACGTATCAGTTACAGAAGAAGGAAGAGAGAGAAGCACTTAAGTACATTAAGAAAGATATGAAATAGCGTGAGAAAAACAAAACTTAACACATACTTAGGCAAAGACATACATACAATCTTGCAAGATGGCTTCCAGTTAAACAAAGAGAGCCGAAGAATTGAACATAAGTTGAACATGCTGTTATATAAGCTTTCATGATGAATATAGACCCACATTTGACATAAATTACTAGTGTCAAAATGTTCTGTCTTACGAACGCTTATGTCCCAAAATAAAGATGTTTATGAAATATGTTAAACATATGTTATGTTCCCTTATCAACCTCCTGTAATATCAACAGGCTTCTCTGATCTAACCTCGAAAGATTTGAACATTCCCCTAGTTTGCTTTTACTCATAAAACTTCTGCTTATAAAATCAATTTCACATAATACTCTTTTGGGGGTAAATGAGGCAAAGGTTTCCACCCCCCACCCCACAAAATCTATACACTCCCTGGGGTGACTCTTCCGGCTGCTGCTCCTGGCCGCTGCTCAGCTGAGCTGGAATTTTCCTGCTCTGATTTTTCTGAGCAAAGTGGAGCGAAGAGACCTCTCTTGGCCAAGTGGTGCACCGCAGTCCCCATTGTGGGGTACCTGTGTGCTCCCGGGGCTGACTCGCCCAGCTGCTGCTGCTCCTCCCAGATGCTGCTCTTGCTCTTGGTTCCTGCTCAGCTAAGCTTGGTTCTTCTCATTTAGCTTTCTAAGTGGGTGGGGGATTGGAGGCCTCTCCTGGCACACCAAGCTCCAGCTTCTGACTGAAGGCATTGTGCATACGATCGTGCGCTGGGAGACCTCCTTGCTCTCTTCCCCCCCCCCCCTCCGGGCTCAAAAAAGCCAAGCAAGAAGAACCCAGTTGCACTGGGAAACCTCCTTCTTCTCTCTTTCCCCCCCCCCCCCCACACCCCTGTTCAGAAAAGCCAAGGAAGAACCTAGCTCAGCTGAAGGGCGTCAGCCTGGGAAGCGCGCTGGGAGCCCATTGGTGTCCAATTGGTGCCCAAACATGGGAAGGCAGAATCAGGCACCCCAGATTCAACAGGGTGCCCACTTTTGTAGGTGCCCACTTGCACCTGTAGGTGGTACATTTTCAAGAACAGACCAATATTCAAAGCCTCAGTTCACAGGCGAAAAAGGTCTTCTAAAGCTCAAATTTTGTTTGCAGGTGTGTGCCAGACAAACAGCATTCCTTTGCTCTGGGTGTGCAATCATTGTTTCTACGAATAGTTGGTATGACATTTATTTATTTTTTTACTTAAATACCTCCAGCAGCCCAACATACTGAATTATCAGAACTCCTTTTTAAATCCCCAGAATAACTCATTTATAGAAAATATCTCTGAATAGAATAGTGTTTTGCAATCTTGTCAGCTGAAAGGTAATGCAAAGCCAAACATAACATAGGAGATGTTGTGGTTTTAAATAGAGTACATGTATACAATAACTACTTACAAAGAGAAATGTGACTAATGTTTACAAAATAAGTAAGAAAAGTGAAAGGGAATGGTAAAGGAACAAAATCCTAATTTTTGAAAGTATTTACAGAAGGGCTTCTGACCTAAAAAAACCAAACAAACAAGCCTGACCTTAAAATGTTTTTTTGTAGTAGATTCACCAAACCAAAAATAAAACATTTCTATAGCACTTAAGGAAAACAGGCTTATGAGCTTCTTTCAGTCATTATTTTTTGTGATTCTGAAACAAAAGTTACCTTTAAACCAATATTTCAAATATTTTATTATTCTAGAAATATAAAGGCTTTACGTTTGTCACTGCTTACATTTTTTTTAAAAAAGTTTGCCTACCAGGTGCAATAATCCCATTGAAGGAAATATTTAATGTTTCTTTAAAAAAAGCCCTTCCTAAACTGATTGCATAATTAAGCTATGTATTTACATAACTTTTCAAATTACCTCAGAGTTCTTTATAAATTATGTCTATGGCCCTTTTTATTAGACACTCCCCTGCATGGACACCTATCCACTACGCGGGGGAGCATCCTTGGGTACTTTCAGACATGATGCTAACCACCCTTGGTGGTTATTTATGCTTGTTGCAGGACTGCATAGGGCACCAATACAGCCCTGCAACATGCATAAATAACCACCAAAGGTGGTTACAGGGTGGTTAGCGTCATGTCTGAAAGTACCCCTTGTAACTGTGAGGGTGCGCTACCGCAACCCGCGTACCCCCTTCATGCATGGAACAACCAGTGACAATGCAGGTTGCTTCGTGCATGGGGATGCATGGAATATGGGTGTTCACCTGGAGGCACCCACACCGCCTCGCCCCCCAGCTGTGGCCAGTTTAAAAAGGGCCTATATCTCACATCCTAAAGTCACCTCTTGCATGGAAGGCGATAACAATGGGCATGCTACTCAGGGTGTTTTTAGACAAGCACCTCCCCACCCATCACCCACCCATCATGCATGTTGCAGGGCCACATTGGTTCCTTATTGGTGGGGAGGTGCTCGTCTAAAACATCCTCAGTAATGGAAGGGGAGTAAATGTTGGTCATACAGAGCAGGACAAATTTATAGCATCTACTCAGAGAAGAAAGGATGTCCGTTTGGTAGGAATTGTCTGAAAGACCTTTATGATACAACTCAATGGTTCTCCTTTCAAGCTCAGAAAAGCAAAGACCTAAATGAAACTGAGGAGATACATTTTCAGGAAATCTAGGTGCTTAAAGCTGGTGCGTCATCTGCAAATTAAATCTGTATAACCTGTTATTCTCTGGTTTCAGTTGTTTTAGTTTATTTATTTTCCCATTATTTT
>QEPC01003766.1:2131101-2145079 GCA_003113815.1 Sphenodon punctatus | reverse complement strand
ACCCCTGTTCAGAAAAGCCAAGGAAGAACCTAGCTCAGCTGAAGGGCGTCAGCCTGGGAAGCGCGCTGGGAGCCCATTGGTGTCCAATTGGTGCCCAAACATGGGAAGGCAGAATCAGGCACCCCAGATTCAACAGGGTGCCCACTTTTGTAGGTGCCCACTTGCACCTGTAGGTGGTACATTTTCAAGAACAGACCAATATTCAAAGCCTCAGTTCACAGGCGAAAAAGGTCTTCTAAAGCTCAAATTTTGTTTGCAGGTGTGTGCCAGACAAACAGCATTCCTTTGCTCTGGGTGTGCAATCATTGTTTCTACGAATAGTTGGTATGACATTTATTTATTTTTTTACTTAAATACCTCCAGCAGCCCAACATACTGAATTATCAGAACTCCTTTTTAAATCCCCAGAATAACTCATTTATAGAAAATATCTCTGAATAGAATAGTGTTTTGCAATCTTGTCAGCTGAAAGGTAATGCAAAGCCAAACATAACATAGGAGATGTTGTGGTTTTAAATAGAGTACATGTATACAATAACTACTTACAAAGAGAAATGTGACTAATGTTTACAAAATAAGTAAGAAAAGTGAAAGGGAATGGTAAAGGAACAAAATCCTAATTTTTGAAAGTATTTACAGAAGGGCTTCTGACCTAAAAAAACCAAACAAACAAGCCTGACCTTAAAATGTTTTTTTGTAGTAGATTCACCAAACCAAAAATAAAACATTTCTATAGCACTTAAGGAAAACAGGCTTATGAGCTTCTTTCAGTCATTATTTTTTGTGATTCTGAAACAAAAGTTACCTTTAAACCAATATTTCAAATATTTTATTATTCTAGAAATATAAAGGCTTTACGTTTGTCACTGCTTACATTTTTTTTAAAAAAGTTTGCCTACCAGGTGCAATAATCCCATTGAAGGAAATATTTAATGTTTCTTTAAAAAAAGCCCTTCCTAAACTGATTGCATAATTAAGCTATGTATTTACATAACTTTTCAAATTACCTCAGAGTTCTTTATAAATTATGTCTATGGCCCTTTTTATTAGACACTCCCCTGCATGGACACCTATCCACTACGCGGGGGAGCATCCTTGGGTACTTTCAGACATGATGCTAACCACCCTTGGTGGTTATTTATGCTTGTTGCAGGACTGCATAGGGCACCAATACAGCCCTGCAACATGCATAAATAACCACCAAAGGTGGTTACAGGGTGGTTAGCGTCATGTCTGAAAGTACCCCTTGTAACTGTGAGGGTGCGCTACCGCAACCCGCGTACCCCCTTCATGCATGGAACAACCAGCGACAATGCAGGTTGCTTCGTGCATGGGGATGCATGGAATATGGGTGTTCACCTGGAGGCACCCACACCGCCTCGCCCCCCAGCTGTGGCCAGTTTAAAAAGGGCCTATATCTCACATCCTAAAGTCACCTCTTGCATGGAAGGCGATAACAATGGGCATGCTACTCAGGGTGTTTTTAGACAAGCACCTCCCCACCCATCACCCACCCATCATGCATGTTGCAGGGCCACATTGGTTCCTTATTGGTGGGGAGGTGCTCGTCTAAAACATCCTCAGTAATGGAAGGGGAGTAAATGTTGGTCATACAGAGCAGGACAAATTTATAGCATCTACTCAGAGAAGAAAGGATGTCCGTTTGGTAGGAATTGTCTGAAAGACCTTTATGATACAACTCAATGGTTCTCCTTTCAAGCTCAGAAAAGCAAAGACCTAAATGAAACTGAGGAGATACATTTTCAGGAAATCTAGGTGCTTAAAGCTGGTGCGTCATCTGCAAATTAAATCTGTATAACCTGTTATTCTCTGGTTTCAGTTGTTTTAGTTTATTTATTTTCCCATTATTTTCCCATTATTTTTGTATAATTCAAAACTTTACAGGCACCATTCCTGGACCAATTCTGTTTGGCGTGACAATAGACAGTACTTGTACTCTATGGGATATGGATGATTGCCAAGATGTCGGAACCTGCTGGGTCTATGACAACACAAAAATGGCCTACATGCTGATGGGTATAAGTAAGTAACTGCTTCTTTAACACTTAAGTATTAAGGAAATACAAATGGCTCTCAAACTTTCTAACGGTGCTGGTTTGAAGTTTATCATTGAAATTGTTCCAGTGAAGAATTTAGCTTTGACAGTATGGATTTTATTTTTTTATATACAAAACCTTGTAAAAAAAGTTAGAATAAAGTTAAGAGTTAAAAGTCAAGGTTGTGACTTTTAAAAATTCAGTTTTTCCTGCTTTAACCTGATATATCAGTATTTCAAGGTGAAATTGTGTGTCAAAGTAGGAAATATCAAAATTTCATTTAGTTTTGAAATTTTCATAGATTTAAGACAAACAGCATTGTTAGATTGGTTAGCTGTATTTTTAAATAGAAAAAGGTATAGATATTTTGATTACTACCATGAGAAAAAATAACTGGCGATTACTAAAATACAAATATGGATTGAAATATTATCAAATACTTTCTAGGCAGATAAGGCAAGTTGCTTGTCATAAAGAACGTATCATAAGCCCTTTTTACAAGGGCAGCGGTGGGTGGGGGGATGAGTGTGCTACCGCGGTGGGGGGAAGTGGGTATGCGCCTGTGGGTGTGCTCCTGCGCACACCCATCTCCACTCACAGAACCTTCTCCAGTTTATCGGATGCCTGCATGGGTGGGTGATGGGTAGAGGTGGGTGTTGCGTGGGAGCGTGCACGCACCTCCACCCACCTCCTGTGCTGTTTGCACGGATGAACACCCATCCCCTCACCCACCGCTGTGGCATGTACATGGATGCCCCCCACATCTCTCACCCGCCCTCATACCTGGGGCGGGGTGGGGTCATGTAAAAACGGCCATAGATAAAAGACATAGCAGTTGAACAAAGGACAAGAACCCTAGCTCATGTTAGAGCATTATGACTACGGAGAGATATATGTGAGAGAGTATAGTTGTAGTGCCTTCAGAGGTGGGTTTTAAAGGTCATGCGCTAATATATGTAATATATATTTTAGTGTTTGACATTTTAGCGTTCTTGGTCCTGAATGTGATGGTTCTACCTTCCTAGAAGAGTTTTTGTTTTGTTTTTTATCTTATAGAAGAAGTATTGAGAATATTATGTCTGATCTTCCCTAGTTTTGTCAGAAGGCCTTTTAGAAATCTGGAATGAACTTGGGTATCTCTTACCAAAACATTTCATTCATTAGAGATTGAAATCGTTGCTAAAAATAAGCTAAATCATAGCTTTTACCATGTTAAAAATTCCCTTCCCTAGTTAATAACCTTTCAGTCTGACTTTTAGAAGTGCCAAAGGCCTTTTCAGAGATTGCTGTGGGTAGTGCTGAAATGAGAATCAGATTGGTTCTCGCGATAATTTTGCAGGAATTGAGAATTGTTGCCAAGATTTTGCAGCTTTTTTTGAACCCCAATCGAGATCTCGGACGAAACTTGATTTATCAGTTACCGCAATTTACTGTTTACCGGTTTCTGTGGGGTTTTGCCATTTATCGGTTGTATCGGTATTGTGGTTTACCATGTGCCATGTTTACCGGTTACTGTGATTTGCCATTTACCATGTTTATTGGTTATTGGTGTATTGGTTTATTACCATGTTTATTGGTTATTAGTTTATTGAGTTTTTTGCTTATTGGTTTATTGGTTATAATATTTAGTTATTTGTTAGGTTATTTTGGAATTTGGACAATGTGATCTTTTGTATTGTTCTTACTACTGTATGTTTGTATATTTTTTTTATTGCTTACGCATATGTTTGGTTCAAGTTGTGTTGGCCATGTGGCTTACAACTTTAATAAACTTACTTAGTTACTTACTAGGCTATTGGTGTTTATTGGTTTATTCATTATTGGTTTATTACCATGTTTATTGGTTTATTGGTTACCATATTTATTGGTTATTGGATTTGACTCACTGGCAACCCAGTAAACAACAACCCGGTAAACGGTAACTCGGTAACTAGCAATCCAACAGTAAATGACAATCCAGTAAAAGGTAATTCGAGAGAAGATTCTCGACCGAGAATTGTAGACAGAGAGCAGTTTTCAATGATCAATTCTCGATTAAAACAAGACAAGAATCTTGATTCTTGGCAATAACTGAGAAAAAGTCAAAATCGAGTTTCAGTCCTAGCTGTGGGTGCTCAGTCCCTTTGAAAAATCAGGTAGTTATGTACCTCCCTCACTCTTACCTCTTGCAAAACTTTTTTGCTTCGTATATTGTGACAGACCACAAAAAATTCACATGCTAAGTATTTTCCTTACAGGTTAATTCTAAGGAAGAAATTAAAAGAGGAAAGTAGAGGACACTTTATAAATAATAGTTGGAGTATGTGACAACATGACTGAAGGGATTTAATCGAGAATAGTTCAATCAGGTCCCCAGTGCATGCCTAATTAACTACCTGAGATACGGATTTACTATTTTTAGTCCAGAGTTTCTGACTCCAGGTACCAATATTTTGACTTCGGTAGCATTTTTTCTGACTTCCCAGCTAGATTTTTCCAAGTTCTGCTACTGATTTACCATTTACCGATTGGTAAAATGGTAAATTGGTAACACCAATATCTGGTATTTTGGGGTAATTGAGTGCCTGACAGGGCTTTCGGGTACTGATCAGGCACCCGATAGACTGCACAAAAATGTGGGTACCACCTGCAGGTAGCAAAGGTGCTTGCCCGTTTTAGCTGCTCTTAGGGTAAATAAAACTTTGCTTTATGTCTTCAGAACAGTTTACAGAATTGGTGATACATTTTATAGAGAGCCACAACTGATCTTTTTTTCTCCTATTCAAAGGTGCAGTTTGTAAAGTGATTACTATTTTCTTTATTATTTGTGCACTCTTCTTGTATAAGCCTCCACCAGAACGAAGCGTGGCTTTGGAAAAGGATGCTGAAATGGTGTCTACTGTGCAGATGTAGCATGTCTTGAACAAAACAAGAACAGCAGCAACAATAAAAAGCCTGCTGCTGGAGGACAGCCATGTGATTTTATTTTGTCAGTACAGCATTACCTACTGAATATGTAAGATACCAGTACTGGATTAGTTCTTGAACAACTTTCAATGTGTGTGGTTTGTTTGTTTTTTTAAAAATTGTCAAGCTTTTACGTCTAATTCAATTTTAAGAAAGCATTTCTATTCTGGCAGTATGCCTTTTTAAATATCATAGGTCACAAATTAAGATAATAGCACTTCCTTTTTAAACCACAAATCAAAAATACTGTAAATATGAGAAGCTCAAGTAATTCTTTGTACTTCAGCAGAGTGCAGTACTACAAAAACCCAAACTGGAATGCTAAGAATCATCATTTGCAGACAATTGCACTGCCCACAAAGTCGTCAGATGCAGTGTACTTCAAGAAAATAGACTGTACAACCCAAATAGAAAGTTAATTTCTTTAATAATAAGAATAAAACAAGTTTATATACGTCACACCAGCAGGAATGGTTTAAATATGTGCATCTCTTCTTGGATAATAAATTATATTTAATACTTTAGTCTTATATAAAATTATTTGCACTACTGTTTCATATCTAAGGATAAAGGTGGGTTACTATACATATACTTCAGAACTGAGCACAGGGTACAGCTGTGCTATCAGTCACACTTCCTCTTTTTTATTCTAGAGTTTGAGCTGTTTTAGTTTGCTCAGTTTTGCTATCAGCAGATTACATTACAACTTCAAAATTATTTTCTCCTTTGTAGAAATTGCATAACTTCTTTATACTTATTCTTTTGCCTGAGTGAGGCTGCATCTTCTATTCACTATTAAGTTATACTCTTAGTATGACACTCTTGCAGCAGATGCACGTGCAATAGATCGCTTATTTTGTTACCTCTGGTTATGTGACATTTTGTACACTTAAATTGCAGGGCAGCAGTGTCATTGAGAAGTTCTAATTCAAAATGGAAACCTATGCAGAGCACTGCAATTAGATCTTTGTAAATGTTCCAGAAAAACATAGTTAGTGCCCTGTCTGCCCTTATTTTTATTTTCCCCTCTAAAACCAAATATGCTGTGATTACATACATACTAGAGATATGCCTAGTTAGAAGTAGGGCATGATTCCTTAGTGTCAGAAGACCCGTCAGTGGTTCTTCAACATAGTTATATTTGAGTAGATAATAGCATAAACTGAGTGTAAGATCATGAGCCCCATCTTGAGACATATTTACCACCCTACGTACATGTTTAATTTTAAACACATACTAGTCTAATTCAGCTGAAATTACTTCCTTGCATATTTAAAGCTAAAATATGTATAAATGTTAGCAGAATTGGGTAATCGGTCCTTCTCAGCTCCCCTCTTCACATTTACTTTCTCCTGTCCTCTCCCACTTCCCAAAGAAGTCTAAGATAAGAAGGAAAAAATAAAGTATGTAGGAAAAAGTACTGTGAGCTGACACTGCTGAGAATCTCTTTAACAAAGCACCCCTATTCTGCTGTGCTTGTTCAGCTGGATTACTTTGCCTTATGTCATCGACTATATTTTCCAAACTTCTTTCTTGAAAGGGATTATATATAATACTTACTTGATGCAAATGTTCTACAGTTCATGCATTATATACTGTAGTATATATACAATATGAAGCATTATTCGTGTCTGTTTTTTATTTTAGTATTTTGTATAATTTGGATTAACATTTTAAAAGCCTAAGTTTTGATTAAATGTAGTAATCTTAAAATATTTATAAAGCAGTTGTAAAAAGTTACTTTGGAAACCAACACATTTGTGATTGTACAATGTTCATTAAATTGCCATACATAGTTTGTATTAGACTATATCCAAAAGAGATTCTTTCAAGATACAATTTTAAAAATACTTTAAAAAATATTTTTCATAATTACAAAACAAATTAATATATTTTTTATTTTTTACTCTCTGTGTGATAGTACATTATTTTAGAATTGCTTCAGGGTGATCAGTTTATGCCCCAATATATTTTTTGCATCAGTGAATCAATTTTTCCCCTGGAAACAAATACACATAGTAACTATGGAAACTTGGTGGGGTCAACCTAAACCCCGCAGATGGGTGCGCGCAGAACACTCAATGCACATGCACGTATACATGTGAAACACGCATATACCCCCTGTCACGGGGACCGCAACACAGATGCAAACCATGCAGTTGGCGCATGTGGAAGTGCACACGGATTTGGGGGATCACGCCTATGTACAGGAAGTAATGCAGCCATGTTTTGAACCTAGTAAATTCTAGCAATTTTGTAAAATAAGAGAGATTTGTTTTTTAGAAAATAGGATGTAAATATTTTATTAAATGCAAATAGAGTATTTAATTATATTGTCTAATTGAAATAAATATTTTAATCTAATATTTCATGCTGTGGCATACTTGTTTTTAATATTGGACTATATGAGTTGGAATGGTAGCTTGATTGATTTGCTTTAGCACGTATATCTGTTTAGCGTTGAGGCAAGAATGTAACAACATACCCTTTCCCTTATTACAAATGTCCGTGTGCCCATTTCCCCCTCGTGTTCTCTCTCGCATATATTTGCAGATGAATGGGGAGTACACTGTACCTTTTGGGAGTCAGGAAGATCTTTCTAGACCAGCATCGTTGACCCAAACTGGATCCTGGAAGAGAACCCAAAAACTCTATGCTGCTTCTATATATAGTTTTATAGAGGACACTTAATGGCTAAATGCTACTGTTTCTTTGGTTTGGCAAATTAACATTGTAGAAATATATATTTCATTATAAAGGTGTAAATAACTTGTATTTTATAGTTCCTTGTTCTGAAGTCCTTATGAGAAACTCCTGTTGAATTCAATTGAAGATATGCTTGGTTATCCTCTAACGACTAAAAGAACGTCAGTTTAGATAAGGTTCTGTCTATTGCAGAAGCTCTCCTACTGTGTGTTAAACAAGGCAACTTATGATGTGCTGAAATATCTAGTATTTTCCACACATCTCTAAAATGATACGGTTTGCTGCTGTCAATAATGATTATTAGGGTATCTAAAATTACATTGGCTATTAACATTTTCAAAAACGAACCTTGCAAAATCTTTGCAGGTTATGGCACCACCAACTAGAAATTTAAATGTAGTTTTGAAAGAATAGAGGAAGAACTGATTGCATTGCAATTTTGTTGCCTAAACAAACAAACATCCAAAATTGGATTTCAGATGCAGAGAATAAAATAAAGCTTATGTAGAATTTTCCCCTGGCTGCCACCATGCAAAGTGACATATTCCAGCTAAAGACTATTATTATTATTTTCTATTTAATCCCCCACCCCTCTTCTCTCTAAAAGACTCAGGGCAGCATACAAAGAAATACAAAAATACAAACGCTACATCTGTATAAAACCTCAAATGACTTGCATATAAAATTACAATTTAAAAACCCACTATAATATTACGATCTTTTATTCTCCCACCCCTATGCTCGTACCTCCTCTCTCAGATGGATTAGGACGAAACCTTCTCCCCTTACTCCCCATGCTTGTGCCCTTACAGAGGAGTCAGGGCATAAACCCCTTCCCACAGCCACCCCCAGACCCTTATTCCCCCTCACAGAGCTATCCAAACACCCTTGCGTACCTCAAACATTCCCATACTGGAGTTGCCACTTTTTGCTATTTGACCTTGAGACTCCCACTTGGGCCTATGAGAATCTCGGGTCAAATGACAAGAGGTGGCAACCCTGTCCCTTACCCAACCGTACGTCATCCTCACCCCTTAAAAAAGCAGAAAAAACCCACAAGCAGCATCAAAAAGGGTCTCCAGTATAGTTGCCATCAAACAAGATGTCCAACACCTCACCTTGATCGCTGGTGAACAGCCACCTACCAGAAAGCGCTTTTAGGTAGCTGCTCTCACAGCTTCTGTAGCCCTTAAAATACCACCTGTAGACATTGGGTGAAAACATACATGACGCTAACCACCCTTGGTGGTCATTTATGCACGTTTCAGGGCTGCATAGGGCACCAGTACAGCCCTGCAACATTCATAAATAACCACCAAGGGTGGTTAGTGTCATGTCTGTTTTCCCCCAATGAGGAAGCCCGTGTCAGAAGGAGGACGTGGCCCAGCAAACACCTTCCCCAGCTGGGGAGTGTCTCACCATTCCTGTTCCCTTTCCCTCGTATTAGGAAACTGATCTGTTATCTATTGATCTTAGTGGCAAATAAGATGAGCTGCTTTTTATTGCTTTTAACCCTTCAGGGTCAACTGTGCTCAAAGAAATAAATTTTGCTGCTGAATTCTAATATACTGCACCTGTGCAGTGCCATTGAATTCCAGGGGGTTGCACAACTTCCAGTGAACTGAAGGGCTGCTCTGCCTTGTGTGAGATGTCATGATTCTATAGACATGATTGTGCTGCCATAGTTTCAGCCAGAGCTTTAAAGATTCCCTGTCGTATTCCCTCCAACACTTACGATACAACATGCATCCTATTACTGAGGAACAGTAATAGAGTGCCAGTGTTAAAACTTAAAAATTATGGCAAGTTGGAACATTGGTTTCTATCCAGTTCCTAAAAGCAGCCAGTATTAGAGGCAGTATATAAGGACCAGTGGGTAATTCTGGAATGATTCATACCTTGATGGCTGAGCAAAACAGTGAATCCTCTGGCCTTCTTGTTAATAGCCAATCCATTGATGGTAATGGAAACTTGCAGGGGCACATACCAAAGGACCACATGACACAAAGTATTGGTATGGAAGGGGCATTGGCCACAACTTTATTGAATACAGCATCACTCGTGGCATCCAGTATCAGGGTATGCTTTGCTTTATCCTGGGGCACCCCAATAAAAGGGGTTCTGCCCCTTACAAACTGGTGGGCAGCTCCTAGCAGTGTCTAACTTGTGCCAGTATCGGAGAGGGAACCATGAACAGTTTCTGCTGTCAACTAAATTTCCCAGGGAGGTGGAAGCAGCTGCCTTGATCCTCTCCTTTTTGTGGTCTCACATTATTGTGGAACAGCCCCTTGAGCCCGATGGTAGTGAGGGAAGTGGGAATATGGGGAGGCAGCCTCGCTCAGCTGCGCACAGCCTGATTTGGGGCCATCCCCCATCTGACTGTTAATCGCCATTTATGTAATGATATACCCCATCCTTCAGGGTGTTTATACTCAATTACGTTCCCTGTCTGATATTCACCTACAGTTGCAACTTTAAGCATTGGGATCATCAGACTACCGCCTACAAGAACAACCTGTTATGGAGAAGGCAAAACAACCCACACTTCAGTGGCTAATCATGAGAAACATAACAAATTCCTTCTCAGCCCTGAAGTACAGTGACTAGTCATGCCAATGCAAGATCTTGTATAACATACAATATAAAGCTCTCACCACGTCTTAATACAAGACATGGGTGGGTGGGATTTCCTTCTCCACCTGTGGAACTGATGAACACGGAGAGCTGCTCAGGTGGCGAGGGGCTTCCTATAACCACTTGCCCATCCCCGCCCCCAGGTGTCTTTCAGCCTAATTGGCTTCTTGCCAGTTATGTGCACGGTGACCTCTTCTGGGCAGCCACTCACCTGTGATACCTGGGTACGGGGGAGGGGCAACTTGGTTCCAGTCCAGCCCCACAAATCATTCCACCTGCTAAGTGGCAGGGGCTTTCCCCTCTATGAATGTCTCTACTTTTTTTGTGGTTCAGTCCTAGATTGTGTGAGAAAGTTCTTCCCTTTTTATTTGTTTTTAATCTGCCACCCAGGGGCAGTTTCTTCCCAGGGGTGCCAGAGCACCCGCTGCCTCTGCTGTCTTTTTCAACACTGAAATGGGTGTTGTGTGGTGGCTGCCACATCCCTCACATCAAAATTGGCAATGATTTCAGGTTGCAGTCACCACCAATTTTAAATGCTGCTCCTGCAGCGCTGATGCAAGGAAGGGAGCTTTCCACACACGTGCAAAAGGGCGCAGCGCTGAAAGGCCCTGTGTGCTTCTGGGCATTCTCCTTAGCTTGGGTGCACCAAGATTTGAAACAGTTGAGGTGCACCCAAGCTGAGGAGCATGCACAAAAGTGCACAGTGCCTTTCAGCGCTGTGTGCTTTCGTGCCTGTTGGCTGGCCAGCTTGGAGCTGGGTGGGGGAAGGGAGAGCAAAGGAAGGGAGACAGGGGCCAGTGGCAGGGAGAGGGCTGGGCTGACCAAAAGGAATGTGCATCCAGCTCTGATTAAGTGGAATGGAGGGGCCAAGGCAGCAGCCTCAGGAGGACTCCTCTTTGATTTTCATGTGTTCTGTTCTGAGAGCATCTGGGATAGGACACCCGTGAGGCACCAGCGCACTAAAGGAAGAGGGAGGGGCTGGAGGAGGAGGAGTCAGGTCACAAAAAGTGATTTTGTGTGATCAGCCAATTAAAATGATTGCTAGAGAAACTACTAAACAACCCAACCCATACCTTCAAAACTAAGAAGCCAACAAACCAACCAAATGAAGGTTATACGTATGAAATGACAACTACTTAAAATATAAACGCAAAACCTTCATCGTGACGAAGGAATCACTTGTCATAATGTGCATATAGAAAGTGATTTTTTACATACGTTCAACACCCTCAATTTCTAGTGGGATTTTTGTCATTATAAACACTTTAAATAATTTGCCATGAGTTAACCTACTCGTGTGCGTTTGTATTGGTTGTACTGCACATTATTAATAAATATTACTAACTACACATTAGTAATAATTATTTATTATAATAAATAATAAATAATCACTTAGTATTTATAAGTGATTATTGTGGTAGAGTACTTAACGGATTATTTCCTTGGTCTGTGGCATTTGGTTTTTGCTTGTTTTATGCATATGTTACTTGATGTTTTATGTCAATGTTGTAGCTAAACAGTTTTGGAAACTGACAGGTTTTTTATTTAGTTAATTTCCTGGTTTTGTGGTGGTGGTTGTTTTTTTGTATGTTTTCAAACTGTTCTTCCGTGGGTGGGTTCGGAGAATATTTTCTTTTTCATTGTCATTCATATTAACATTCATTATAATTATTTCTCTATGTGTTGTACAGGATCAACTTTGGGATTTCAACTTCAGGCACAATTTGTCTTGGAAATCCAAATCCTCAGTGAATGTAATATTTGCCATTATGTTTTATAGTTTGTCTGCAATATTTATTACACTTATGTTTCTGGAAAGAATTAAATAAATCTCTTTGCAACATTCCAGTGAATGTTCTCTCTTGAATGAGAAAACTCAGCAGGTAGCAGCCATATTACAGTTAATGTCAGCTAATGTCACCGTAGGGGGGGTTGTTTCTTTACTTCAGGCGTTCACTTTCTGTTTACTTCACACACACCCTAAGGTCTGGCTCAGCCTACACCAGTCCTTGCTGAGATTGTGCATAAGGACTGCTGCCTTGAAGTGGGTACATCCACTGCAAAAGAAATGGCACAGTTGCGGGGATTCTGGGCCGTGATCACTGTCCAGATGTGACGGGCCCCTTCATCCCCGTCGGGAATCCCATTCACCACGCAATTGGCGCCGGCCCCGGGGGTTCAGCTGATCACGTGGTGAATGAGTTTCTCGGCGGGGATTGAGCGTGGTTAACATCTGGGGGGGAACTTTCGGTTCCCCAACAGACGTTACGAGGGCATTCCCCACCACAGGGAATTGACTGTTGTTGAGCATGATCTTGTAACGTCTGAAAATACCCAGAGTAGCTGATTTATGGATAAATTATATAAATGGATATATAAATTAATATATTATTTTTACATTTTTCTTTTTGATATTTTATTTTTATTTAATTTGGATATTGAATACTTGCCTTAGATATTTTGTGCATTGACTGAGTGCAGCAGGGAAAAATAATGCAAAAAGAATTGAATTTTTCCAAAAGGTTTTCTTGCAGACTTCTTATGTTTAATATTTTTACAGCAGTGTGAATACTTCAAAAATACTTTCTTTTTATGTGATCTTAGGGCATTTTTAGATAAGTGGGAGAATTTGTGGGTTCAAAAGACTCCCGCAATTCCCTGAACATGTGAGGTAGCGGGAGTGTCTTTAAACAAGCAGCCTGCTCATGCAACAGTGATAGGGGAAAGAGAGACGCAGAGGAGTGCTGTTCCAGCCCCATCAGCTGTTTGTCAGGGTAGCCAGGGAGAGGGCAGTTAATATGGCAGTGATCTCATATGACCTGGTATTCTGACATGAATGCCGTGACAGTTGTGAGAGTCTCGATTTAAAATGCAGTTTGGTGAAACCTTGATATTGAGGTTTTACTAATCCAGGAGTTTTCCTAGAGAACTTACAGAAGAGGCATTTACACGAGCAGGTAATTACCATGTTTACTGGGAAATTTGCAGGTCTGTGTCTTGTGTAAAAATGCCCTTATATTGGTGCTATTTCTTGTGATAGCCCCTTCTGAATGTTGTCCTTCCTGAGTGATGTGATGCTTGAGAAACTTTTTTTGTTGATCTTTGAATGCTTAAATTGGTTGGGATATCTTGGTGGCCTCCTATAGTGGAAAAAATTACAGACAGAATGCAGACACAATTACAGACTTCTTGTATTCAGTCTTTCTGCTGCAGTGTAAATGCTTAAAAAAATTCTTCCTTTACAGTTTGCATGCAGCCTTGTGTGCTTTTAGTGTTTCTGAAAGGGGAAAACAGTGTTGACTCCTTTTGAGTTTTGTCCCCTATTCTACACAAGCAGTACTGGGAATTTAGGATCTTAAGGGCTTTTCCATGTATTTTTTTTTCTTTTGTTCACTTGTCTGGAAACTTGTAGAAAGGATCCTGAACGTGCTATATCAGAGGTGGGGGATCTTTTCCCTCCTAGGGACCAACTGAAAAATTAGTACAAGCTCTGAGAGTCAATAAAAGCTCGAGGCAGAGCTGCCTACAGAGTGTACTCTGGAAGAGGAGAGTTCAGAACATGGATCCGTGCCCTGGATCTGCCCCCCATTCTTGTGTGCATACCCTCATCTCTGCTCCCTTACCCTGAACTCAGA
>QEPC01003766.1:2117179-2130387 GCA_003113815.1 Sphenodon punctatus | reverse complement strand
GCTGATCACGTGGTGAATGAGTTTCTCGGCGGGGATTGAGCGTGGTTAACATCTGGGGGGGAACTTTCGGTTCCCCAACAGACGTTACGAGGGCATTCCCCACCACAGGGAATTGACTGTTGTTGAGCATGATCTTGTAACGTCTGAAAATACCCAGAGTAGCTGATTTATGGATAAATTATATAAATGGATATATAAATTAATATATTATTTTTACATTTTTCTTTTTGATATTTTATTTTTATTTAATTTGGATATTGAATACTTGCCTTAGATATTTTGTGCATTGACTGAGTGCAGCAGGGAAAAATAATGCAAAAAGAATTGAATTTTTCCAAAAGGTTTTCTTGCAGACTTCTTATGTTTAATATTTTTACAGCAGTGTGAATACTTCAAAAATACTTTCTTTTTATGTGATCTTAGGGCATTTTTAGATAAGTGGGAGAATTTGTGGGTTCAAAAGACTCCCGCAATTCCCTGAACATGTGAGGTAGCGGGAGTGTCTTTAAACAAGCAGCCTGCTCATGCAACAGTGATAGGGGAAAGAGAGACGCAGAGGAGTGCTGTTCCAGCCCCATCAGCTGTTTGTCAGGGTAGCCAGGGAGAGGGCAGTTAATATGGCAGTGATCTCATATGACCTGGTATTCTGACATGAATGCCGTGACAGTTGTGAGAGTCTCGATTTAAAATGCAGTTTGGTGAAACCTTGATATTGAGGTTTTACTAATCCAGGAGTTTTCCTAGAGAACTTACAGAAGAGGCATTTACACGAGCAGGTAATTACCATGTTTACTGGGAAATTTGCAGGGCTGTGTCTTGTGTAAAAATGCCCTTATATTGGTGCTATTTCTTGTGATAGCCCCTTCTGAATGTTGTCCTTCCTGAGTGATGTGATGCTTGAGAAACTTTTTTTGTTGATCTTTGAATGCTTAAATTGGTTGGGATATCTTGGTGGCCTCCTATAGTGGAAAAAATTACAGACAGAATGCAGACACAATTACAGACTTCTTATATTCAGTCTTTCTGCTGCAGTGTAAATGCTTAAAAAAATGCTTCCTTTACAGTTTGCATGCAGCCTTGTGTGCTTTTAGTGTTTCTGAAAGGGGAAAACAGTGTTGACTCCTTTTGAGTTTTGTCCCCTATTCTACACAAGCAGTACTGGGAATTTAGGATCTTAAGGGCTTTTCCATGTATTTTTTTTTCTTTTGTTCACTTGTCTGGAAACTTGTAGAAAGGATCCTGAACGTGCTATATCAGAGGTGGGGGATCTTTTCCCTCCTAGGGACCAACTGAAAAATTAGTACAAGCTCTGAGAGTCAATAAAAGCTCGAGGCAGAGCTACCTACAGAGTGTACTCTGGAAGAGGAGAGTTCAGAACATGGATCCGTGCCCTGGATCTGCCCCCCATTCTTGTGTGCATACCCTCATCTCTGCTCCCTTACCCTGAACTCAGATTTTCAGGTTTTGGGACTGGATATAGGTGCCAGATCCAGGAATTGGTAAAGGGCCAAATAAAAACTGGCCATGGACCACATTTAGCCCCTGGGCCTAAATTCCTCCCCCCGTCCCCCTGGTGTAAGGAAAGGAAGGGGCTGTTTTGAGGTGGGGGATTAGAAATGCAGCAGCATCGGTGTAGCTAAGCTTTTGGCTACCATACCATTTACTAGAGCATTGTGCCCCATGATGCCTCTTCTAGTCATGCCTTCCTCTCTCCCAACTACAACTTACAGCTGAGGGTGGAAATGAGGGGACGGTTTGGGTTCTTCCATGCATACTGTGACTGAAGATCACACTAAAGCTTTCCCCACAGTTAGGCATTTATATGACCTTTCCCTGGTAGAGTGAATTCTCTGGTGTATACTGAGGGCTGCGCTCTCCCTGTAGCATTTCCCAGTCAGGGCATATATTATTTTATTTATTTATTGAGATTTAGATTAATAGATACATTTAGATGTAAGGGTTCTCCTCTGTGTGTCAAGGTTTCTTTCCTGAGTGGATTATTCTTTTTAAAATCGCTATTTTAAAAAGTGAAATAAATCACGCATACATAGAATGTCCCCTTATTTAAAACAACCTGAAGCCTTGAGCTGCCAAACTTTTTTTTTCTCGTATCTGATCTATAGGAGTAAAGGCAGGTTTTCCTTTTTTTATTTGTTCACAGAAAGTGATGTATTTATCTCACTATTGCATGCTACCACGATAGTGTAGTTGTTTGTTTTGTGTACACTGTTTTTTTCATTCATTGTGTGTTTATATTCCATTGATCATGCAAGTGTGAAATTTTAATGCCAGCTCCACCCACTGCCCCACCAACCTAAAAGTCCATCAGTCGACACTGCTGCCATCTGTTAATTTTATTGAGCAATTCTTAGTTCTTGTATCATATAAATGGGTAACAGCTACAAATATTTTATCAAATAATAACTAGGGCTGAAATGAATATTTGTATTTTTTTTGTTTGTTCTGCAGTCACTTGTTTCAGTGAACAAATCTAAATCTGTTTCTGCTACAAAAATGAAATGTACACGCTTGTTTTTACCCATGTTTGTATTTTATACTGCAATTTTTGATAATTTAGGTATTTTTAGGTACCAGAAAGAAAGGCAAAGTTTAAATAAATGCTCAAAATTTGCTTCTTGTAAGACCTCATTGTGCTGGAGAGCAGCTTGCTTGGGGTCACCATAACAGGATTCGGCTTCACTATTTTTGTGCTGATGCTTTAACTAAGGCAAATCTCAAGCAAGTTATTTACACTTAAGTCTAATAATCATGACTTGAATTTCTGGTAAAGTCAAATAAATATGTTTGCCCAGTCCTAGGTCTAACCAACATAATCCTTTTTGAATTGGATGATTCTTATTGAATTGGAATATTCTTTATTTTGTGTGCATTAATTATTTACTTGCTGCATGTGGTTAAAATACTGTTGTACGTACCACCATCGTCCCCAAGCTTACAATGAAATGCAGCCATGCCCCCATCACCTACTTGCACTGTAAAGCCTCCTGCTCAGGTGAACAGTAGGCTGTGCATTGCACTAGAATGGGGCTTCCAGTGCAGGCAGGCATAGCACTTCTGATCCATGTTGTTCAGGTGTACAGTGGGAAACAGGAGAACTTCTGTAGCGCATTACAAGCTTGGAGTCTGTATACTGTAGTAATACATCACCAAATCACTAATCTATTGTATAAATCATGAATTTATACAAAGGTACTGATATTTGTAGCTGGAAGGGTAAAAAAAGTAGTATTTACACTGTCCCATTTATTCAACTCTACATTACTAGAATTTCTGATAAGTTGAACTTCTATAGAGCTCCCACAAACTTTGACTTAATAGAACTCTCCTGTACAACTTCTATTTGCTAGGCAGAGATATCCTCTCTCCTTCAAGAGAAGAGCTTATGTCCTTTCCCCTCTGGTACCTAAGAATAGGTTGATCATAACTTTAGGGGGGAGTATAATATATTTATATTTATTTTATTTATTATGTTAATTTATATCCCGCCCCTCCTGAAAACCGCTAGGGGCAGCTAACAATATCAAAACATAAAATACAACTATAAAAATATATTAAAACAATAATAAAATCAGACAATAAAACATGACTAGGGTAAAAAATACAGTATACAAGGGTGGCGGGAGATAAAACTCCACTAAACCCCCCTCCCCAAAGGCCTGGGCGAACAGCCAGGTCTTGCAAATTCACTGGAATGTTAAAAGGCTTGGGACCAGACGAGCTTCCTCCAGGAGGGAATTCCAAAGGAGCGGCCTGGCCACCGAGAATGCTCTCTCCATTGTGGCCCCCCGCTTAACACAAGGGACCTCCAGGAAGGCACCCCCGGCAGACCGAAGGAGCTGTTCTGGGGCCGAGAGGGCGAGGCCGTCCCTGAGGTACAAGGGGCCCAGACAGTGAAGGGCCTTATAGATTAACACCAATACCTTGAAAGTGAAGATGAAAATAGATATTTTTTCATCTTTGCAGAATCAAATGTGAATATCCCAAGTTCATTGAATTTGGCATGTGCATTTTGTTTCAGCCTTAATATGAAAGAAGAAAGATCAAATTCATTACTGTTTCTGGAATTAAGTTTAATAAATATTGATTTAAATGCTTTATTAATGTTGCTGGAAGGGATTGAAAAGTGAAGGTAGCCTTGACAAATGCTGCCTTTTAAAAATAAATAAATTCTGTTGCAGAGAAAACATCAGTCTCCTCATGCCTGCTGGAATGGCAAACAATAGCCCTCATCCTGCCACTGAAAGACTGCAGGAAGTTGTAGGGTAGTCTGTGTGTACAGCTCATTGCAGGTTGCATCCCATATATGTAAAATCCTTAGCCCATATGGAAATGAGAGTGCCCTGATCTTGCCATATATTTGAGAATTGGAATTCAGTGTTTGTTAGCACAATAATGACAATTTCTGAAGTGTTTGTTTTCATGAATACTTTGAAGTAGTAACCCTTGAACTATTTAAACTCAGCTTTTGCTGACACCAACAGAAGTAGGAGGTGATGCCTTGGGAGTACCCCCTTGGGGAAATTGACTGAACAGGGTGGTTAAGTCACTTTACATCGAACACTTGCATGCTCAAATGATCATTAACACCCTGGTTGCGTTCCCCCTTAAAGCATGCATATTGCCTTTTGGCCCCATCCATTACGATTCTCTATAAAAATAACAGGCATAGTACAAAATCTTTACAATTGATCAGAAACTCATTGATAATCTAAAAATCAGTGCCACAAATTTGTGTATTGAAACTTAATGCTGAATAAGGATAAATTTATAATGTGATTATGGATTAGCCATTTAGAGCATTCCAGTGTTACAAAATTTTAATAAGGTCAGAATAATGGAGTCAGGTGCCATTGTAGGATAAAACTACACTGGGAGTTCTAAGCAAAAGGAAAATATACCTTTTGACAACTTCTTTTCATACTATTTAGGATGTGTGGCAAAAAAATAATAATTCCACGGTAGTTGTCTACATTCTCCCTTTCAAATGCAGGAGGCAATTAGGTTTTCCGTGGCCCCTGTACCAGCTGATGGTGCCGCTAGAGAGAGAAGTTGGATGTTCTCACTATGGCACCAGAACAAAGAAGATGTGTAACCTCTGAGGAACCCTGGGTTTTATTAGCTGGTGTCATAATGGAGGTCCTTTTCAGAAGGTTGAAAGTGAAGGCATTTGCATTTCAGTTGTGCCAGGAGATGTTTTTCATATCTAGTGCTAGTCAAAGGGACTGTACTAGTTTGGTCTGACAAGGTGTAAGAACAAGTAGTATCAGCATTGCAGAAAACTAGTACAAAGGTTTTCTACAATTAAGTCCCTTAGAATGTTATTGTTTAGCAACAGACTTAATTTGTGGGAAAGGGGATCAAAGTGCAGCCTATGCAAATATCAGTGCTTTGTTTGTGTAATAAAATTGTAGTTTTCTGTTGCTGGGAAAAAGAAAATCTATAGTTTAAGAAAACTGAACTGTTTTTGCAATTCTTAGTTTTGTCAACAGATGGCTCTGTTGCTTCTACTATTGTACTGTCACACATTGTGAAAGAAGAGGGAGGGGGTCTTGGAAGCTGGGTGCAGAGAATCTACTGTAGTTGCATAAACACTTTGATGCAAGAACCATAAGCATTGTTTTTGGTAGGGTTGCTGGCTGTCCTTGAAATAGTAACTACTTTCTTGTGAGAGTAGATACAAAGCTGCCTGTTCTTTTTTTGCCAATCTCTTTAAAACACAGCAATTCAGGACTCTAGTTCTTAAGTAATCAGTTGGCTTATGGAATTTGTTCCTTCCCCATTGCACAAATGTTGCATAGCTGAGTCTGACAATTATGACTGACTTATCTTCATCAACAGCTTTTAGTTAGGTGTCTTGCCAGTGCTCAACTGACTCCCTGGCTTCAACTTTCTTGGCTCAACTTGACCTTGAGCCTCGATTGCATTCCCTTTGCTGCTTTGCTGCTGAATCAGATGGGCCCCAATCCTGCAGGAACTTGGTTCACAAGCCTGCGAATGTAGCAGAAGCATTATATATAGGCTGTTGCTGTAGGTGGAAGTGGGACACAGTACTTGGTAGGCTTTGCCATACTGATAAACACAGATGAGCCCTCTATGTTCAAAAATTCAGAGCTGATAATTTGAAGCAAATCTCACCCATACAAATCTACACTGTTTCTGTATTAAATCTTAAATATTTTATTTATTTATTTTAAAAATTATACCCCGTCCCTCTTGCCACAGGCAACTAGAGGCGGCTAACAACATAAAAGATGAACACAATAAATAAATAAATGAAATAAAATAAAATATCATAAAACATAATAAAAAATCAATAAAAAATAAAAACCAACCCTTACCCACCCCTCACTCCTCTCCTTCACCAAATGCCTAACGGAACAGCCAGGTCTTACAACTCCTTCAAAAAGCTGGGAGGTCTGGGGCCAGACAGGCCCCCACTGGGAGAGAGTTCTAAAGGCGCGGCGTGCCTACCAAGAACACCCTATTCTGCGTGGCCCCCGGGAAAACCCGGGGGACCTCCAGTGTGGCACCCCCAGACAACCGCAGGGGCCGGTCTAGGACCTAGGGAGTGAGGCGATCTCACAAGTAGACAGGGCCCAGACCGTGTAAGGCTTTATAGGTCAAACCAACACTTTGAATCGAGCCCAGAAGACTATTGGCAACTGGAGCACTAGTGTAATGTGCTCCTGGTGGCCCAGTCCCAATAAGAGGCTGGCCGCCGCATTCTGAACCAGCTGCAGCTTCTGAGCCGTCACCATAGGTAGCCCCGTGTAGAGCGCGTTACAGTATAGTCTAATCGAGAGGTGATTAAAAGCATGGATGATAGTGGTCAGGTCAGGAACCGAAACCAATGACCAAAGCTGCCGCACCAGATGTAACTGGCGGAAGGCACTCCTTGCCACAGCCTCCAGCTGGAGATCCAGGCGGAGCTGTGCGTCGAGGAGCACCCCCAGGTTCCGTACCTGGGAAGTCAGCGGAGGACAGATCCCATCAACCATGGGAGATGTCAGTTCCACCAACTTACTTACTACCATCACCTCCGTCTTGTCAGGATTCAATCGCAGTCGGTTAGCCCTCATCCAATCCCCCACAGCTGCCAAACACCGGGTAAGCACTGAGACAGCCGGGCTTGGGTCTGTTGAAAATGAGAGAGACAATTGGGTGTCATTTGCATACTGATAACACCTCACCCCGAACCCTCTAATCACCTCGCCGAGCGGCTGCATATACACGTTGAACAGGAGAGGGGACAAAACAACCCTGCGGAACCCCACACGAGGTCTCGGAAAGATGAAAAACAATCACTGAGCACCACCCGCTGAGTTCTTCCGGTCAGGAATGAGCGGAACCATTCCAGAACAGTCCCGCCCACCCCCACACTGTCCTACAGGCACGTCACCAACATCTCATGGCCAATGGTATCAAATGCTGCTGAAAGATCAAACAGGATCAATAGGGTCAATTGACCCCGATCCTTCTCACAGCTGGGATCATCTACCAAAGCCACAAGTGCGGTCTCAGTGCCATAACCCGGACTGAAAGGGGTCAAGATGCTCCTGGAGCTGTCGGGCCACTACCCGTTCAATAACCTTCCCTAAAAAGGGAAGCTTCGCGACAAGCCGATAGCTGGCAGGGGAGTCAATGTGAAGTGATAGTTTCTTGAGCAGAGGCCGCACCACCGCCTCCTTGAGGCAGTTCGGCACTCTGCCCTCCCGAAGGGAGGCGTTGACCACCCCGGCCAGCAACAGCCCCATTGTCTCCCGGCAGCTCTTAACTAGCCAGGACGGGCACGGATCTAATTCACAAGAGGTGATCTGAACCACCCCTAGAACCTCCACTGCGTCAGTGGGTGTCACCAACTTAAATTGATCCCACAAAATAGGACAGGATGGGGCTTCTACAACCTCTACCTCCTCTACTGTATTAAGTGCGACATCGAAGTCGTGGTGAATAAGTTATTTTATCCACAAAATAATCCGCAAACATGTCACAGCGGCATCCCCTGGATAAAAGGCTGCTTTGGTCGGGGCTGGACCTGGAAGTCCTAGCTGTGCGCCTTGGCCCCATCCTCTTCCTCCAAACAGGGGAGGGGGAGGATAGTATCTGGGGGGGGGCTGGGCAGCACGGCTCCTCACTGAGGCCGGGGTCCCGGAGCAGCAGCAGCAGTGGCAGCAACCCCAGCTCCTGCAGCAGCAGACAGCCGTGGCAACAGACACCAGATGAGCCGCAGGGATGATCGGTGGCACTTGAAGAGGACTGGCCGCCGTCACCACAACTGCCCGCTAACGGCACGCCAACGGTTCTTTGTCCTTTGGCAGCACCCTTCTGCCACCCCCCAGAGGGCGCCCCCCCGGGCAACAGCCCTTTTTCCTGTAGGTACCTGGGGGAAGGGGCAGATGAATTAGCCCAGGTGGGAGGGTCCCAGGGACCTGCAGCAATCATGAAGACGTTTAATGTAAATGCATGTACGTTGCCTATAAATGTTGTATGCTACTGACAATCAGAAATGGAATATTTTGTCAGCATCAGTATTTCTATTCCAATTTTCTTTCCTTCTGTAATCATGTCATAAAAATGTATTCCTGGTTCCAAGCTTTGTTTCCTTAATCATAGGTGAAAGAGAGCAATGACTTGCTTTAAAAGGGAGACTGGTCAAGTCACACAACCCCTTGCAGGCATTGATCGGTCCTGGTTCTTTTTTAATTATGAGCTAAGCAAAAGAAAAGTAGTAAAAGATTGCGCAGCAAATAGAACAGGCTGAACTACAGATAACAGGAGCTCAGAAACACCAAACTAATTACCTACAGTAAGTGAATTGAAGCCGTTCCAGTGAGATATTGGCGAATAAGCATATTAAAACAACTATAATAGGAGACATGCAATGAGACAAAAGAAATGAGGGATGAAAATGTAATGCATAGAAGGAAAGTCATACAGGAGATTAAGAAAATTACATTGCTATTGTGTTTCGCTCCAGTCAAAGTGAACGACCTTCATTTGAAATGTTTTGCAAGTCAGTTATCTGTACCTAAGGGAATGCATGGAAGTTGATTGAAGGTAGGTTTAACCCCTGTTCTCCTGAAAGTGAAATGGATGCAATATGGCTATCGGAAATGATGTGATAACTCGAAAAAAAGAGACTATAAGCTAAATTGTCCAATAAGACTGTTTTTAAAGCTGTACATGTGATTTCAGTTTTGCACAGATGCACACCTTGCAACACGAGTTAATATGTCAGCATCATTGCCAGATGGAGAGTTCATGTCTAACCAGGCCTATTGTTTTCTAGCTCTAAATGCTTAGCATTTTTTCCTGCTTCTGATTTGTACTTTTGTTTCGCTCAGTGTTATTGTTCTAATACAGAATAATACTACAATAAAGTATTTCATTATCCTTGTCTCGCCTGTCAGGCTGAGCTGCTTTCCCCAGGACCATAAGTAGGTAGAAAGGAATGGGATCCCTGCTGGGGCACTTCACTCCAGTGTGCATATGCACTCTACATACTTGTGGGCCCTGGTACAGCTGCACTTATCATAGCTATGCCCCTGGCTTTGGTTTTAATGTTTCCTCCTGTGTGCCCACTAGAGCCTTATATTCCCTGACTAATTACATTTTCAGGTATCTTTTTGGATAATGTCCATACCTTAAAAAATAGTTTTCCAGTAATTGGATTGAATATTTCTGTAGTCAACTTGAAATTTTAACTACTAATTTCTCCAGAAAACAAAATTTTTAATTTTCAAAGTCTCTTTAGAAAATACCAACCTGAAATGTCTAAGTTCAAAGATTCAGACTAAACATTTAAAAGTTAATTGTGCATAGAGTGAAAAAAACACTTTCTTTTATGTTTTAAATCTGCTGCCAGTTAGTTTCACGGAGTGTCTCCTAGTTCTAGTGCTATTTGACAGTAAATAACAATTCCCTCTTTGCTTCTTCCATGCCACTCATGATTTTATAAACGTCTGTCATATCCTGGGATGACCCTCTGTCATCTCTTCTCCAAGTCATTTGAATATTGTATTCAAATTATACGTAAGAGCCAAATGATGAATCACCACTAAGATTTGGTTGTTTAAGACACCAAGGCCATGATCTACAAACCACAAAACCTGTGGAGGATTTCAATGGGGCTACTCTGGAGCAAGGGGTTACTCCAAATCATGGCCCAAATCTATGATACTGTCACTCCCCCAACCCATTACTTATTAATTTACTCCCACATTGCTTATATTTCTGTGAAGCAGTAGAGTATCATCACTTACCTTGTTTCATATTCCATATCCTAAAATATGAAGACGAACACTTTGATTCATTATATCTCTGTTCTAGCAACACTGAAAATAATGAATGAATGGAAATAATTTGGAGGATGGAAGAACAAAAAGAACTTTTGACTGACCACTTCCCAAAAGGGCATGGGCCTATTTTCATTCATGCACCATTTCTGGCTCTCTTAGTCCCAATCAGCTAGTTGTACTCAGAAGTTGCTGCCATAGATTTGTGTTGTAACAGCATGCTACCCAATGCTTTTACAACACAAGCTAGTGTAAATTGAAAAGCCAAGGTTACATGTATGAAATGTACAAAAGAAATATTGCTTGAGAGTCTTTGTTCTCTAATAATCTAAAGAAATCTTAATGTGCTGTTAAACATAAAATCTGCTGTTCCGCTTCAGTCAATAAAATATTTAGAATAAACATCATGCAATAAACAGTTAAGTAAAAAAATGTATGTTAAGAAGATTCATTGTCCTGCTAACAATTGCAGACATGAGACATGCCTGGAATTTTAATGTGTGGTTTTTTTAAAAAAAAAAATCTTGTGTACTTTACAGGTGAGGACAAAGCTGTCCTTTTGTTGTTCCTCAAACGCATTTAAAGTACTTTGTTAGTCCGTCCTGAATCATGTTGTAAATGAACCATTATGCACACAGCATGCCATGTAATAGAATTCAGTTGTTACATGGAGTTAGATATGAAAACTCAGACTGTCCACTGACTAGAGCCATTGAGAACTTTGTGCAACATATTATTCCTGCTCAGTATGCTTTGCTTTTACAATAGTGCCTGCAGCAGGTGAGGTGGATGTTGCTGGAGGCCATCTGTATAACTTGAGAAAAAGGCTTTGCTGCTTTCTTTAATCATAGTAACAAGCATAAAAGTACTTGAGGCAGTGTAAAGACTTCTGTCTAAACTCTGTAGAACTCAAAAGACAGAGTGAGCAGCTGCTGTGATCACAGTTTGAAATATTAATGGAGATATCATGGCTGGAATGGAAAAGGTGCTTCTTGTAAAATAACGACTTGATGTACCCACTGAAGCCCTAAAGCTATAGCACAACAGTTTGTTGATAATAAAAATGTGATGGAATTAATGGTAGCTGGACTAATGGGTGAATCCCCCCAAGACTCGAGTGGGAAGGCTACCATGCCTTGTGTAACCTTACACCCGTGTGATGCAGCGTATCGTGTGACCGGCACCTGCCAGATGTTCCCCCCCAGCACAGCGCGGGGTGAGCAGCTGTCTGCTATGCGACATGTCCTCAGAAAAAGTCTGAGAACACGTCACAGAGCAACTTTACCCAATATGGGGTAAGGCTGCCCAAGGTGAGGTAACTCATGTGCCTGGGCCACACTCGGCCCACCATGCAGTGGGCACTGCTGTGGGGCATTGAGTGGTGGACACTTTCACTGCTTGTGTGCAGCCATGTCACAGTTGGGGGCAGAATCTGGGGCCAGGGTGAGGTGCCCACTTCTGTGGCTGGCACTGTGGCCCACCCCAGCTGTGGCAGAAGGGTAGAGAGTGACCTGGCCACCTGGCTTCTTCACAGGGTGGGGGTGGGGAGGAGGCTTCCCTTGTGCCCAGCTCCCTGTGCTTCCCCCAGTGTGTGGTGGCCATGCTTTCACACCATGGGGCTGTGTGGGATTGGGCACTCATGCTTGTGTGGCTACCCAATGATTGATCCAGTGGAACATCTGTCCTGAATTCAAAGAGGCAGAATTGCTTGTGTCAATGGGTATTTTCACACGTGACAGTGCTGAGCATCGTCATGCTTTGATCCTGCCTGGGGTGAGAGCCCTCATTCCGGGCAGGATCTGGCCCTGCCACCGAATAAATGTGACAGTGTCCAGGACTGGGGAGGGGGTGGTGGGGAGAGCGATGTGGGACACGCGAATGTGATCTGCATGGCCCCACCCCCCGCGCTGCTCAGTGTGGCTTTGCGCTTGCCCAGAAAAGCTCCGGCCAGTGACCAGAGTTGGGTAGAGTGGGCCACCCGATGTGATGGCCCACTCTACCATGGTCTAGGGATGTCTTGCATAGACTGTGGCAGGACTATCTCTGGGATGTGCATTGGCAGGAAGCCCAGCGCTCATCCCAGAGTTCATCCAGTCATAGTCCGGGGTATGTTTGTTCCCACCCACAGCAAACATCTGGCGGGTGGGAACAAACGTGACACCACCATGGGTGGCCATGCCAGGGTAAGCGTGGCCACCTCTGGTAGTGTTACATTTGAAAACACCCAATGACAGAAAAGGGAGGTATACAAAACCTTTATGAATTAAATAGTGAAGAGCAGTGTGATCTGGCAGGATCGTACATACAGAAGTTCCAGTTACTTCAGTGTGTAGCTAGGAAATTTAGGACTGAAACATTCTGAAAAGTAGGCCCATTTCAACCTTTGTATTGCTAAAAGACAGGTCAGTTTAAAACTGTTAGTCTTTGGTTCTGTGCTGAAAGATGTTTATTAAACATGATCTTTATTTGTTGGCCGTACGCCTAGAAAACTTGGTTCCTATGTTAAAATTCTATCAATGCTTTTAAATTTATTTACTTTTAACATACATAGGTGGGATCTTTGACCTCAAGTAGTGGGTGTTTTGATAAGTGGACAATGATATGGCAAAAGAAGCCATAGCCTTTAAAACAGGTGACATCTTTTAGACATATTTTTTGCTGTGTTGGCTGAAAGCTGTTCTTTTCCTTTGCTGTTCTTTTCCTTTCTTGTGACCTATGGCACACTGTACAACTAGCATTTCACTAAATGTTATCTTGTGGTTACATGAAAGACCTTGCTCCAGCTAGGTTGTTTTGACGATATTAGGAGGTCTGGAATGCAGTAAACAATATAGTTGTTAGAAGATATTGATTAGAAGTTAATTCTAATTATAATATCACAATGGGGTCCCC
>QEPC01003766.1:2092441-2115789 GCA_003113815.1 Sphenodon punctatus | reverse complement strand
GTCGTCTATTTGACAGGAGAGGTTTACCAACTTGGCCCATGTAGGAGGTACGTCTGTCATTGCTAGCTGGTCTTTTAAGTCGTCATTAAGGCCTTTACGATACAGGACCTTAAGTACCTGGTCTGGCCAGTCCAGTTCCGCCGCCAAATGCTGGAACCTTGTTACATATTCCAGTAGGGACCCCTTTCCCTGTCTCAGGGTCATGATCGCTGCCTCTGCGTCCTTCACCCGGTGGGGATAATCAAAGAGGAACTGGAATTCCCTCAAAAAGCCCTGATAATCCTTGAGAAGGGGACTCTCCTTTACTAATAAAGGGGTGGCCCAATCGAGGGCCAGTCCTTCCAGGTGGCCAATAATAAAGGCCACCTTGGTGTCATCCGTAGGGTAAGTACGGGGCTGGATTTGGAATGCTAATTTACACAATGCTACGAACCCCTGGAACTGCTTTCGGTCCCCACTAAACTTCATAATTGGGGGGTGTTTAGGTTCTCTACCCCCCAACGCCGGAGGGGCACCGGCGGCTGGGGGGTCTGGGACCAAGGGAAAGGCCTCTGCTCCCACCCCGCCAACTGCCCCCTGGGCCTGATGCTCGCGAATGTCCTTTACTTCCATGGCCAGGGCCTTTATGGCCGTGGCCATCTCGTCCAGCTGTGCTGCCAGGTCCATCCTTGATGCCGGTGAAACTGTGAGGGTAGGGAGGTATGGAGGGGGGAAAGATGATACCTAGCAGACCTTTCCTGGTAGCTCCTGCCCTTAAGCCCAGGCCTTCGCGGGGACAATCCTCGAATGTGTGAAAGACACCCCTCAGGTTCACATAGGGCCCAAACCTCTCTGAGAGAGACGTGGCCTATTTCATCATTGGGGGGGGAACCAGCAAGGCCCTGAGGATCGCCCCCGCTGGAGCGTGGGGCTGTAATCACAGCTCCTGTTCCCGTTGTACCCACACACATGTACTGTGAGAATAAGGGATGGGTAATAATAGCACGACATGAGGGGAATAGTGAGGCTGGGGGGAAAGGCTCCAGGGATGCGGGGAAGGGAACAGGCGATAACACACACACAGACCGGGGTGGTGGTGGTGTTTCCACAGGACTCGAGAGAAGGAATACAGTGCTTGCCACGCTATCCCCCACACCACCCACCCGTAACTATGCTCCTACCCCCGTGCCCCCACGCACTCGTACTCACTCACGCCACTCCACGCACACACCACCACTCGCGCTCACTCTCCTTCTCTGTATCTCTTCTTTCACCACTCCAACGCTGGGGGCCAGTCTCGCAGCTATGCTGTTCACCGGCACCGCCCTGAGGAGTCTGTCCCTCCTTAAGTACTGTTGCGGTTGGCCCTGCCCTGTGGTGCAGACGCTCGGAGCGTCGCGGTGCTATTCCTGGCCCCGCCCTTGGTTCCCCAGCTGGGTTGCTCGTTAGCGGTACTCCCTGGACCGGCTGTGCTTCCCCTAACCTTGCTGTCTCCGCCTGTTGCGGCTCGCGTTGCAGGCGCTCTGAGCGTCGTGACGCTATTGCCGGCCCCGCCCTCTGGCTATGTGCGGGCGGCGCCTCCCGGGCTGGCGGGGAACGCCGCAGCCTGGCCGCTTTTCTCCCTATGCGTCCCCGCTCCCATGGCCTCCCCCTCCTCTGGCCCCACATTCGTCGGTTTCTGACAAATTGGTTCTAATGTCAACATGACAACATAATGAAAACTGGGAGGAAGTTCTGGAACAAGGAGATGGTATTTTTCAAAACCAGGCTGGGGAATCCGGGAGTGCAGTGGAGGGAGTTTAAATGCTCTGAGTAGAGGTGAAACTGACACACTTGTGAAATTTGTATTTTATCTTTAGCCGCAGTGTCTGAGAAAGTTTTGAGTTTATTCATTGGCTTATGGCACTGGCATTGTTGGCCTTTCCAGTGTAAGTTTTTGTATTCTGGCCCAAAACAGCCGCCCCACTAAGGCTTTTCTTTCCCCAGTGCTGTTTTGTTTTATTCCATACAAACCAGTGCACACTTGTTCTTCACTGAAACAAGCCATTCCCTAGGTTTCTAGCCTCTCGGCTTTTTATGCAGGCACTGTTTTCTGCTACCAGACCCAGGTCCTGGCTTCCTTTAGGGCCTGCAGTGCTCTTGACCCCTCTGCCTCAGCCTTCTGCTCTTCACTGTCCTAGCCAACCAGACTGCTAGTGCTGGTGATGCAGGGCTTGCCACCTTCTCAGTCCCATCTGTCTGAGTCCCTTTCCTGGCCATTTCCTGTGTGTTGCCTGGCTCAGCCTTTTTATACTCCTGGCTATTGACTGCTGCTCACAGCTGGGGTCAGTTAATCAACACCCAATTGGCTATTAGCCACTTGCCCTCTTAAAGGGCCAGAAGGTTGCCTATACTTAACTTGGACTGCTCCCCAGAGGGTTGCAACCTGATAGGACTTACCCGGCTCATGCCCTGTTTCTGTAGCAACCTAGGGCCATTTGTTACAGGAATGCTTGTACTCAGTAATAAAATAGCTACAAGTCAAGACAATATTTCTTTTATACAAGCATTGCACTACTATACTTGGTCTGAAGATAGTGATCAAGATTTCTTCAAGTCTGAAGGATGGATAAACTGAACCAGACTGACAAGAGCTACCTAATAAATCCTTCCTTTTGATGGACTGTGCGGCTTCTGTTTTTAGGTGTTAGTCCTGATGGTAAACCTGATGCTTTTGAAACCGTCAGCAATAAAAACAGATCATTTCCAACTCAACAGTGTAATTGGTATTTGGCAGTGTGAAAGATGATGAAATAACAAAAGGTGTATGAAATCCTTTATATGAAAATCAGAGGAGTATAATTCTTTTAATCTTGTAACTGCAGTGTTTGAATCACTTTAGCATGCTATGTTTAGTGGTATTTTATTGAGTTGTGAACCATCTGCCGGTCATTACAGACAAGTGCAGCCACATCCATTCTATACTTTTTTGTCCTTCTTTCTCTGTTGAAATGCATGAGGCAGAAATTCATGGTTACTATTTATCTTCAGACATACCATTATTGTTGTTGTTTGTTTATTACTATTGCTCAAGCAATGTACCTGGCACTTTACAATCATTATTTATAGACAGGTCTCTGCCCTGGTGGTCTTACAATCTAAGCGAGACAAGGGACTGGAGATGAAGGGGAACAGAGGGAAAGACAAGAACATGTCCATGATGTTGCAGGTGCACATGCTTAGCTTAGTTACAGGGAATCCTAAGAAAATCAGGGAGGAGATTGAGGATGAAGAGCTAGGAAAAGCCTGATGAAAGAGGTAGGTTTTTTGGATGGATTTAAAGGTTGAGAGGGAGGGAGCAGAACAAATGTAATTGGGGGCCGTGTTTCAGGCATGGGGGCAGCAAGGGAGAAGTGGCAGATACGTTTCAAGGAGCAAGGGAGTTGTGCAGGGAAGAGCAGTAGCAGAGGTGGAGTGAAGCTCCTAGGTGGGGATATAGTGGGAAACAAGTTCAGGAAAGATAGGGGGAGCAAGGCAATGAAGAACTTGTACTGAATGCGTTCTTGCCCATAAGACCCAAATTTCAGGGATAAATGTAACCCAGTGGCCCTAGACAGCAAGAAATATATGATCTTGTGCTGTTTAAAACTTTCATTTATTTACTGTGCATTGCCAGAGTCCTACATATTCCATTCTTTATACAGACAGACACTTGATGCTAAAGATAAAATTAAAGGAAGTTTGACTCTGGAGCAAGCTACATTTTTCTTTGCTACCCAACCAAGCCCCCTACTCCCAACAGCTTAACCCAGTTTCCCTCCCCAACTGCTATGGCTTCTTGGCCCAACTTTTCAGAAGCTGGAAACCTGCTAGTAGATTGTCAATGGGTGTTTTCAGATGGACAGGAAGCAGGCCGGAGACCCAGAGGAGGCGAATGAGTGACCGAAACCAGAGCTGTACATGCCCAAGGATTTGACTGTTTGTACAGATGGTCCAGCAGGCGGGTGACCTGAGTGTGCAGGCGGCAAACGTGCCTTCCCCCTACCCCAGGAAAGCCCCAGGTTGGGAATACATGGACAGGCAAGCCGGCACACTCTGCAGCCTCACAACCCAACGCTGCCCTGCCCAGGAGCCCACTGTTTGCCAGAAACCAGCTTTGCTAGCCATGGTAATGGGACATGGCAGTAGCCATTATTAACCCCTTCCCACCCACAGCCCTGGGAGCAGGCCCTGCCCGCCACACACCCCAAGGTGGAAAAAGGGGGCGGACAGACACCAGCACACAGCCAACCATGGGGACCTCATGACACTGATGTCTGGGAGCAAAAGGCAAACTTTATTAAGCAGCCAGAATGGAAAGGGAAAGGCATGAGGCAGTTCAGATTGGGAGCAGGCAGAAGCCGCCGTCCCTGCAGGCACAGACTCCAAGATGCATGGGCAGCAAACAGACCAAGCAGAGCCCTATCCGATGTGGAGTAGGGGACCCCCCTCCACTTCCTGTTCATCTGAAAACACCTATTGACACTCTATTAGTACGTTTCCATTTTCCAAACACGCAGTCCCAGGACCCCATCACTCCTCCCCTCCCCTTGTAGCTCCAGAGGGAGGCTGAGCATATACTCAGGGCCACTCCATGCCTCAATCAGGACTACCAACCCCTGGCAGTGGCAGTACCCAATGGGACCTTAAGGCAAGGGCCCCCCAGGGAGATCCAGGGATCTATCTGTACACAGCTGCACATTGTTTGCCAGGTGGGAGTAACACCACATGGTCCCATCCCTGGACAAGGGGCAGATCCAGTTGTGTGCACTGACTGTCTTAACGAAATACCCACGTGCCCCATCAATTGCAACGCGCTCTACGTGGTGCTTTCCTTTTGTTTGGTCCGGAGGCTGCAGCTAGTGCAGAATGTGGCGGCCCGTCTCCTTTCTGGGATGGGTCGCTAGGAGCACATAACACCAGTGCTCCAGGCTCTGCACTGGTTGCCGATAGCGTACTGAGCCAGATTCAAGATGTTGGTATTGATTTACAAAGCCCTGCATGGTCTTGGCCCCTCATACCTCAGGGACCGCCTCACCCTCCACTCTCCAGAGTGACTCCTGCGGTCTACCGGGGGTGCCTTCCTGGAGGTCCCCCACGTTAAGCGGGGGGCCACNATAGCGTACTGAGCCAGATTCAAGATGTTGGTATTGATTTACAAAGCCCTGCATGGTCTTGGCCCCTCATACCTCAGGGACTGCCTCACCCTCCACTCTCCAGAGCGACTCCTGCGGTCTACCGGGGGTGCCTTCCTGGAGGTACCCCACGTTAAGCGGGGAGCCACAATGGAGAGGGCATTCTTGGTGGCCGGGCCGCGTCTCTGGAACTCCCTGCCGGAGGAGGCCCGCCTGGCCCCAAGCCTTTTAGTATTTCGGCAAAGATGCAAGACCTGGTTGTTCGCCCGGTCCTTTGGGGAGGGGGGTGGGTAGTTGGGTTTTATTCCCCCTACCCCCAGTAATTTATGGCCCAGGCCCTGTTTATATGCTGTGTTATATGTTTTAAATTGTTATATATGCCATTTTTAGGTATTGCATTGTTTTTATGATATTTTATTATTGTAAGCTGCCCCGAGCTGGGTTCAGGATGGGGTGGGGTGGGGTATAAATTTAATAAAATAAAATAAAATAAATTGGCTGCTGCTGCATGGCAAACCAGTGGACAAGGGGCACTCATGCGTCCTGTGCTGCCAATCCCAGGGGCTATAAAAGAGTGCAGGGCCTATAAAAGAGTGGTACAAATCTATCACTATACGGCATGGAAGGTGAACAGGAAACCAAAAACCCCAAATGCATGGTGCCGCTGCTGGAGGCCCTCCTCGATACCACCAAGCCATCCAGCAGTTCCATGCTGCCTGCTGGAACCAGGTGCTGGAGTTGGAGGGGCATTACCATCAGCTCCTCCACTCTGTCACCCACCTAGCTGCTCGCAACATGCTGGAGACCCCGATGCAGGGTGGTCTGCCAGCAACGGCCTGCCCTCTTGTGGCAGTGGGCCTCGCTGCACCGCATGGTGGCCCCACTCAGGCAGCTGATGTGGTCAGCCCAGGGAGACCACCTTGCTGGCCCATCTCCGGTGAATGGCCATGCCCATGCAGAGACAACTCTATGTGGGGAAGTATAGCAGGGACTGGTGGGAGACCATCATGGGCACCTGGCAGGATGAAAAGTGGTAGGAGCACTTCAGGATGCCCAGCGGCTGCTCCCCTGCATCGCCGACATCCTGAGACCCCAGTTACAGAGAGAGACTACTGTTATGAGAGCCCCCATGAGCATAGAACAATGTGTTGAGGACTGTTCTGTTCCTTGTTATGCTCCAGGACCCATCTCTGCTGCTTGGCCAGTCTCTGGATGCCATCGCTGGTCTCATCCACCTGGCACATGGTTTCCTCCAGCAGTTCCCTGGTAATATACTACTCCCTGCACCACCTGTTCCGAGCCCACCACTCCTAGTTCCACTGGGGGCTCCTCCATGGCCCAGGCTGTGGCCCCAGTGATGGCAGTTCTGTAGAAGGGAATGTGGAAGTCGGATGTTAGGTGATGCTGCCCCTCTCCAGGCTCTGCACCCTGGTGTGTTTCCCCCTCGCCTGTGGCAACCGGTTCCCTGGTGCCTCATCCTCCATCCCCTGCCAGTCTGGCTGCCTCCACCCCCTGACACCCCCCTTGCAGCGTGTCTCATTGTGCTTTTCTACCCAGTGGCTACACTCATCACTCCTACATCGAACTGGTGTGTCCTGGTACCATTACAGAAGGACCTCATTGCTCTTGTGGGCACCTGTGCACATGGTATAGGGTGACGGTCGTGGACTTTGATAGCGTTCCATGACTTGCTTCACCCCTCTGGCTCTGACATGTCTGTGCCGCCGCCGCCCCCATTGAATGGGCTACTCACTGCTCTCTCTCTCATCCTCGCTGTCCTGTCCCCTCCACTTTCATTCCCTCTGGTCTAGATGGTGGTGGTGATGGGGGGTTCCTGGCAGTTGGACTCAGAGAAATGCAGGTGGAGTGTAAAGGTGCTGTTACTGTTCTCCTCCTCCCTGGCCAGTGGTTTGGGGAGCAACGTGGCTTCTTGGGAAGGTCTGGGGGCAGGTGGATCTGGCTCAGTTTGGGTGTGCAGGGTCAATGAGGGTTGAGTGTCCACCTGTTCCTGGCTCCAGGCAACTGTGCTCCCATGCAGCTGTGAAGCCACAGTCACACTGTTCTTGTGGGGGAACCAGTCCAGCAGGTCAGTACGGGCTTATTTGCCTTCTGTGGCTGGACTTGTGCTTGTCATCGTGGAACTCTGTATCCGTGCTGCAAGTCCTTTGCCTGCTGCCGCTATTAGTTCATAGACCTATTGTATTCCATCTGTGCCATCAACTCAGAAATACTCTGGAATACTGTCACATTCCAATGGGTTTTCTTGAGCAGACCCCGTACAGGGCTATGAGCTCTCTGGTCTTCTCCTTAGACCAGGGTGGGCCCTTCTGCTGGCTGGTTGGGGACCTGTCCTTCTGCACGCAGATTGGACCCACAAGGTTGCTGCAGTGCTTGGGGTGCTGGTACTTGCCTGTGGACATTATAGGAGGGATATCTATTAGTGGCTTCCCCTGGGCTTCCAAATCTACTGCTGTCTTCGGGAACCATGAACCTATCTGGCTGGATTGACTCTTGTCGTTCCTTGCTTGTGACTGCCACTGCTGCTTCTTCATTCCCACCCCCTCTCCCTGGGACTTCTGCGAGCACTGACCTCCATTCCCTCCGCAGGGTTCCTGCGTAGGGCCAACATGTCTGGATTTCATGTGCATTATTTTAAGGGCTGGTGTGGGGATGGGTGTGGGAAGCCAAGATGGCTGTGCTTGCTCAGGGAGCCGCTCTGGCTATTTGGACTGCAGACATCTATGATCTGGGCGGGACTGTGTTTGACCAGGGCTTGTGGGCCTGTTTAGATGGACAGATGTTCCGTGGGTTTGGATAGCTCCCTCAGTGAGGTGTGCTCTGGGATCTCCTGTAGTGCTGCCTGTGAGGCTGCCCTAGAGCAGCTCCAGCCTTCTCCACTTTGCACATCTGGCAGTCACTTTTCAAACGGAGGGGTCAACCTGGGGTGAAGTGGGCTAGTGTGGGCAAAAGTGGAGTTGCTGTCTCTCTGTTTACAACCAATGAGGTTGGTAAGCTGTTAAGATGTAAAAAGATTGCTCAGAAGAATGCAGAGGCAGTTCTTTGTATTGATGGGCATCAACATCTCTTGAAGGGTACAACTTCCATACAAGGGGATGAAAAGATTCTGCTTAGGGAAGGGACTGGTATGGGGAATATAGTAGAGTTGTAAAAAGCAGGAATGGTGTATGGAAAATGATTAGGCCTGTGTTGCATAGTGGCATCTGTCATAGGTCTACATTGAGGGTACTAGAGAGCTTCTGTTTTGCAGCGAATGCTTCAGGAGGCATCATGACTCAGAGAGAACAAAGGAGATGAGAGGAATCCACTTCCCTCCTATGTGCAGGTGTTGCTGGCTGGCATGGAGATTTGGTTCCACTTCCTCATTTGGAATAGCTACTAATACCTTTGTAACCTCCAGGCTAGGCTACTGCAATGTACTCTTTGAGGGGCTGCCCTTGATGACTGTTTGGAAGCTGCAGATGATGCAGAACGTGGTGACCCATAGTCTGTCCAGGACACGTCATCACATTATAACTGTGCTCTGACTAGTACTACCAACAGCTTTCCAGGCACAGTTCAAGGTGCTGCTTTTGATCTATAAAGCCCTAAATGGCTTGGGCCCCAGGTATCTGAAAGACTGCCTCCCCCTATGTCCCATCACAATTTCTGGGGTCAGCTGGGAGTGCCCTCTTGCAGGTACCATCTGCCCATGAAGTTTCTACAGAAAGGGTGCACAGAATGGTGATCTTGTTGGTTGCCCCACGATTATGGAACAATTATAAGTTTATCTAACCTGAGCCTGCTCATCTTCCAGAAAGGATGTAAGAACTTTTTATTTGGCAGGCAGGGATAGGACTGGGTGGAATTGGGTGAGGGGTGGTTAGGGAAGGATTGAGGGAGGGTTAAAGGGATTTTTCAGATATCTGTATTGATTGTAAGATGCCCTGAGCCATAATTGGAAGAGTAGCATATTAATTTGATTAAATAAATTTTTTTTAAAATTCCCAAGCAGTCCTTGCACTTAGGTGAGCACCAAAACTGTGCCTGTAGCCAGCACCTAAAGGCGGAGCAGAGTGCAAGGAAAGGCCCCTACCTTGTGCATCAGTATCACTGCTCAGATACAGTTTGTTCCGGTGGTAACTCAGGACTGGGTGTTCTATGATGGTTCAGTGTTTTAGAATCTGACTCTGCCTTCCTTTTCTACAGAATCTCAGGCTTTATTTTTCCATAATGAAGTGTCTAGCAGTTCTATTATAAAGAAAACTAGCTTTGAAGCTGTGAGCTGAGTACAATGGATTTAGAGATGCCTGCTTCGGTTTCCAGAGAGGCTGAAATACAAATCAATAGGAGATGTTTCAGTGTCAGCAATGGTGATTTTTAAAAAAAATTAATATTAGTTTTATATTATAACAATAAATTAAAACAAAAACCATAACAGCAATGATATTTTAATGTTTACATTGTAAGCAGCTCCTTCAGCACATGGGAAAGGAGAGTGACTCGTTATCAAGATCTACACAATTGGCTCTAAATGGTAGCTGGGCTTGTTGCCAGAAGTGGGTGGGCTTGGGAAGTATCACCAGTATTTATTTCCCCCTCCCCATTAAAAAGAAGCCAAGGAACTCAGAGAAACCTCCTGAACTGCAACAAAGCAACCCTGCTGAGGAGCAGTCAAGGCCCGAGAGTGCGTAACGCCACCCGGAAGCCCATCTCTTGATGGGGGGGGGCTGCAGGGAGCACATTATTACACTAGTGCTTCAGTCTTCACTGACTGCCAATAGCACTTGGGGCACAATTCAAGATCCTGTTTTTGACTCTTAAAGCCCTAAACATGCCTGTGCTCTACATATCTAAAGGACTGCTTCCTCTTGCGTCCCTCCGTGGCCTGTAAGATCAGCTGAGAGTGCTCTCTGGTAAGTTCAACCATTGACCCAGTCCATACGACTCAGGCACACACAAAAGTGTTCTCACTTTTAGGGAGAGAGTGGGAGTATGAGTATTTTATGTGGTTTTATGGGTTTTTTCTTTTGTGTTTTATGTGGTGTTAGCCACCTTGAGCCCTTGAGGAAGGAAAATCTAAATAAACAATAAATACTTAGTACATCTAAACCAGGTGTAGGGAACCTCAGGCCCAGGCAGCCAAATATGGCCTGTTGTTAGTTCTTAATTGGCTCCTTTCCAGTTCCTGGATCTGCCCCCTGGATCCAGTCTCTATGCCCTAGCACTAAAAGTGTGAGCTCTGGCGAAGGGCAAAACGTTAAGAACATTCACATGAGGACATGGGATGGACCCATAATATAGAACCATGATCTGGACCCTCCTTCTCACACCTGAGTGTACCTCTTATGCCTCCGGGCTCAAACTTGTACAAATTTCAAAGTGGCCCCTGAGGCAGGGCTGGTGGAAGGATCTTTGTCATTCTAGACAAACTCCTACATGTGAGCTTCTCACACAACTGGTGCGCACATTGCATGCATCTCACGTGCAACACATGCACGTTACAACCCCTGTGGGGCCCATGCCTCTTGTGCAACACACACATGCACAGCCTGCTTCTTGGGCACTGGGGGCTGATGGTCCTGCTCCCTGTCTTTGATCCAGCCACAGAGCTTACCAGTGGTGGTGGTGGTAGCTGGATCAGGGACAGGAGAGCAGTGGTGGCAACTAGATTGGGAGCAGGAGAGATGGTAGTGGAAGCTGGATCAGCGGTGGAACCATGTTGGGTGTGTGTGTGTGTGCCTCTCCCACCCCCGCTCCAGTGAAGAACTTATTCTCTTCATAGGGGAGCCGTTCCATACTCACCATTTTTGTTGCCCTTCTCTGAACCTTTTCTATTTCAACTATATCTTTTTTGTGATGGGGCGACCGGAACTGCACACAATATTCAAAGTGTGTTTGGACAATAAACTTATATAGTGGCATTATGATATTTTCAGTTTTATTATTCCTTTACAAATAATTCCTAACATCCTGTTTGGTTTTTCGATGGCTGCCGCACACTGAGCTGAGGTTTTCAATGTATTGTCCGTAATGACTCCAAGGTCCTTGTCCTGATTTAGAACCCAGCATTGTGTACATAAAGTTTGGATTGTTTTTCCCTATGTGCATCACTTTGCACTTGTCCACATTAATTTTCATCTGCCATTTAGATGCCTAGCCACCCAGTCTCGCAAGATCCCCCTGCAATTCTTCACAGTTCGCTCCTGTTTTAACTACCTTGAATAATTTGGTGTCATCTACAAATTTGATCACCTCACTCCTTACTCCCCTTTCCAGATCATTAATGTATACGTTAAAGAACACCGGTCCCAGTACAGATTCATGTGGCACTCCACTATTTACTTCTCTCCATTGTGAAAACGGACCATTTAGTCCTAGTCTTTGCTTCCTATCCTTCAGCCAATTCACAACAGGACATTGCCTCCTATCCCATGACCTTTTAATTTCCTCAAGCATCTCTCATGAGGGATCTTATCAAATACTTTCCGAAAATCCAGATACACTATATCAACAGGCTCCCCCTTATCCATGTACTTTCTCACACCCTCAAAAAAGTCCAATAGATTAGTGAGGCACGACTCTCCTTTGCTAAATCCATGTTGACCCTCCTCCATTATGCCATGTTTATCAATATGCCCCATGATCCTGTTTTTAATAATAGTCTCCACCATTTTGCCCAGCACAGACATCAGGGTCACCGGTCTGTAGTTTCCAGGATCACCTCTGGAGCCCTTTTTAAATATTGGCATTACATTTGCTACCCTCTAATCCTCCGGTACAGTAGCAGATTTTAGTGATAGGTTACAAATTATCAGTAGTAGGTTTACAATTTTATATTTGAGTTCCTTCAGAACTCTGGGACTCGTGCCATTGTCCTCACCCATATGACTCTTCAGGAGTCAACCTTTGTTGAAAGCTTGGTCAGGATTTACAAGTAGAACACGGACCTTCATGTTTATGGTCAGAACAGACAGCTATGACTGGTAACACATATTATCAATCCAGAATACCTCTTTCAGCATAGGGTGCTGGTGGTGGTTTATTTTCTCAAGCAGCATCTTCATTTATGACGTGCAGCACAAGAGGAATGCATTCTTTTCTCTGTCCCCACTTAATGCTAAGCAATTTACCCGTATAAATAAGTTCTACTGCTCTTTCTATAGGAAAAGTGGGGTTAATAATTTTTTGACTTAACATTTAAGCACTCCGGGTGAGAATCTATTCCTTCAGCAAGACATACCGAGACAAAATGGCCTCGGCACTACAGGCTGGGAGTCTGCTTCACCCCTGCTCTTTTTTCCCGGTCTCCTAGTTCTCTAACTGTTTCACTCCATGCCAGTAAAATGCATCTTGCTGTGCTTGCTAATTTTACGGACCTCTGTGTTTCTCAGGAAAAAACAGAGCCTAATTCTAATCTCAAATGTGTGATGTCTAACGCTGCATATTTAGAAATACCTGCTGTTTTGTTCAGATTCATTGGCATTCCGTTCATGATAAGCTCTCCTGCGGCTTGTGCCACACATCTGAGCATATTCTGATCATTTCCAATTTTACTCACTGGGTTAAGAGCATTAACTGTGCATCTCCTATGTTAAATGGTCCAAAGTGGCAGAGATCATACACCTTTTTCCATGATGTTGCTTCTGAAATAGCAGGTAATTTTAACTTCTTTTAATTGACGGGTTTCTTAAAATGAGAGATAAAGAATTCGTAAGCCAGACAAATTTTTAAAAAATATATCTATATCTCTACAGCAAACCCTGTCATGGCACTTGGAGTGCTTCACATAGAACTCATTAACACAACTTTTAATCCTCACAACAAACCTGTGAGGTAGGTTAGGCTGATACAATATTGTGACTGGCCCAAGATCACTCAGTGAGTTTCTGGCTAAGGTAAGACTTGAACCAAGGCCTCCCCATACCTTCCAGTCCAGGTAATGTATGCTTAGCCACTACACCACACTGACACAATGGTGGTGCTTCATTTCTCTGCATAGAGATCCCCTTTCCAGCAATCAGGCCTGCAAACAGTTTCAAAGTTTGACCATCTTAGGGTGAAAAGAGATGGGAAGTTAGCTCACTAGAGTGTGTGTTCAATCCATGTAGCCTCTACTCACCCCTAACTCACTGGTTTAGTGTGTCCAACCTAATAAATGGGCAACCGCATGCGCGTATTTCATGTGCTTGCAGAATCCTCCACTGAGTGGTGGCGGTCACGAAGAGAGGAAGCGGTCACTCCTCATACAGTCTAGGCTGACAGGGCAACTGTTGGAAAGGGGCAGAGGAGTGCTGCCCCATTTCCTTCACCTTTTGCCTTGCTGTTCCCTTCCCCAGTCTATCTGTCAGGAGGCCAGGCACAGTAGTGCTCTCCCCACCCGTCAGCTGGCCCAGCGCACTAGGTACAGCTATGGCGCTGGCAGACATGGATGTGGGTGAACCCAACTAATGAGATGCGGAGACAATTGGACATGGGTGCATGTTAGCCTTGATTCACTCACATGGTGGGCCCATGATCTGCTGGAAGACACCACGAATGGCAGGTGAGTGGGGGAGCCACCTAATAAATGAATGGGTGAACATGCACCTAATGTGGGCTAATGGGTGTTTTCAGACATGACGGGGCGGCTTCGCCCCATCATGGAAACAACCCTGAGATTCCCCGCCGGGATCACTCCGGCATGGCCAACAGATGTGCCGGTTGATCCTGGTGGGGAATCAGGGAGGGGGCGGGGCCACATGGTGCAACGTGTGGCTGCATGTCCCCCCCACGCTCCCCTGCCACCCACCCTCTGGGAGATGGGCGGGCGCCACGGCCAATGCAGCTGTGGCGCCCACCAGATGTGACTTTTTGTTGGTTCCCATCGGGGATCTCTTTGATCATGCTTTCGGGGATTGTCTGGCGGGGAGCCCCGGAAGCGTGGTTGAAATTGACCCCCATGTGAGAATTGACCGTGGTGAACATCTGGCAGCCGCCTAACAGACGTTCAGGGCACTTTGACCCCATGTGGGTATTGACGGGGGTTCATGGTGATCTCGTAACGTCTGAAAATACCCAATGTCTCATTTGTTTAAGGAAAGAGACTACTTTGAGCAAAGGGCAAGTTGCTTCTCTGCATTGACCAGAAGAATTCATAAGCCAGAATATTTTAATCAAAATTTATATAGCACCCTTCTGCCATGGCACTTGGAGTGCTTCTCACAGAACTAATTAACAAAACTTTTAATCCTCACAACAACCCTGTGAGGTAGGTTAGGCTGAGAGAATATTGTGACTGGTCCAAGGTCATCCATTGAATTTCTAGCTAAGACGAGAGTTAAGCAAAGGGCAAGTTTGAGCAAAGGACAAGTTGATTCTCTACATTAACCAGAAGTGAAAATAAGTGTGTTGGTGCCAAGCTAAAAGCATGGTTTATAATGTAGCAAACCAATGGTGCTAGATTTACTAGTAGAGACATGGTCTCTCAAACTAATCACAGAGGGCTCTGAGCTGGTAAAGCCGTATAAGTCTGAATCTGCAGATTATCCCAAACTATGTAGATGTAGGAACAGTTCAACTAATGCTCTGCCATAGCTGTCAACATGGCTTCTGTCCCTCTTTGTGCACTTGCAATGTCCACAGCCCCTGAAAACCACACCCACTGACCCCATAAGCTAAGTCCTCATGTTCAGTTCATTCAACCCCCATTGTACAAACATCCCATTCATATGGGGCAATCAATCTCACCCCTCAGTGCACAGCTACCACCACCTCCCATGATGAAAATGCCAATAGACTTGAATGCCGGTTGGAAATAATGGGGATAAATGACACTCAGCCTTAATGGTCTGAAAAAAATGCAACACTACACCTCAACATAACTCAAAGACCTATCAGGTGCAAGAGGACTTCAAGAAATGACCACGAGAGAAAAGGGGAAATGTAAGCAAGGAAAAACAGGTATGAACAGTAATGAGATCTATGTGGAATGACACCACACGCACCTGTGTTATTCCAGCAGTTTCCTGTCCTATGGCTCAGTTATTAACATTCCACCAAATTCCTCATCATTCCTCCCCTGTTGTCATTCCATGCGTTCATGTATCATTCTCCTTTTCCCCATGATATCCTCCCTATCATTTCACAGCATCCTCAGTCATTCCCTTCAGTCTTTTGTCATTTTGCCAACTGTTCTGTGCTCCCTCGTTATTTCACCCAGTTTCTTTTCATCCCACCCGTTCCCTCTAACTCTTCTGTTTACTATTCCACACAGACACCCTCATCTTTCCATGCATCTCCCACAACACTCTCCTGGCCATTCCAATGAGTCCCTCATCATTCCCTGGCTTTCTATGGCCCACTCCTTGTCATCTCACCTGCTCCTTATTACCTCTCCTTGTTGCTTTATCTATTCCTTTGTCCTTTGCCATTTTGTCCACTACCCACAGCTATCTCCCTGGAGTTATTTATTTATTTAATTACATTTTTACCCCATCCTTCCTACAAAAACAGCTCGGGGCGACTTACAAAATCATAAAACAAAATATAAAATACAGTCAAAATTTAAAACAATAAAACCCATACTGGGGCACCACCAAATATAACAAAAACCTCTCTCTAACCCTCCACCCTCCCATCTCCCTTGCTGAAAGCCTGGTGGAACAGCCAGGTCTTTCACCAACGTTGGAAGGATGAGAGGTCTGGGGTCACATGGTCCTCTGCCAGGAGGTAGTTCCACAGTCCCAGTGCGGCCACCAAGAATGCCCTCTCCACCGTTGCCCCCCGCAATACGTGGGGGACTTAGAGGAAGCCTCAGCTAGACTTCTGGGGTGGATCCAGGGCCCGGAGAGTGAGGCGGTCCTGCAAATAGGTAGGGCCAAGGCCTACCCATTCCCCATTACTCCAGCTTAAACCTCTCTCATTCCACTCGGCTCATCACCTCTGCCTGTCATTTCACTCAGTCCCCACCACCTTTTTTTTTTTACTGATTTGTTCTGGTCAGTCCCACCCAGTCCCATCCCATGGCCCATTCATCTCTTGTTTGGGTGGGCCATGGCTCAGGTGGTAGAGCACATGCACATGTAAGGTCCCAAGTTCAATTCCTTGCATCTCCGATTCAGGACCTCAGGCAGTACATTTGGGTAAGGCCTGTGCCAGAGACTCTGGACAGCTGGATTTGAAACCCTGCTGCCATGTCAGTTTGTGACAATACCATTGGTCTGACTCAGGCAGCTTCTAACCCACCCATTCTAGCACTCCTTTGGCCTGGATAGGCGTATACCTGTGTAAGTGCTACCAGCATACTTGGTTGGGCACCCAGGGGTAGGAAATGCCCCACTTATTTATTTAATTTATTTTAATTTTATTTTATTGCAACATTTTAATCCTGCTCCTCCTGCTCCAGGCAGCTTGGGGTGGCTTACAACATAATAAATAACCATACAAAATTATTTAGGGCTGGGGTGGGTGTGGCAGCATTCTGGGGCAAGGGAAGGTGGTATTCTACATGGTGGCAGCCTCTGGGGGTCTAGGCCACACGGGCAGGCACATACATGCATGCACAGGCTGGCCAGGCAGGGTCATATCTGGCACTTAAGCTGTAATCATCAAGTTGATGAGCATTTCTTGCCAATTAATGACTGGTTGTAAGGGGTTGATAGCCCTTAACTGCATCTTGGGGCATTAACCTTAGATGATCCTATTTCCTCATAAATGTCCTATGCTAAGATAGTTTTTGCTATTAGAAGCTAAGCATATTTTTTAATAGTTTGTGAAATGCCCTTAGTTAATGTCAGATTGTGTGTATTTCTGTGCAACATCACTAATGGCTATACCTGAAGGGAGTGGAAAGGAAGGGGGGGGGGAGAGAGAGAGAACCCCTGCTTAAATATTACAGTGCCACTGTAAAAATTCCTATTCCAGGAAAAGGATTTAAATAAAATTAATGAATATATAAGGAATATAAATGTGCGTGTGTGTGTGCATACTTTATAAACGTATGTTTTATAAATTATACATCTATACTAGGGATGGGACTATCGGTATCGGATTAATCTGATAATGCCGATAATTGGAGATATCAGATTAATCTGATAATACTAATAGTATTGGTATATCATTTTTTTAACATTGCTGATTTTTCGGATCTTTAACATTGCAGCCATTTTAACAATGGCTGCAATGTTAAAGATCCAAAAAATTGGCAATGTTAAAAAAATAAATAAAACCAGTAACTGATAATTTGCCGATAGTCCCATCCCTAATGTATACATTACAAATGTATATTTGTATATTTGTACATTACAAATTATATATATATATTATAAATGTATACTTTATAATGATATTTATGTAAGGTATAAATAAGTGCACATGTGGGGGACTAGGAGTATTCAAGATGGAGGTGACACCAGTTGGGGATGGACTCAGGGCACTCTGCCTGGCTTGGGATCAGGAACAGAGGTGAGGCAGAAGGCAGTGGGAGGGAGCCCGGGGGCAGAGTGAGAGAGCCTACTCACTGTTGCTGCTTCACCCATGTGGCTCCCACTTTCTCTGCAGCCTCTGGGGAAGGAAAAAGGGAGGCGTGGCCTCCAGTTCCCCTTGTCCTTGCCTGGTGTTTTTTCACTGTGATTGGCCTGGTGTGTTGGTCCCAGGGCCTGGCTAATTGGTTGGCTCTCCCCATAGGGACTACAAGGAGTTCCCCAGCTCACATTTCCAGACCCTGCCCTGGACTCCATTGCACGGGCATGGGGGGATAGAACCTGTCACCTCTCCAGCTATACTGGCGCAGTTGAGCCCAGGGAGCTCCCTCCTGCTGCTGCTGTCACATTGCCAGAATGAACCAGCACATGCACAGAAAGCAGAGGGACAGAGAAGTCTTCTGCACATGTGCTGGTACTTATCCTGGTGATGCAGGAAGCAGCAGAGAGCTGGGGAGCCAGGCAAGGAACCACCCATTCCTGCCCTGGGGAGGAACTGCCCCTGCCATGACTACAGGTCTTCCTTCTGAAAGCTCTTCCTCTCAAACCTGGACAAGTATCTTGTAAGATGTTTTCCTGTCTTGGCTTGTCTGTTAAAGAGAATAGGGTGCTGGATGTCTTAGTAAAAAGAAAATTGAGTCTGAGGGTGATTTCAGAAGTGACGCGTTCCAATTCACCACAGTGAATCCCACCCTGGTGTGAATGGATTCACCATGGGCTGTGGTGACACGTGTGGCCCCAACAGACGTAACAGGATCGTGAGCACCGCCCGGGGGCAATCAGTGGGTATTTTCAGATGTGACGAGATCACAGTGAACCACGATCAATACCCCCATGGGGCCAAAGCGCCCTGAACGTCTGTTAGGTGGCCACCAGATGTTCACCACGGTTGATTCCCACATGAGGTCAGTTTCAACCACACTTCGGGGCTCCCCGCTGGACAAGCCGTGCAAGCGTGGTCAAAGAGATCCCTGGCGGGAACCAACAAAAAGTAATGTCTGGCCGGCACCCACAGCCCGGAATCCCGGGCCGTGGTCAAATCAGGCGGGCACTGCGGCTGCATTGGCCACAGTGCCCGCCCATCTTCCCAGAGGGCGGGCGGCGGGGGAGCATGGGGGACGGGGCTGTGTGACCGCATGTTGCACCGCACGGCCCCGCCCCCTCCCCGATTCCCTGCCGGGATCAGCCAGCACGTCTGTTGGATGTGCCAGAGTGATCCCGGCAGGGAATCATTTGGGTGATTCCGGGACGGGGTGAATGCTGCCCTGTCTTGTCTGAAATCACCCAGTGAGAACATGGGCCAGGGGAACACAACAGACATGCAGGGGAGATGTGGACCGCGGTTCGAGCCCCAGAATGCACCACGGCTGGGGTCAATTCCTTCCACCGTGGCTGTGGGTTTCTGTTCAGAAGTTACTTTTCATTCACCCCTGCCGTGGTGACCATTCACCACACTTCTGGACCTCCTCCCGCCCCGACCTCATGAAGTATGGTTACCTTCACCCTGGGCCGCATTTGACTGTGGTGAACATCTGGATGTGAGCAAACAGACATGCACGGCGCTTTCACCACCCCACGCGTTTGACTGAGGTTGACTGTGGTGGACATTCACCATGTCACTTCTGAAATCACCCTGAGTCTCCCATTGTTGTGGCAGGGGCACTGAACAGCTAAAGTGCAAAAAATAAATAAATTAAAGCATCTTCTATCATAGCCAGGGACCCGTGTTCACTGTGTGGGCCTCATGGGTGGCAATGGGGAAAATGCAGTGAAACTGGGGGTAATTTCAGACGTGCAATCGTCATGTCCAACCATGCACCGAGATCCATTTTGGATCCCGGTGAGGAATCAGTCCAGCAGTCCTTTAGATGTGCTGGCTGATTCCTACAGGGGATCGGGGAGGGGGCGAGGCTGCGGCCGATCCCACATCAGGGTCTGGGCCACGGTCCAGAATCGGCAGAGGTAACAGATGTTACTTTCCGCCAATTCCAGACTGTGGTCTAGCTAACCATGGTTCTGGACCTCCAGGCGGCCGGAGATCCAGAACCGTGGTCAATGTGTTTCCCGCTGGAGGTTCACTGTGGTGAACATCTGGTGGAACGCACTACAGATGTTACAGTACTGCAGCCACTACAGGGGGTTCACTGTGGTTGACCATGGTATCGTAATGTCTGAAATTACCCTGAGTCCTTGATCATAGCCAGGAATGTGCAGAAGGGACCTCCTTCATCTTCATTTTAGTTTTTGGTTGAAAAAATACATTAGTTTTTGGATTTTTGTTTTAAAACCCATTTGTTTTTGTAATATTTTCATATTAAAAACTATTTTGAAATAATAATAATAATTTTAAAAATCACTACACATGAGCACATGGCAGCTGGATTGCTCTAAGCATGTGCACCCTTTTCCAAAATGGCAGTGGCAGTGTTGTTTTGCGCATACCCAGGTTAGTTGCTCTTTTCCAAAATGGTGGCAACACTGCTGCTGCTATTTTGGAAAAGGGCGCACATGCTCAGAATAGTTTGGTGGCTATTTTAGCGCATGTGAAGTGATTTTTAAAAACATTTAAATTATTTTAAATGTCTTAACAAAAATGAATGAATGAATGCCATTTGCTTATTTATTCATTTTCAGGTCTTTAGTTACTAAAACAAATGGGGCTTCATGGGTTTTAATAACTAAAAATACAAAACAAAAATGAATTGCACACCCTAACTATAGCCATATTTCAAAAGTAACTTCCATTCATACACAATTAATTCCAGAGCATGATTTCCTCTAGTACCACTAGATAAAGAAACCTCTCTACTGAAACCATACTAGCTACAGGTGTGTAATGGCTGGCAGGTCCAATTCTTAAAGATGCTTGTAGCTATGCTGCTTTCATTACTTGGTAGGTCTATGGTCAAGGCGGCTGTCTGTTGACTCGGAGACTCCCATAGGCCAAAATGGGAACCTTGGGGTCAAACAGTGAGAAGTGGCAACACTACCTGTGGCACCATTTGAAGCATGTGAGCTGTCCATTGTCAGAGACAGGATGCTGGACTAGATGTATAATTTCTCTGACCTAATTTGGCAGTTCTTTTTGTCTATGCAAGTGCTGAACCTTATGAAAATTCTGCAGACTATTTGGGCTCAGACCATCTCAAAACATGAAAGTTACTCTGATGTACCTTAAATCTACTTAAAAACGAGTTCATTTAAACTGTTGAAAATATCGGTGTGGTTAGATTTTAAACTCTTTATATCAGCTTAACCTTCTGCCTGTAAATTCACTAAAACAAGCTAAATTAATTTTAAAGTGACCCGCTTAGGGGGAAACAATGTTTTAACTAATTTGATTTTTAAAATCACTCCACCAAATATGGGTAGACCAGGCCATAGTGATATGTTGTGGCAGTGAGTTCCACAAGGTTATCCTTATTAGTTTAAATTTTTTGCTTTTCAGTTTATTTGAGTGTCATCTTGCTCTTTTAATGTGAGACATGGGGTAATTTCAGACGTTACGAAAATGCCTTTCACCACAATGAACCCCAGTGGATTCCCTGTGGTGGCGGCGGCATTCCCGTGAATGTCTGTTTGACCCCCGCCAGGTGTTCACCACAGTGAATCTCTGGTGGGGGTTAAAATAACCATGGTTCTGGACCTCTGGCCGGCTGGAGGTCGAGATTCGTGGTTAGAGTGGCTATGATCCAGAATGGGCCAAAAGTAACGTGTTACCTTTGGCCCATCCTGGATCGTGATCCTGACCGCGATATGGGATCAGGCACAGTGGCCTGTTTGGCTGCTGCGCCAGCCCATCTCCCCGAGGGCGGGCAGCTGAGGGAGCACGGGGGGGAGGGGGGAGCGAGGCTGTGCAGCTGCATCTCGTGCCGGGCAGCCCCGCCCCTTCCTTGATCCCTTTTAGCGAACAGGCCAGCACGTCTAAAGGACGGATGGCCTGATCATGAACCAGGATCCATGATGGATCCTGGTCCAGGGTTCAGCGTGGTGGGCCTTCGGGCCCGTCACATCTGAAATTACCCATGGAGAGTAGGTGTAGACTTGGATTCAAGAGCCTGGAGATCAGTGAAGGAGTGATTCTGAAGAGTAGTGCAGGATCAGGTCCAAACAGTTGTGCAGGATTGGGGTCCAAAGAGTCATGTGAGACCAGGAACACAGACCAGGGGAGAGAATGGACAATCGGGAGACACATGAGGGGCAGGCAGATAAATGGGAGGCAGACAGAGTTGCAGGGTGCGTTCTCCTAGGTGCTGGTAATCATGCAGCAAGCATGAAAGCAGACGCCAGTGCGTGCTCCATGGCGGACAACGAGCCTCAGATGAACAGATGAAGCAGGAAGAATTGACCAAGAAGGGGAGACCAGATGACCTGCCCAGCTTCTTGTAGCTGCAGGCTTGCCTTTTATGGCTGCTTTTAAATGATCATGTTGCAGTTGGTGACCCGCTCATGTGATTTTTCAAAATCCCGCAAGGCAGGATTTAGACATGATACTTCATATGTTTGCATGCATTCAAGGTGGTCATGCATTGTTTAATGACCATGAACTAAATACCTCAATGTGTGAGGTATTTAGTTTGCGGTCTTTAAACAATGAGGAACCACCTTGAACACGTGATGTCTAATCCAGCCTCATGGGATTATAAAAAATGACATGAGTGGGTCACGCAACTGCGACCTGCTTGTCTAAAAGTGGCCTATGCAGGTAGAAAGGAAGCTGGGGGTGCGGCCTGCCCAGCACACAGACAGGGCTGTTGCCACTAGCACTAGCACTAGCACTGGGCCTTGGCCAGAGTACCTTGGTGGTACTGAAGTGCCAGCTATCAAACTCAGGGCCCCAAGGTCACTCATTCAAGCCTGGTTCTTACCAAGGGGCTCCAAGCCAGGAGTCTTTTTTCTTTCTTTCCCTCCTTCATCGGGTCAGGTGAAACAAGAGGAGGATGGGCAGACAAGGGGACAATTGGTGTGAAAACGGGCAGATCATCCTGTCAGGAACTAAAAGGGCACAGAGTAGGTGCAGGCTCATGTTCAAGGATCTGGAGATTAGTGCAGGCTCTTTGTCTCTAGTAACTTAGTTACTTAGGTACATGTATTTGTGAAAATATCCTTAAGTATGAAGACATATATATGCTGTATTAGTCGTTCTGTACTGACACCCTTAATAAAGCTGAAGAGTATTTTGTATTAAGGTTAATTTGAGGTCAACGGCAATATTTATGTAGCAAGGTGTTAATATTATAGCAAGGTGGGGGACTTCAACGTTCATGCCGATATCGGCCTTGTAGGAGCGGAGGGAGAATTCATAGCCGCCATGGCAACCATGGATTTGTCCCAAGTGGCCACCTGCCCGACACATGGGAGGGCATACCCTCGACCTGATCTTCAGTTCTGACCTTGAGGCGGGTGGTCTGGTAGTGGGGGAAGTCAGGGCTATGCCCTTGTCATGGATGGATCGTTAATTCCTCCAGGCCAGTCTCTCAGCGCGCCGCCTCCAGAAGGGGAATGCCATGGACCAGTTAGGATGGTCCACCTTCCGAGGCTGATGGAACCTCAGCGATTCCAAGAGGTCCTGAGGGAATTAACCTTGGACCTGGACAGCCACTCTGTCAATGAACTGGTCCAGCATTGGACCAGCTGGCTGGGGGAGGCCATTGGCAGGGTGGCTCTGAGACGCCCTCTGCCTCTGTCTAATCACCGCAGGGCCCCTTGGTTTACTGAGGGGCTGCGGTGTATGAAACAGGCAGGCAGGAGGCTGGAG
>QEPC01003766.1:2045920-2075031 GCA_003113815.1 Sphenodon punctatus | reverse complement strand
GACCTTAGTGGTTGCACTTTCTATTTCTTCTCCTTTGTTATTTCTTGATATTTTGATGTTTTCTCTTATTGTTATTTCCCTAATGTTAATACAAGAAGAAAACACATATGACTTCTTGGCACCTTCATGGTTAGCCGAACTCCATGGCTGAGGCACAGACACAGTGTATTATTTAGCATACAAATTAAAAATGCCTTCATTAACACACCGGTGGGCTCAAAGGACTGAATTTTCTGAACTCTTGCTTGAAAAACCTATTCTCTAATAACCCTAGGAAAATACATAATTTTCTTGCAGAGTAACCTCGGTTTGATGTATATCCCTGTCCTGATTTTAACAACTACCATGCAGCCCTGTAATTTTCTGTCTTGTTTTGCTCACCAGTGACTTATACAGCACATTAGTGCATAAATCAGCAATACAATTAGCCTAAATACTGTATTAAACCGTGTCACACTTCAGTGTCTTCGAAACCCCTCATTAACCTTTCAGTAGCACAGTTTATTGGATTTAAAAGCAAACGTATCCCTTCTGGTTTTCACTTTCATTTATCTCCAATAGTACTACAGTTTGGCCCACATAGGATGTCACTAGCTACCTTGGTTGGTAGGGTGCATACCCCCATAGAGTATTGGTACGTTATTACAATGATAAATCTGCATTCCTTAGATGCACAAAAACTGAGTGAAATCTCCATGCAGGATCCCTCTAGTCTGTATTGATTGATTACTGCTTCATTTGCCAAAACTGGATTTTCAAAGAGTAGTATGGCTTATATCTCAACATTCATGACTCAGGGTCTGATCCTGACAAATCAGATTTGCAGGGTTGAGCTCAACAATTTGATAAAATACTGCCTTTGCTAGGAGGAGTCATTTCAAGAGTCATTTCCTGTCTCCTCTTTATTTTATTTTCATCAGACAAATTCTTAATCTCTTTATGAAAACTGCTTTTGAACAGAAATAATTAACATCATGACAAGATTCAGTTCTTTTATTCTTAGTGCACACAGTCTGTCTTTTCTCAGGAGGGAGTAAGTTAATCACTGCTTATAAATGTTTTGTAGCACATACTGCTCATAAATTTTATTTTCATGGCTACTAAGTAGGACACATTCAGAAGAAGTCAGTTGAATGGTAGAGTTAATTAACATGGATTTATATGCTGATGCACTGCAAACATGCATTAATGGCTCTTTGGTGATTATGAGGAGTACCTCAGATGCAGTCATGGGCTTTTCACCAATATGAAAGCAGGAGAAGTGGTATTAGAATCACCCCAAATGCAAAAGCCCTGTGTCATGTCTTTGAGAATTTAATTTGCAGACATGGGGGCAAATATTTCCCTCCAGTTGCATGGCTGTAATTTGCAGGATACACACGAGAATTGCACCTACTCAAAAAGGGTCAAATTGAGCCATCAAATAAAGGCATTTTTACACGTGGTATCGGGTTCCCTGATTTAAATAATCCGCCATTAGAAAAGTTGCATGGGCGGCATTTAAATGTGCTGCCGCCATTGAAAACCTTGATATCAAGGTTTTCCAATCCGGTTTCAAAGGAATGTGCGAGCTGCAGTTTTCAATGGTGGCAGTGCATCTAAACACTGCCCACGCGACTTTTTCTAATGGCGGATTATTTAAATCTGCAAGCCTGGTGGCATGTCTAAAAATTATGTATTATTTATATTTATTTATTTTACATATTTGTATCCTGCCCCTCCTGCCGACAGCAGCTCGGGGGGACTAACAACATAAAATTGAACTTATAAAATATAAATATATCATTATAAAAAGCATACATTGGGGCACGAAACAAAACACAAAAACCCCTAACCCTCCCTAGCCCTCATCCCCACCTCATCCCCATCTCCCTCACTGAAAGCCTGGAGGAACAGCCAGGTCTTACATTGTTGTCTAAAGGAGAAGTGGTCTGGGGTCACATGGACCTCTGCTGAGAGAGAGTTTCACAGCTGAGGCCACTGAGAACGCCCTCTCCATAGTCGCCCCCTGAGATACTCTGGGGACCTCGAGACAGGTGCTCCCGGTCAATCGCAGGGGCTGATCCAGAGCCTGGGGAGTAAAAATGGGCTAAGATTTAAAGAATCCCCATAGCTAAGATTGTGTGTGTGTGTGTGGGGGGGGGGGGGCTTCCATGTGTAGTAGGATTAAAAAAAAATTCATGTATTTTTCCATCTAATTATTACATTTAATCTTTCAATCTAGTATAATAATAATAATAATAATAAATAATTTTATTAGGGAACTAGCTTTCCCCATGTCCCAATATGGAAAAGGAAATAAAATCACAGGTACAAAAACCCCTCCACATAAGGGACAAATGATACATAACAATCATATGAGACAATGTCTAAGATATTAAACCATGAATACCCCTAGATGTCCAATCAGCAGAACAGGCAAGTTAAACAATGTTCCAAGATAAGCTATAAAGCCAGTCCAAAGAAGTAAACATAGGTCAAGAGTTACGTTTACAAAGCTCACAGGCCATCAAGACCAAGCTCACTACAAGGTCGGTGGCTTTAGCAGTTGCGAAAAATACCAGCAGCTGAATAGGGGAAGAGTGCAGCCTTGAGACAAGCTCAGAGGTAAGAAATAGCTCCCTCGCATATTGTGTAAGGGGGCAAACAAATAGAGTGTGAAGTAGATCTTCGACACATCCTAAGTTACAAGAACATAATCTTTTTTCATAAGGTATTCCACAACGCCTCCCTATCAGCACTTTGGTAGGTAGTAGGTCGAACCTCAAGAGGGTGAAAGCCCTACGTTAGACCAGGGTCTTCTAATATATCTAAATACGGCTCGGACCCAATAGCATACTTGAACTCCTTATATAGTGGGACACTCTTTAAGATCTTGCACCTTCCCTACATCCAGCTGTATTGCTTGATCTGTAAGCTGTTTATAAATAAGTGTCTTTCTGCTGCATTGGGGAATGGAGTTAAGCATCTCCACGGAAAGGCCCAAGTTATGGAGCTGACTCACCACTCTATTACGCCACAAGTACAGTGAGGACCATGACCTGGCCTCATCATAGCAACAACGAGGTAGTCTATCCTTTGACATACCTTCCAACTTATTCCAGTAATTCAGCACAGCCGAGAGAATTTTAATTTTTATAGGCAAAATCCTGGTTTCGAGGCGCAACAAGCAAGCAGGAACGCATTTAGGTACTGTAAGCAGGGTTCTCAGAAATAAATTTTGAGGTAACTCAAGGGCCTCAACAGGGGCCAGCCTTTTTCAATCTAGTAAAATAACCCTTTAAAGGACATTTGGATTGTATTCATTTTCCCAGAGAAAATATTTAAAAATTTAAATAAATAAAGTAAAGATACAAAATGTTCATCTCTTAATCTTTTGGAGATCTTTAAATAACCAGTCACTGTCCCCATAAACTCTAAACTTTGCTTTCTCGCACTTTCTTTCCCTTTTCTCTGGGTGTTTTTAGATAAGCGCCTCCTCCTCCCCCCCCCTTATGCATGTTGCAGAGTTTATTTGTTCCACACCACTCATCATGTTACAAACTTCCATCCTATCTCTTCTCAGTGATCTCACATGAGGCACCAACACACCAAGGACTCTCACAGTGGTTCTCCCTTAGGCATGGTGGGAACCCTGCATTAGTTGATGAGTTTTGTTTTATTATTGGTTCACCTCTACTCAGAAAGCTAGGCAGTGGTGAATCTGTGCCAGAGCCATATCATGCTGTAAAATGCAGGAACTGCATATTGACTGACAGCAAAGACTGAACAAACCAATAGTCTGTTCTCTGGCAGGACAGTCTTCCTGTGAGTTAAATCACATTAACCACAGAATTAAATCTCACTCTTAGACTGGAAAAGCAATTGGTAACCACACACAAAACAATTAATTAAATGTGCAAATTAAGGGAGCTGCAATCTTTCCATCAAGTATGTTCTGGAACCCTTTTGAAATTTGCTGGAGGGACCTAGTTGGGAAGACTAGACGGAGCACTAAGCTAAAGTCCTGAAAGTTGGACTGACCTTGAAGAAAGCAAGTAGGTCTGGATAGTGACTTTGACTGCTATCTAAGACTAAATGAAGGAGAATAATCTCACTTCCTTGATCTACTCACATAATAGCCCCATAGTGAAGAACATGGTGATAGTCCAGCAGGGTTCTTTCTTAAGCATATGTCTAAGTGTAAGGCAAGCATATCGGTAATCCCATTGACATCAATTAAATTAAAGGTTATTTTCTTAATATTAAGTAGCAAGCAAGTAATCTTACACAGCTGCTTAAGAACTTTGCTGTATCAGGTTCTACGTGATGTGGTTAGCAACACTTTTAAAATGCTCTTATAAAGGCTATGGGCCAGGTTCTTCCACTGGCACGTAATGGTGCAATGCTATTGACTTCAAGGGAGCTATCCTGAAGTCCTGGCTCCCTGTGTCTAATGGCTCTGCACCAAGGGGGGCGTGTGTGTGTGTGTGGGAGCTAATCCATGGGTCTAGATGAGATTTTCTTCCCTTTGTTATCAGTGTAATCACCCTTGCAATTTTCATGCAGGCAGCACTACAACTGAAGTAACATTTTCTTTGCATATTTTCTGGTTTTCTAATTCCTTGCAAAACATTAAGAATGCAGGTTGCAAGTAACTTACAGTTACTTGGTGGTGCAACAGAAATATATTGTTGTATATGAAGGAAGATGCCAAAATTTGCACTGACTTGCATCATGTGCAGTGCACCTTTATTGAACTCAGCTCTGATGCACAGGGCATTTGTCAACACTGGCTTAGAGTGGCAGGCCCTTTGTCATTGCTACAAACACAGCCATAACCGCTAACCTGGCCACATCCTAGGTGCCCTGCAACTAGAGTGGCCATGCCTCCCCTTTAAAAGAGGACGCTTATGAAAAATACATGATGCGGGCACCATGTATTTTTCATAAGCACCCTCTTTTAAAGGGGAGGTATGGCCATCCGACCTGCCACTTATCTGAAAAGTTCAAAACTTTTTCACTTGACACATGATTGACCATAGTGGGCTGTGAAGACTAATTGAAAGGATTAGCTATAGTCAAGGATTAGTGGACTCAAAAAGGAGTAGTCATCTTTCTCCATTTAGAACCATCAGCAGCGATTAGCTGGGATGGTCAGAGGGTCTACCCTCAGGGCTAGGAGGTTCCTAAACTTCTGAAACTGATAGATGTTGGGAATAATTGGCAAGAAATGGATCAAACCCTCATGGATCTGTGGCTTCTCATACACTTTCCTCTGAAGCGTCCAGTGCTGGCTACTATTGGAGGCGGTGCTGTCAGAGGCTCATCGATTGGACTCTTACAAAATGGATATTCCTATTTCCTTAGCAGTATAAAATGGATGTTGTTAGAGTTTTGCTGCCAGGCTAGGCTCTGAAATAGAAGCTGGAAGTCCATGCATACAACCTCATTAGGGGGCAACCATTTTGTTGACAAGTTGGTGAGTGTGGCAGAACCTGAATATAGAGAGACTGAGGCCGTTTTTATACGAGGCGCTGAAAAGCACCTCCTGAGTCCTGCATTGAAAGAAAAGCTGCGCGGGGAGTGTTTACATGCTCCCCACGCTGCCGGAAGTGATGTACTCCCCGTTGTCGGCAGTGGCGACGCGGGGAGCATGTAAACACTCCCCGTGTGGCTTTTCTTTCAACGCAGGACTCAGGAGGCGCTTTTCAGCGCCTTGTATAAAAGTGGCCTGAGCTGCATGGATTTGCTATATCTGGCTGATGTGTCCATCTCTTTATTTATTATTATTAATATTTAATTTAATTTATTATTTTATTAGCAAATATATAGCGCTAGCAATGTACCTGGTGCGTTACAAAGTAATTGAATAGAATTGAATTGAATAGGTCCCTGCCCTAGGGTTTACAATCTGAGAGATGGGGGGGGGGGGAAGATGAAGGAAGGGGAACAGAGGGAGAGGAGGGGTGCAACATTCACAAGGATGCGAGGTCCCAGGTGCATGTGCTTGGCTTGGTTACATCAAGAATGATGGCTGGTTGGTCCATGTGGTGAGGATATGAGTATACAGACCTCAGGTAACAGATTGTACTGGATGGAGGGTATCAGCAGGAGTTAGGTGATGGGAGCGAGGAGTCGAGGAGGGCAGAACTGAAGAGGTGGGTCTTGAGGAGGGATTTGAAGGTACGAAGGGAGGGGGTGAGGCGGATGTGGGAGGGATGGAATTCCAGGCATGGGGGGCAGCTAGGGAGAAGGGACAAAGGCGGTTAGGGAAGCAATGGAATCGTGGGAGGGGACAGAGGAGGAGCGGAGTTAACGGACTGGAGTATGGAGGGAAATTAGCGCAGAGAGGTAGGGGAGAGCAAGGTTGTGAAGAGCTTCATAGGTGAAGACTAGGAGCTTGTGCAGGATTCGTTCAGGAAGGGGGGAGTCAGTGAAGAGAGGAGAGGAGGGGCTGCATGTGGTTGAAGCGACGGGTGAGGTGGATGGCCCTGGCAGCAGAATTTTGGATGGAGATAAAGGGAGAAAGGGGAGAGCGGGGGAGGCCAGTGAGAAGGAGGTTACAGTAATCGAGGCGAGAGATGACCAGGGCATGAACAAGGGTTTGGGCAGAGGAGTCAAAGAGAAAAGGGCGAATCTTAGCAATGTTATGGAGGGAGAAGTGACAGGATTTGGCAACAGAGTCGATGTAGAGTTTAAACGAAACGGGTGAGTCAAAGATGAAGCCTAAGCTACAGGCTTGGGAAATGGAAAGGATGGTGACCTCATTGATGAGGATCGACAGGGAAGAGGGAGAGGAAGGATGAGAGGGGAAGATAAGGAGTTCAGTTTTAGCCATGTTGAGTTTGAGTTGACGTTGAGACATCCTGGTAGAGATGTCAGAGAGACAGCTGGTGAGGCGAGCTTGAATAGATGGAGAAAGAGAAGGAGTAGAGAGAGAGTTGAGTGTCATCAGCGTAGAGGTGATATTGGAAGCCCTGGGAGGCAATGAGTTTGCCTAGGGATAGGGTGTAGCGAGAGAAGAGGAGAGGGCCAAGGACAGAGCCTTGGGGAACACCAACCGAGAGTGGAAGGGAGGAGGAGGTGGAGTTGATTGCTTGCTTGATGCTGCTGCCATTGCCTTGGCCAACGGCTGCTGCTTTTGTGCCTGATTAGTTACCAAGCTTATGTCTCTTTGTTAAAATGTTAACATGCCACTGCTGCTAGAAAGCTCTAATTTTGACAGTTAATGGCAGTTTCATTTATTAGCATAGAAACCTGGAATATCTCTACTCAGAAACACCTTTCTTGGCAATATTTACCAGGAGGATGAAGGATTCCATGCATCTCTCATTTCACTGAGTAAGAGACGGAGACAAAGCAGTTCAGGTTTTATCTTTTATTGGACCAACTGTAGTTGGTGAGATTAAGCAAATCTCCAGGCCACACAGGGCTCTTCTTCAGGTATGTAGCAAGACAAACTGAGCAAATGCAGGACAGGAATATCACCTGAACTACTCTTTTCTAGGGATGGGCGAACGCGGTTCGGAAGTTCGGAGTTCGGACCGAACTCGACCAGTTCGGTCAACCGAACCGAACTTCCGAACTGAACTCGATTTTCGAACCGAACCGAATTTCTAAACTCAGTTCTGTTTGCCCATCACTACTCTTTTCCAATTAATTAAGATGTGGTTATTAGTTTTGATCCTTTCCAGGTCTGACAAGAAACACTGAATAAAGATTAAATATGGTTTTGATTCCAAGTTTGGCTAGGAACAGATGATCAGGAACTGATTTTCAGTTTCTGTAACAGTTCAATGTCAGATGAAATCAATCAATGTGCTGCTAAGTCTGTTGTCTTTCCAAAGCTTTCTAATTATGAATTTTAATGTACAGAAATGATAAGAAACCCCCCCTCGTGCACTGGGAAACCTTGACAGTTAAGTACATTAAAATAAATACAATCATCAGTTTCTGCACATCAGCTCAAACACTCAACAACAAAATGAATGGAACTGGGATTGACTTCCACAAGCAACACTGAGAGGCCAGTGGCTATGGTCCTGGACTGGAGATCTGGGTACTACTTTTATCTGTGTCACTGCCCTGCTGGCTAGCCTCGGGCAAATCACTTCACCACTCCATGCCTCTGTTTTTACCTCTCATCTTTTGCATGCCTTGTCTGTTTAGATTGCAAGCTATTTGGGCACTACCTCTTGCTGCCCTTTAGTATAGCTGCCTAATACAAAGTGTCCCTGGTCTCTAGGGATGGAACTGAGCAAAATTTCGGTTTCCATCAATTTCGGTTTCGGTTCTCATGTATTTCGGTTCTTTTTTGGTTTCGGTACTATCGGATCTTTTGCATTGATTTTTGTACTGGATTTTTAACATTGTGGTTTTTCAATGGGGGAAAACTGCAATGTTAAAAATCCGGTACAAAAAACCAATGCAAAAGATCCGATAGTACTGAAACCGAAAAAGAACTGAAATTTTGGATTAATCCGAAATGGTCATTTTCTGGTACTTTCGGTTTTATCCGAAACCGAAATTCCCATCCCTACTGGTCTCCCTGGAGACCTCTAAGGGAGTTTTCAAATGAAACAATAGCCTACTGGAGTTCATGTCCAATCCTGTATGGGTCCAGTGGTGAGCAGGAGCACAAGAGTCAGCAATGGAATCAGACAGAGGCGTAGTCAAGTAGGAATATAGTTCAAATCCAGGTAAGTAGAGGATTTGGAGCAGGGGCAGGCAATGGCAACAGGCTGGGCACAGAGACAAGGAGAGGAATGTGATGGGAGGCTTAGCTGGGGTAGTGAGTTGGTAAACCAACAACTCCTTGCTTGGATCTGCATATAAAGGGAGAAGAGGAGGAGGTGGCCGGAACTTCCTGTCCTGCCTCGGACCACCTGGAGCTGAGTCTGATTGGCCGAGGCCACAGTCTCCATGGTGCAGGAGCAGGTGTTGCCTGTGTTGCCTGTGGACCAGTGCTGACATGGCCGGAGGATCCCTCATCTGCTGGTGCAGGCACTGCCTGTGGACTGGCATGTGAGGGATCCTCCAGCCATGCCAGTGCCGGTTCACAGGCAGCATCAGCCCATCACATAATTCGATTCCTTCATTTCTGTTATGACTGAAGCCATCAAAGGTCACTTTCACACAAAAGGTATAGTCTTCACCCACTGGAGCAATAAGCCATGGTCAGTCATATCAAAAGCTGCTGACAAGTTCTACATCACAGAATGGGCAACTGACTCTGAACTATAACCAGCAGGACATCATGGACAACCCAAAGAGCAGTCTCTTCTTCAAAGGAAAACTAAACCCAGACTGCCTCTTACCTTGAATAGCATCAAAACCGTTTTGTGTTTTTTAGCAGAATTTATAGCATGCTGGGGATGTGCCTCTACCAATAGTTTCCTGTAGCTACTGTAAATTGAATTCAGTAATTGAAGACACAAGCTATTGATGGAAAGGGAAATTACCTTTACTTATGAAATATCTTTATTTTCAGGGTTAAAAATTCTAGCTCCAACAAGCTTTCTGAATGGATGGCTTCACTGTCTACTGTGAATTTACTTTCCCTGGTGGTTCTTAAATGAACTATATAAATTCATAAGAGGCTTGCAATTTATTGAGGCTGGGGATGGATTCATCATACCGTTGTCTTAACTAGAAGATTTCCCCATAATGTGGTTCTATGAATTCATAGACTTTTCTGATATTGTCACCGGGGTGGGGGAGTTGGGGAACGTTCACACTGACCGACATGCAACTGAGGCTTGTCCCTAAGAAGGGCACGTGCCCTGCAAGGAAAATGCCCGTCAGGATAGGATGTGGATCATTACCTCTAATTAAAGAGAACAGACCCCTATCATCATCAGGGCGTGGGAACACAGGAAAGCCAAGGTCTGCCCCTACAATCCTGAGTCCAAACACTCGAGGGTTGAAGGGCAGAAGGCAACGTGAGGACTGGTGATGGGGGGAAAGGGGCCCACAGAAGGGTGAGGGATGGGGAAACTCGCACAAGGTGAGAAGGGGGTAGCCCAGGGAGGGAGGGAAGGTGAACAAGGCAACACACACACACTCCACACGGTCTCCAGGCACAGTCACTCACAGATGTCATCCAGGTTGAAGGGGAGGAAGGTCCAAATGTATGGCTCTAGAATACATGCGCTCCAGCAATAATTCCACAACACACAGTTCAAGTGGGGGGCTGGTCTTTCTGCAATCACCAGCGCCACTGACTCCACGGTGCTGGCTTTTAAGCCTCAAACCCCGCCTCTGTGCATGCCCTCAGGCGCTGAGTGCCGCAGCAGGGACGGGGGAATCCCCACGTCGTGCCCTGGCGTTGGGGTCATGGCCACAAGCTGGACTCTGGGCTCGGTGGGTGGTCTTTCCACCGAGCCTCCTGGAACCTGCGCCCCCGAGAGGGGCGAGGCACGAGCAAGTCTGGGTTGCCCCTGTTGCCGCCGGGAGACGCCCTGGCGGGGTTGGGGGCCCCTCTGGGCAGCGGAGCTGACAAAAATAGACCCTTGGATTATATGTTTCTGTTCTAAGTGTTTCTTTTTGTTCTATAACGATTGTTAAAATTTATATTTAATTTAACTTACAGTTCTAGTTGTTTCTTTGCCATCCATATTCCAGGAGATGGGTTGAAGAAGATGGTCCTGGAGATGGGTTGAAGGAGACGGTCCTGGGTGATTCTTCATCTTCTCCCCAGGGCCTTACACATGAGTCCTGCAGGGTTCTATCTTGTCCCCTCTCTTGTTCAATGTTATGCAGCCTTTGAAGGAGGTTGTTAGGGAGTATGGAGTGAGATGGCATCAATATGCTGATGACACTCAGCTATATCTCTCCTTTTCATCTGACTCAGGCCCGGCAGTCTCGGTGCTTACCCAGTGTTTGATGACTGTGGGGGACTGGATGAGGACGAGCCGCCTGAATTTGAGTCTCGACAAGACAGAGGTGATGGTTGTGGGGAAGGCCGGGGTAGTGGTGGCCCTCATCATTGATGGAGTCCGTCCTGCCCTGGTATCCCAGGTTCAGAGTCTAGGGGTGCTCCTGGACCCGCAGCTCCACCTGGATGTCCAGGTGGCAGCTGTGGCAAAGGGGGCATTTGTTTTATTGGGGATTTTAACTGTATTACTGTTGTTTTATTGTTTTAAATTGTTTTAATATGTTGTTAGCTGCCCCGAGATGCTTTGAGCAGGAGGGGGCGGCCTACAGATTTTATAATCAATAAAATAAAATAAATAAATAAACAAATTTTATAATAAATTTTATAATAAATAAAAGAATATGTGCACATTAAAAACCCTTTACAATGACAATAAGGGGGCTTGTAAACGCTACCAGTAAAAGAGGTGTGGCTGCAGCTGCTTGTCCTAGGACTCTGATGTCCTATGGGGAGCAAAAAAATGGCAAGGCTGCAAAGGCAGGTTTTCTGTGCACAGCAGCTAGGACGGTATAGTGCTACAGTTAGAAAGCAGAGTGAACGGCACTTGTCCAAGGTTGCTATAGTTCTCTTCAAATGGGAGGATTCTAGCAGTCGGACCACAGCTTAGAAAGTGAAGGGAACCTGATCCTGCCTGTGGATCAAGTCCTTCACGGGAGTTGGTGGGCAGAGCAGTTTGAGCTGCGGCAATTCTGGGATGTTTCCGGTGTCTGTGCTGACAGCGAATGGAGTGCATCTGGGGGGAAAAGGGGTAAGAGTGGGCCTTAATGGTGTCCGGGTTGGATTTTTGGTGGGCCTCCGCTGTATTTCATGGCCCTACTGGTTTTTCTTGCATACTCTTGCCCTTGGTTTATTTTTAGTGGGCTGGGGGATAGAGTTTTCCACCTGTCTCCCATGCTGAGGCCTCTTTGGAGTTGGGGTGGGGCAGGAGCAGACATTCTGGTCTCTGGGTTTAGTGTGTGTTTGGTTCGAGGGCACCTTTGGGCCTAGACTGTGCTGCCAAGTGCTGGTGCTATGAGAAGAGGGAGGTGTAATAGGATGTTCCCAGTGGCCCCTTCAAGGGCTGGCAGGGGCAGGGGCCAGGGAAACTCCGTATGTCTGATGCTGTTGGTGTATCTTTTGGAGGGGCAGGGAATCCAATTGCCCCCCCCCCCATGTTGGAGCAAATCAGGATGATGTCACTGGCCTGTTGCAGGCCCTTCATGGTGTGCATGGGATGGGATGGGATGTTTTTGCAGTTTACAGGGGCAGGGGTTGCACCTTCCCCCAGTCTGCCAGTGGTTCTGCCACCACCGGCAGAACCTAGTTGTGCACCATGAAGGGAGAACACAAAGCATGCACCCACACCTTCTTATTCAAGGGACACGGTAAAGCCTGGCTCCATGGGGAAGGTGTGCAGGTGAATACTGATCCTGTCTAAGCCCTGCTGCATTGAGTCAATGATATGGAACAGCAGATCATGAGGCTGGCCAGTGCCATAAGTGGTGGTCAGCTCCCAGTTCCACAGCCAGCACCCATACCGAATCCGAGACCAGGTGAGATAGACACTGTACAAAGGGGTGGTAATGGAGGTTTGGCTTTGGTACAGACAACCCCACAGAGGGCTTCTACTGGCCAACTTGGGATTCAGCATTCAATCAATCAGGCAGGGCGGTCTGCTCAGAAAGGGCCTCCACTTGGTCAGCTTACAGACCCAGTGGTTTAGCCTGCCCAGCTGGGGGATCTGCTGGGGTAACAAGGGGTTCATCCTTCTGTTGGCCATTTGGGCCATCATGATCATCATGGGGCTTTGCTTGGTCAATAAGGGATTCAGCAAATAGCTGGCCCTATGGTCCAGCCTATGCAGCATGGGGCTTTCCTTGGACAACATGGGATTCAGCAATCAGTTAGTCAAGGGGTGCAAAGGCAGAAGGCACTTCAGCCAACCTCAGCAGGTGCTCCTCAACCAGTCCGATTGGGGGCTCAGTTGCTCATACATCAAGACCCCAACAGGCTGATGTGGTTAGATAAAGTTTGGCACCCTCAAGGTCCAGTAAGTGAGCTGGTGGTTCAGGGTAGTTCTAGCCAAGCAGGATGGATTTGTAGTGGTGTGGTGACCTCAGGTACCGCTGGGGTAACATTACCAACCTCAACAGGGTCTGGGGTGAATGTTGTACAACCCAAGTCAGCTCTTGTGCCAGCAGCTTAGTCTGAGGTCCTACCTTTGTGTGGGGTGGAGGGGGGGCATATGTAGAAGTATCAGACTCCATTGGGGTTCACCTTCTGCAGTCTACCCATGAAAAGATATGGCGAGGCGAATATATAGATATAATCACTTTGCTGTTCAATGACCCCATCCCTGACCCCAATGTAAGGGTGGATTCCAAGGAATTCAAGAGGGTCAGGAGGAGAAAGATTGACTGTAATTGGGGAGTCATCATGTAAATGAGAGTCAACATTCATAGTGTATGCTGGGGTGGTTATGTAGGTGTATCCCTCCTGAGCCATGGCACTATGGAAATATTTTGATATAGTGCATAGGGCATACTTATCAGGTGATGGATTTGGTTGGCTTCAGAGTGATGAGACTTTCCAGCAACAAGCATCTATCACCCCAGGCATACAATGGAAAGTGCACACACACGACTCATGGTTGGAGTGTATGCCAGGGAAGGATGTTATTCATTCAGGCAGTGGTTATGTGTTGGCCAAGGGGGATTGTCCCATGACTGAGGGAGGGCATTCTGAGTCCTTTAAAAAGACTTTACAGGCATTAGTGTGCTGAGACTTTAATGACGGGGTACATTGTTTTCGTGCACTGCCAACTATAAGTTTTGACATGCATGTCTCCAATGCGTGGGAATGCACCCATTTTCAAACTGCTTTAAGTGGAAAGGCAGTTTGCAAAAAGATGGGTGCTAATTCAGTACTAGTCAGCAAAAAGGAGGGGTAGAAGCAACACTTCCTCTGCAAGCTCTGCAGAGCGTGCCAACCCCAGTTAGATATGAGGTTTTAGCAAGCATTTTGTTTGACTATCCAGAGAGGGCTGCTGCTAGGTATGTGGTTGATGGCTTTCACTGGGGTTTTAGGATACTGTTTGTAGGTGTAAGGGTGCACAAGATGGCCCCTAATTTAACGTCTGCTGTGGATTTAGAATAGGTAGTTGAGGTTAAAGTTCAGAAAGAAGTCACACAGGGAAGAGTGGTGGGCCCCTTTGACACTCTTCCAATGGAAAACTTGAGAGTCTCCCTTGGGAGTGGTGCTGAAGAAGACCCCTGGTGAGTATCATTTAATACACTAACTGTCCTATCTCGGGGTGCATTGGTAAATGATGCCATACCTGCTGACCTATGCTCAGTCCACTATGCATCCTTCAACACTGCAGTAAAAATGGTTAAGTCTTGTGGCAAAGGGGCCATGATGGCAAAGAGCGACATAAAGTCAGCTTTTCGCCTCCTCCCTGTTCACCCAGGTGATTTTGATTTGTTAGGTTTTGTTTTCCAGGGCAAGTTTTATATTGATAAGGCAATGCCAATGGGCTGCTCTATTTTGTGTGCTGCCTCTGAGAAATTTAGCTCCACCCTGGAGTGGGGTGGTGAGGACTTGGATGGGGAGGAGACATGTCACACATTATCTGGATGAATATTTGTTTTCAGGAAGAGCGGGGACACAGGAATGCACGGAGCTCATGGAGGCTTTCTGCTGTATTGCCAACCAGTTGGGTGTTTCCCTTGCTGAGGAGAAAATGGAGGGACCAGCTTCTGTCATTACTTATCTAGTTATTGAGCTTGACTCAGAAAGGGAGTTGTCCCATCACCCCCTTAGATAGCCGACTACCTTACAGGTTGTCAACTTACCTAACTTACACTTAGATAAGTTGAATACCATACAGGTTGAAGTGTGTAAATGTGGGGCTGCACAGAAGGTTACCTTATGGAAACTCCAGTCCCTGCTGAGGAGCCTTAACTTCGTTTATCAAGGTTGCATGTTAGGGTGGCAGGGGTGATGGCCATGCATAATCACATTAGGGTGACAGCGGAGATGAGAGAGGATTTAGCCATATGAGAGACTTTCCTTAAGGAGCACAGTGGAGTGAGCATCTGGAGAGACACTTTGTTGTTGGAAGCTGAGTTGCAGGTGCACTCAGATTCTGCAGGGGGTATTGGCATGGGAGTTTACTTTAGAGGTAGTCAGTGCACTGAAAGATGGCTGCACAAGTGGTTTACATCAGAAGCGGCACAGGACTTAACCTTTTTGGAATTATTCCTGTTGGGAAAACCCTTGTAGTTTGGTCTGATAGTCGACCCCCAATGGGTCAGACATGGAAAGCCAGACACAAGGTTGAATGTCCAAGTAAAATAAGTTTATTTACCAGAGTTAGAACAGATTCTGATCACGTTTCAAGACTTGACAACTCAACAGCTTACAGGAAAGAGGTCTGGGGTGCTGGTGACCCCCCACGTACATTTATAGGGTTTAAACAAAGACTCTAAAACTAGCCAATGAAGAAAGAGCTCATTGGCATATTTTAAGATACACCTGTGAGTTTTCACCGCTTTATGAAGTGCCATATTTTGAAATATAGTAAGTTTTTGGATCTTCAAACAAAACTTGGTGGAATTAGTCATGGGTACCATATTCATAGCAACAGTGTATCAATATGTGTCATCTAGGCTCCAGCATGTCTGGGGAAGAGGCTCTTATCATGAATATTCACTCACTAGTTACTGCTTTCCCAGCAGTTACAAGTACATGAAGGAGCGTTATTGCTTTTTTTTATACTTGTTGCTGACCATCTGGAAATAAGTTTTGTTTTTCAATAAATGGTCCCTTTTGCCTAGGCAGGCCTAAGTCTTTAGATATAATTTGGCTCACCCTCATTGCCCAAACATGAGGGTCCATCCCTACATACCACTAATTGTTTTTGTCTTTTCCTCTTTTCCCGAGAGTCTCTTTTTCTCTCCCCCTATACTAAGAGTTCTTGATTCTGTAGAAGTGCCATGAGAATTGGTCTCAGCCCTCTGTCAATTTATCTCATGGCCCTCATCCAACAACACATAAATAAGATGGCTAGAGTTGTAATAACCTGTACCACCATTAACACCACCAATAGGGTGTGCATGGCCAGATGGAGAGAGATGTGCTCTGGAATTGCCCACCAAGGCAACTCAGTGACTTTCTTGGCTGCTCGCTGCCAGTTCTCCTTCTGGAGTTTTATGAGCCATGAGATGGGTATTAGTGAGCCAATTTGTCTGTGATCTATGCTGGACAGGTTTACTACTGGCCTGATTGGCTGAAAGACAGCCATTACCAGAGCTGCTATATTAATGTCAGCGTATATTATGTCAGTGATTGTGGCCAATTCAATATTGGGGAGGAAATTGTGATTGCCTAGCTGGGTCACATACTGGAGGGGGATGCAACCCCCTGTAATGTTCCTCGGGTACTGCAGCTGTTCAGTCAGCATTGTGGACTAATGAGCATATTAATGTGCATTAATCCACAATGCAGACTAATTATGTATTAGTCAACATATCATATGCACGTATCATATTTCCAACCTTCACAGCTTACTGGAATGTGGTATTGGATTAAATTTCACAGCCTGAGTGCCTCCTTCTGGGGTGTCTATAGAGGCTTGGCACACACAAATCCATGCTAGCCCATTTTTGGAGCAACAACTCGGGTCCATCTTTTGTTGTAACCTAGTGACCGTTTGAATGTCCGGGTGGTGTTTGAAATAGGATCTGGCGTGCATAAAACCCATGCTGTTAGCATATAGCACCCTCTCTGGTGTTCCTTCCCACTTTGGAATGGATAGCATAATATTTATGTTTGTGCCAGATTTGTCCTGTGCTACCACCCTGTCCAATTTAGCCATAGTCAGCATCTCCAAGTTTGAGAATTCTCCATTGTGGCTTCAGTGCATATATGGACAGATGCTTTCAGGGACAAGAGAGTGCTTTTTGGGTGTGACAATATGGCAGTGGTCCAGGCTGTTAACTCCCTCTCATCCAGATCAGAAAGCATTGACTCTGAGGTTGGTTTGCATGTTTGAAGCATAACATTATGTTTTCAGCAAAACACATTCCAGACATTGACAATGACGTAGCGGATGACCTTTCTCGGTTTCAGATGCAATGCTTCTGGGACCTTGCCCCTCTAGTGAGGCACACACAGGAGTTCGTCCCTTTGATGCTGTGGAGCCTTGGAATGTAGAATTGTTCTGAACGGTCAATGGTTCTGTGGCTCCTTCCACCTTGGTTGCTTATGAGCGAGCATACAGGGAATTTCAAGAGTTTAGTTGGCACAAGGAGTTGGTTATATCATTTCCCATCCCTTGCCACACTTAATTCAGTTTGGGGTGCACCTGCATTCCAGGAGTCTAGCTCCAAATACGATTGCTATTAAGTGGACCACTTTGTCTTTTATGTCCAGAATAGTGGGATATGGGAATTTAGCCCAGTCACTGATGATAAGTGCCATATTGGCATTTTGGGGGGCATTGCGGGTAAGCCACTTGGCGGTTGGTTTGCGCTTTGATCACTCGGCTCAAGCGCTGTGTGCTGGGGATTTAATTATTGGTAACTCTTCAATTAAGATCAGGCTTAGATGGACAAAGACAGATCAGAAGGGCCATGGTAATTACATAACCCTTCACGAGTCAGGTGAAAATCTAGCCTGTGCTGTGGTTCTGTTAATTTAAAATCTTTCATGGCGATGCACCCGCAGATAGGGAGTCCACCATTTATCCATGAATTGGGTCTACCACTGACTAGATATCAATTTGTTGTCATTATGAGGAAATGCATGGACAGTATGGGGCTACCTGATAGTCCATTCAGATCCCACTCATTTAGGATGGTGCGGCATTATCCGCAGTAACTGTGGGTTTTGGGGGTAGGGATATTCAGGCAGTGGGAAGGTGGCAATCAAGAGCCTTTTGGTCCTAATTCATCCTCTCCCAGTTCCTACAGTTAGGGGTACACTTTGGTGTGATTGAAGGGCCAGAATGGGCGTGTCCAAGAAAACTAGTCTGGCTCTTAGGCCATAGTTTCTTCTACTGGGCAGCTGACACAGCCAGGCACACCAGATGGGGAACGCTGTTTGGCCTGAACTCTAAAGCTGAGTTATTTTGGTATGGAAGAAAGGGAATGTTGTGGGCACAACTTATGCCCTTGATTTTGGGTTTGAAGGCCCAGGCTCAGCCAGATGTAATAGTGTTGCATCTGGGTGAGAATGATTTTGATTGTGGTTATGGTCTTGACCTATCTATTATGATCAGGCAAGATTAGAAGTGTTTGAAGGGGCTTTTTCCATGAGCTAGGCTATTCTTTACATAACATCTGTAGAGAAGGGTTTGGAGTCTTGCTAGGGACCCTAGAGGAGTGGATAGGGTTAGAAAGAAGGTGAATAGGGAGGTTCAGTGATTTATTGATCAGCATGGAAGATATTGGTTGGCGTATAAAGCCATCAATTGGAAGAAAGCTCTTTTGGGGTGTATTTGTCTCACCTGGGTATGGATCACTCTACCTCATCATCATCATCATTTATTAATGGTTCTGGCTTTCGCCATAGGCCAATTCACTTAACAACATAGATATATACAATTATGATAGTAGTTCCACATTCAAACTGTGAAATATACAACATAATACAATAAATAAAATAGGTGTTAGCTAAGCATGCATTCCCTAGTCAAGCTTCCCCAAGGGCAGAACCAGCTTTGTATCTCAGAGTATATCACTCTACCTAAGTTCACAAAGGGAGATGCTAATTAAACTGGTTTATGGGAGTGTGGGTTATATTTGGGTATGGTTGGTGTGAGCATAGCAAGCATAAGATGACTGCTCTAGTGGCAGTAATCCAGTGTCAAAGGTTAATAGAAAGCTCACACAATCAGATTCGAACCCTGAGAAGGAACGGATTATTATGGAAGTTTGAGGCACTTCAGTGAATTGAGGGAAGGGAGAACCGATCAGGGGAGAAATGACTCACGGCCTCATCCAACTCTGGGTGGTGTCGGGCTCTGTGCTACTACGTAGGATACATGCTCTCCCTATCCCAATTTGGGGGGTCTGAAAGCTGGCAGATGGAGTGGTATATCATCTGGGCTTAGTGAGCTGTAGGCACTGGACAGGTTGTGGGAAGGATTACGTTCTGTTACGGTTATAGTTTACCCTTCCCCCTTATTTTCTGACTCAGACTGCAAGAACAAGCTTAATAAAGAGTTGCAGCCAGTTATCCCAATTATTGTGTCTGTAGCCTCATTTTGTGTGCATGTGACAAAATACAGTTTGGGTTTACTGAATTTTGAAATAAAGCATATTTGACTTTCAGCTAAAAATGCATACATTTGGAAAATCAGGGGCTATACAAGTTAGCCCCAGAGATGTGTCGACAGGTGCAGGTACTGCAAATTATTGCATCATTATTTCCATATCTTTGAAGAAGTATCAGATATATCACACATCCCTGGAGAAATCTTTGGAGTTTACAAGCTGGGCATTAATATATTTGACCATTGGATGTCACTGTTGCCACTCAAAGGAGACAAAGTTGAAAGAACAGTCGACTCCCAGAAAAAAAAAATGGGTGTGGGAGAGGGAAAGGTTTGGAAATGAGTTTTTGGGGTTCGTTTTCATTTCATCTAGTGCTGCACTTTGGGTTTTTTGGGCGGAAGGAATAGTGGGGGAATAAGAAAGAATCAAAATAGACGAGATAATGGATAACGTAAGCAAAGGAAAAAATAACAAAAGTGGCTAAGATGTGGTCTGCATAAGATATTCAGTAGGATCTAATGTAGTAGAAAAGCATGCATTATATTCATTTGCTTAGGAATTATATTGACAAAGCTGTGGTGCATTTTTCCATTGTGGAACCCAGGAGCATTAAAATCAAGTGCTGGCTTGATTGTTAAGGAAGTGAAGGATTAGATTGCCATATCAGATGTCTCCAAGTAAAGAAAATGTCTTGGTTTAGAATCCTACTGAGAATGATGAGACAGTAGAGATGTGGCTTGAGTAGACCTGCTGATGCATTTTCACAATGTCTTTATTTATTTATTTATTTATTTAATTAATTTCAGTTTTCTTTTATCCCTCAACCCTCCTGCTCACAGAGCAGCTTGGGGCGGCTCTCACACAGTCAACAATTCACAATTTAAAATTCATTAAAAATACTAAATACACTAAAAGGGCAGCACCAATCCCCCCACCCCCTTAACCCACCCCACCCAACCTATCTCCCTCTCCAAAGACCTGGTGGAACATCCAGGTCTTATACTGTCTTTGGAAAGAGGGGAGTTCTGGGACCAGGCAGGCCTCCATCGGGAGGGAATTCTACAGTCTGGGAGTGGCCACCGAGAACACCCTCCCATTGTTGCCACCTGGGAAACCCAGGGGACTTTGAGTCAGGTGTCCTCGGCCGACCGCAGGGGCCACAATATGACCTGGGGCTTGATGTGGTCCCACAGGTAAGCAGGGTCCAGGCCTTTTCAGGCTTTATATGTCATTACCAACACATTGAATTGGGCCCAGAAGATAATAGGCAGTCAGTGTGGAGAACGGAGCACAGGTGTAATGTGCTTGTGATGACCTGTCCCTATTAGGAGACGGACCGCCGCATTCTGTACCAGCTGAAACCTCTGGACCGTCCCCAAGGGTAGCCCCATGTAGAATGCATTACAGTAGTCTAATCTAGAGGTAATAAAGGCATGGATGATGGTGGCCAGATCAGAGTCCAGGATATACAGCTGCAGTCGTCGGATCAGATGTAATTGGCGAAATGCTCCTCTCGCTACCGCCCCCACCTGGGAATCCAGGCGGAGTTGTGAATCGAGGAGCACTCCCAGACTATGGATCTGAGTGGCTAAAGGGGGGCAAACCCCATCAATGACAGGAGCTACCACCTGTCAGCCCTACTCACCAACATCACCTCCAATTTGTCGGGATTCAACTTCAGACGGCTTGCCCTCATCCAGTCCCCCACAGCCACCAAGCACTGGGTGAACACCAAGACCACTGGGTCTGGATCTGTAGAAAAAGAGAGGTAAAGTTATGTATCATCGGCGTACTGATGACAACGCATGCTGAACCTTCTCACGACCTTGCCCAAAGGCTGCATGTACACGTTAAACAGGAGGGGGGACAGAATAGAACCCTGCGGGACTCCACACACGAGGTCCCGGGCAGATGAAGTATATTCCCCAAGAACCACATGCTGAGTTCTCCCGGCCAGGAATGAGCAGAACCATTCAAGAACAGTACCGCCCACTCCGGCCTGGTCCCGCAGCCAGGCCACCAACATCTTGTGGTCAATAGTATCAAATACTACTGACAGATCTAACAGAATTAAAAGAGATGATCTGTCCTGATCTAATTCACAGCGCAGGTCATTAACCAAAGCCACAAGTGCAGTCTCTGTGCCATACCCAAGATGAAAGCCAGACTGTGAAGGATCAAGAAAACTGACCCAATCCAGATGCCCCTGAAGCTGCCAAGCCACCACCCGTTCAATAATCTTCTCTAAAAAGGGAAGGTTAGAGACTGTCCAATAACTGACAGGGGGGTCAATGTCAAGAGATGGTTTCTTGAGCAGAGGTCGCACCACCACCTCTTTGAGGCAGCTCAGTACNACACCAACCTATTTTTGGGCTTATACTAAAATGAGGTTTTCACAGTGGTAAAAGCCTAAGGCTCCAACTCTGCAGAGACCTACTCAGTTCTGCTGACTTTAACTGGCTCAGGACCAGGGCCATGATCCACAAGCCACTTACTACAGAGTAGCCCCATTGAAGTCGTTGCTGGCTGGGGTTGTCAATGCCTCTCTTAGGGAGGGCAGAGTGCTGGGCCACCTTAAAGAGGCGGTGGTGCGGCCTCTGCTCAAAAAAACATTCTTTGACATTGACTCCCTTAAGAACATAAGAAGTGCCATAAGAAGTGGCCAATCACGGTGGCTTGAGAGAAGCACCCAACAGGTCACAATGGGGGATCCATTCCCTGTTGTTTTCCCCCAGCTCTCATCATGTTCCCTGATCCTGTCTGGCTAATAGCTGCTAATGGATCTATCTTCCAGAAACTTGTCCAAAACTCTTTTAAACTCAGCTATAGTACTGGCCCTTATCACAGCCTCTGGCAGTAGATTCCACAACCCAATTATACGTTGAGTGAAAAAATATTTTCTTTTATTTGTTTTAAATTTGCCACCCAAGAGTTTCATGAACTAGCTGAGTTCTTGAACTAGCTGAGAGGGTAAATAACTGCTCCTTGTTTGTTAGTTTCACACCACTCATGATTTTATAGTCCTCTAGCATATCTCCTCTCAGTTGTCTCTTCTCCAAACTGAAGAGCCCCAACCTACCAAGCCTCTCCTCATACGGCAGCCCTTCCATGTCCTTGACCATTTTTGTTGCCCTTCTCTGTACCCTTTTCTAGTTCCGCTATGTCTTTTTTGAGATGGGGCAACCAGAACTGCACACAATATTGCAGGTGCGGTCGCACCATTGATTTGTATAGAGGCATTATAACATCCTCAGTTTTATTCTCTATCTCCTTCCAAATAATTCCTAACTTTGTTTGCTTTTTTGACTGCTGCTGCGCACTGTGCTGTGGATTTCATTGTATTGTCCACAACCACCCCCAGATCTTTTTCCTGAGTGGTAACTCCTAGCTTAGTATCCAGCATTGTGTACGTATAGTTTGGATTATTTTTTCCCTACGTGCATCACTTTGCACTTGTCCACATCAAATCTCATTTGACATTTAGATGCCCAGGCACCCAGTGTCTATCAGCCAGTCTCTAACCTTCCCTTCTTTGGGAAGGTTATTGAGCGGGTGGTGGCTCAGCAGCATCAGGGGCATCTGGATCATGTCAGTTTTCTTGATCCCTCACAGTCCGTCTTTCACCCTGGGTTTGGAACTGAGACTGCACTTGTGGCCTTGGTTGACGACCTCCACCATGAATTAGACCAGGGCAGATCATCTCTTTTGATTTTATTATGTCTGTCAGCAGTGTTTGATACGATGTTGGTGACTAATCTGTGGGATCATGCTGGGGTGGGTGGAATTATTTTTGAATGGTTCTACTCTTTCCTGCCTGGGAGAACTCAGTGGGTGGTACTTGGGGAGCGTTCATCATCTCCCTGGGACCTCACGTGTGGAGTCTTACAAGGTTCTGTTTTGTACCCTCTCCAGTTCAATGTGTATATGCAGCCTTTGGGCAAGGTCGTGAGAGGGTTCGGCATACGTTGCCATCAGTACGATGATGATACACAACTCTACCTTTCTTTTTCAATGGACCCAGACCTGGCAGTCTCAGTGCTTAGTCGGTGTTTGGCTGCTATAGGGGACTGGATGGGGGTGAGTCGTCTGAAGCTGAAACTTGACAAGATGGAGGTGATGCTGGTGGGTGGGGCTGAAGGAGTGGTAACTCCTGTCATTGACAGAGTTCGCCCTCCTTTGGTTACTCAGGTCCATAGTCTGGGGGTGCTCCTCGATCCTCAGCTCCACCTGGATCTCCAGGTGGTGACTGTGGCAAAAAGCACCTTTCACCAGTTACATTTGGTGAGACGGCTTTGGCGGTATGTCTCAGACTCTGATCTGGCCACCATCATCCATGCTGTCATCACCTCTAGACTGGACTATTGCAATGTACTCTAAATGGGGCTACCCTTGGTGATGGTTTGGAAACTGCAGCTGGTGCAGAATGCTGCTTCCCATCTACTTATGGGGACGGGTCGTTGCGAGCACATTACACCAGTGCTCTGTTATCTACACTCGCTACCTATTGTCTTCTGGGTCCAATTTAAGGTGTTGATTTTGACCTATAAAGCTCTAAATGACCTGGGCCCTGTCTTGTGCCTTGGTGTGGCCCCTGTGGTCGACTGGGGGTGCCCAACTCGAGGTCCCCCGGGTATCCTGGGTGGTGACAATGGGAAGGGCATTCTCAGTGGCTGCACCTAGGCTGTGGAGTTCCGTCCTGATGGAGGCCCAACTGGCCCCAGACCTCCCCTCTTTCTGAAGACAGTGTAAAACCTGGCTGTTCCGCCAGGCCTTTGGTGAAGGAGATGGGACAGAATGTTTCCTTTACCAAGTCAGTTCTATTTTTCTTTCTGTTATAAACAATAATTTTTCATTTTTGTAGGATAACTAAACCACCTGTACAATACACTCTTTCCCGCCTTTGACACCATCGACCATGGCCGCCTCCTGGATTTGCTATGCTTCCTTGGTTTTCACAGCTCAGTTCTCAACTGGTTCTCTTCATATCTCTAAAGCTGATCCTTCAACGTTTCTCTTGCTGGTACCTCCTCTATCTTGCTTCCCCTCTCTGTGGGAGTTCCCCAAGGCTCTGCCCTGGGCCCTCTTCTCCCTTTACACTCTTTCTCTAGATGAACTCATTGAATCCCACGGCTGCCGGTATCACCTGTATGTTGATGACATGTAACTATATCTCTCCACTCCCTCACTCTCCTCCTCCATCCAGTCTCGTATTGCTGACTGTATCTCTGACTTCTCTATTTGGGTGTCTTGCTGCCAGCCCAAGCCTAATATGGTCAAGACTGAACTCTTCATTCCTCCCAAAATGTTCCCCTCCTACTTCCCTCTCAGTTTTCTTTGACATTGTCACTATCAAGCCTGTCCCTCAGGTGCATAGCCTGGGATTCATCTTTGACTCCTCCCTCTCCTTTATGCCTCAGACCTAGGCTGTTGACAAATCCTGCTGTTTTACTCTGTATAATATTGCTAAAATCCAGCCCTACCTTACCGTTGCTACTGCAAAAACCCTAGTCCACGAACTAGTCATCTCTTGCCTTGACTGCTGTAACTTCTTCCTTGCTGGTCTTCCCTGTTGATCTCGCCCCCCCCCCCCATCTCCATTCAGTGCTCTACTGCGAAAGTCATCCACCTTGCCCGTCACTTTGACCATGTTCAGTCCCTCCTCTCTGCCCTACACTGACTCCCTCTATGGGAACACATTCAACACAAGCTCCTGGTCTTCACCTTCATGGCTCTTCATGGTCTTGCTCCCCCATATCTCTCTGCTCTTGTATCCTGCAACATTCCTGCCTGGGAGCTTCGCTTCTCCTCTGCCCCCACCCTTGCCTGCTTGCGACTCCCCTGCTCCTCTAAATGCCTTCACCCCTTCTCTCTTGCTTCCCCATTGTGGTCAAAGTAATGAGCAAAGTGCCTGGAACTCCCTCCCTGGATAGATTCATTCTGCTCCCTCTCTCCCAACCCACTACCGCACCAGCCGTCACTTGGTCGTCAGTATAAGGTGTGACTCTTAAACTATTTGGTGATTGTTCTAAAAGGTCTTATTAAAACGATTGAGACTTATGTCAACACAAAAGGACAGTATGGGCAACAAACTTAGTGCCAGTATAGCCTAGTGAACAAAGTATTCAATATGGACGTGGGAGATAAAATCCTCTTTTAGCCATGAGCTCACTGTCTCTTACCCTGTTTCCCCCATCAGATGGGAATAAGGATGACATCGCCAAGGGTTGTTGTGAACGTGTACTAGAAAAGGATTGTAATGCACTTTGTACACTGAAAACACTATAGAAATGATAAATATGAATAGGGTCAGGACTGTGGTTCTGAAGTAATATTTCCAACAGAGTGATCTTACACCACCCCTTTCCAAATTAACGATATCAGGTGGCTACCGAATGGGACAGTCTGCATTTTCTTGCCATAGCTCTTTATAATGCTCATGTCAATTTCTAAAGCTGCTCTGAGAAAGAAGAAAACCCCAGAATTCTAATCATTTAAGCTGACACAGTTTTGTCCTGAGAGAATTAACACATTTTATAGAAACATTAAATAGTCAAATATAGATCTTCTTTATGTCCTGGTTAAATTAGTTCATAATATTCATGTAGGCAGAAATTTTTTGAGAGTGTGAAGAAATGCAAAGTTCATTCTGCTCCACATTTAAGAAAGGCCACCTACCAATAATCCCAACAGTTAAAGTTAGAATCACAGATCTCTCTCCAATGGATTTAGTTTCATAGCTTTCCCCCCCTCATCTGAGTAACACAGAGGATTCTGTTGTACAGAGACAGTATAATCAAACTGGGGAATGTATCCGAAAGAGAGTTCTAGGAAGAACAATCCAATTTTAAAAGACTCTCTTCTTTGAAAATAAAATGTATTAGTAGCATTTAAGTCAAGTCACATCATAGGGGTAGCCAAAGTATGTATGACTGAAGACCAGAAGGCAGGCTTTTAGGCATCTAAAACCCAGCAGATGCATCTGAAATGGAGACACTTGCAGACTTCATCTTTAAACATGAAGAAACCACAAATGCCAGTATATGCTTTATCTTTGTAGAAGTGCAGTGTGCCTGGAATGGTAGGTTGGATGCCAGGATGTGTTCTTCCTGTAGGCCATACTGTTAAAGGGGAGCATAACAGTTGCAGGCCATTTTTTGCTGTGGACTGCATTTTGGCCATAGTACATGTACTGAAAACATACCCTTAAAAAACAAGATATTAGAGAAAACAATAGAAGTCTACACAGTCTCTTACAAAGAAATTTCATATTTGATCACAAGAATAATACATCGTGCTGTGACATATCATCTGAAAGACAAAAGGAAAAAATATTGATTACTGAACCTTGACTGTACTGTGCACAGAATCAGAGCAGGCAAAACACAGTATGTAACTCTCTAGTTCCCTTTCATACAAACGGCAATTACATGAGCAGTGAAAGTAATGTGAACTGCTGTAGCTACTGGCTGTGAAGTAAATGATAAAAAAACCAAACATATTGAAGTGAATGATTGAATATATAAATAAAATGAAAGAGTTTTTCTATAGATGGAACTCGTAAAGGCAACTGTTAATAAAAAGAGGTTCCTTAATGTAAAGCAGAATGGGTCAGGTCAGCTGACTGATAAAAGGATCAGTATACTGAATGGAGGCTCACTAATCTGAACCTTAATGCTGATTTAGTTCTAAACTGGAGTGCAGGATCTGGTGCAAGAGTAATGGTAGTGGAGCTGCTTGGTAATAGTGATCTCCATATAATTAAATTCAACATATCTGTAAGAGAAAGAATACCAAATAAAGCTATCACAATAGGAATTTATTTTAATAAGAGGACCTATGCAAAAATGAGAAAACTAGTCCGAAAGAAACCAAGGCTGCTTGCCCACGTTATTGGGCCAGGGAAAACTTACAAGAAGGGATCTCATGGCAGGGAAAGTAATGTGAAGCTTGGAACATGGACATGGGTTAAAAGGGTCATATGACGTGTCTCGCATTGTTTTTAATCATGGAAGGCAGGGTTGGATTTTGTGCCCTACCTTCCATGACTGAAAATGTGAGACGCGTCATAGACACTTTTAACCCTGCACTCAGGTTCCAAGCTTCACGTTACTTCCCCCGCCATGAAATTCCTTCAAGTAATTTTCCCCTGGTGTGGTAATATGGGCAAGCAGCCTAAAAGGAGTAGTCATGAGAACTGACTGTCTGCAAAAGACATGGAGGCTATTTAATCTTAGAGGCTCAGATTAAATATATTCCACAAATCAGCAAAAGGTCCTAACGTGAGAGTGTGGCTAAGTATGAATAAAGGAGGCTAGACAAGCCAAAAAGACAACATCCAAATGACAAAATAATAGAAAACAGCATAAACTCTGGCAAGTTAGGTGTAAAACCTTAATAAAGTAGGCCAAGAAGAAATCTGAAGAGTGACCTGTTAAAGATGAATAATAATAATATTTTTTTAAAAGTACATCATAAGCAGGAAGCCTCCTAGAGTGTCAGTTGGGTCATTAAAAGTCTAGAGAGTAAAATGGGCACTTGAGAAAGATAAGGCCATTACCTGAGACAGCAGGGGTAGAGGCACAGGAGAAATGGGTGAGAGGGAGTGCCATGCCCTCCTCGTGAGTGGGGGTAAAGGCCTGGGGGGTGGGGGGAGGGAAGGAATTATAAGAGGTATGGGTAGAGAAAAAAGAGGGATTTCTCCACCTGCCTCTGGGAATGCTGGGTTCAGGGGTCCACTCTAGTCATCCACTTTTCCAGGCCCTGAAGGGCCCTTTGAGCTTTGTCCTTTGGCGGGGGTGGGTGGGTTGTTAATTAGGAACTGGGGAGGGGAGAGTTTCTGGGGTGGGAGGAGAGAGGGGCAGCTATTGGAGTAGTGTTAGGCATGGCGAGGTATGGTAGGGGGAGGGGGGAATGATAGACCATCGGGGCTTTTGGGGGAGACCAGGGACATAGTGTTCATTGAGTGAACACCATAAATCTGGGGGCCGCTAGGCACCAGGGGCCACTGCCGGCCCCGCAGGGGCAGCCTCGCACCTGGGCTGGGCTGGAGGAGCCCCGGGTGCAGGACACCGGTGCCCATCCCTCACCTGCCTCTGCCTGCTAGTAGTGCAGCAGCAGTAGCAGTGGGACACCTGATGGGACTGGGAAATAAAGCTGTTTGTAAACAAACAACTCCTCCTCATGTGAGTGATCAGAAAGTTGTTGCCTTGTAAGAAGGTTCTTTGAGATGGCACCAAACATTCTCACAACTGGGTTATGCATGCTCACCATATTCAAATAATAGACCATATGATGGTCTCAAGCTCCTCTAGTATAAAAATCACTCTCCCCCTCAGAATGACAGTTCCTTCCAACTGTTTCTAGGAATCTAAGAAAATTTCATGTGAGGCTGGAAGGGTGGGTGCTGTGAGAATGTTAGGAGTCATCTTGAAGAACCTTACTTACAAGGCAGTAACCTTCTGTTCTTCTTCGAGTGGCTCCTCACAAGCAGTTTTTAAACGGCTCCACTGGGTGGGGACTCCATGGGTGTGCCAGTGTGTGGGCGGTGTGTGCACATGGCTGCAACCGCCGTTTTCCCTGGTTACTCCATATGTGGGAATGAGTGGAGGGTGAGTGGCGATGCTTGTTAGGTGGGTGCGTGCACCCTCCCCCCATTCACAGCAGCCTCACACAGGGCTCCTCTACCCATGAACACGCAGAAAACTGTGTGTTCGTGGCTGGGAGAGGTCCGGGTAAAAAGGGTCACATTCTCACAACTGTCTTATACTATCTTAGGTAGGAATTTAGGATGTAAAGCAATATCTATTCTATCTTGGAAAATCTGCAAATATGGTTCTGAGATTATTATGGCTGCTATTTCACTAACTCTTCTTAATGAAGTTATTGCTAACAGGAATAGTGTCTTTAAACCCACACCCCATAACCAGTTCATTTGC
>QEPC01003766.1:2019267-2036215 GCA_003113815.1 Sphenodon punctatus | reverse complement strand
CCCCCCCCCCCCCCCCCCCCCCGCCTTGCTCATTTAAAAACACCCAAAGTGGCCCCTGGGAGGGAAAAGGTTTAAATGAAGAACTTGAATAAAATTAGCACTTGAGAGAGAGTAAAAAGTGTACCAGCATCATTAGGTTTTAAAATATGGGGAGAACAATGTTTTCTTTTAAACTCGAATGTTTTACTGAAACGAACGTTTCTCAAAGGCCTGTTCATATCTCAATGAGTTGATACAGCATCCATCGTTTTCCAGCCTCAGGGTGGTGACTGCTGGATTTGAAAGTATAGTGACTAAACTTGAATCAGTTCTACATTATGTTAATTTGTTCCATGGAAATTTTTTCTTCTGTCATCCCCTGGGCTTTCTGATTTACAGTTTGTCGTCATGTCACCCTCACATGGGATCATATAATTAGGTGGTAATAAATTCACAGAGCCTTGAATGGGGATTGAGGCTCATCTGCTCATTGCATGTTTCAAGAGACAGCTGATAGGGATGGATGATTATGCTAGCTTATTTACAGTGGAAAAGGTAAATTAGCACCTGGCAGCCTTATACGTAGTCTCAATGATTTTGCAATAGAGTCTTTATGGAATCTTTGGATTCTAAAAGGGGGGGGGGGGGCGGAAATGACAAATACAATGTAAATAAGTGTTGTGACCAGATGATAAACTGGTCTGCTTTCCACGTTTTAGAACAATTCTACAATCTGCTTAAAAACTTTGCAGACCTGATCTTGTTGGAAGGAACCATTGATAGCTAGAAGCTTTGTTATTACCGAGCTGTGAGCCCCTGTGCCTTCAATATCAAGTAATAATCAAAATCCCTTTGCATTTGTATGCTCATTACTGAAGGTCTACAGTCTGGGCTGATTTAAATTTCCATAAAAATGTAATGAATCTAGAGTTTATATTAAAGTGCTCACAAGATGACAAGTTATGATCAGTGCCTCTCTGGACGAGGCTGGCTACAGAGGTCTCCGATTTATTAATACTAGCAGGAGGTCGCAGATTCCTGCTGCTTCATTAATAATTTTCCTTCAGATATATTGCATTTTTAATTTAAAAAGTAGGAGCTCTTTTCTTCTGGTCACCCAGTGTGTAGCCTACCAGGATCTGAAATGCTTAGGGTGATGACAAAAAAAGCTTATTACAGTTCATGCGCAATAAGCATCAAATTAGAGATGGGCTCCAGACACTGAGGCAGTTTTAGTGGTGAAAAGAGAAACTAGGATTATTTTGGTACCCACACTTCGTATGAACTCAAGAGTGAGTCACTCTATTTTTTTTTTCTTTTAGACTGGGGATGTCTGCCTCCACCTCATACCAAAGGCTACACTTCCAGCAATGCTGTAGTTGCACTGGAAAGGGCTGCTTAATTGAGCTGGACCAAGAAAAATAGAGGCACAAATTACTAGAAGCGAGAGAAGAAGGAAAATTTATGTTTAATATCAGGAAAATATTCTCAAGAGTCAGATCTATTGAGTAAGGGTGGTCTAATGGTTAGGATGTTAGCCTGCGATCTGGGAGATTTAGGTTCTATTCCTTCCTCTGTCATTGAATTAAAATGAGTGTATGAATTCCTTACTTTCTTGAAGTAGTATGAGGAAAATAATATGAAGGTAGTGAGGGGTGAGATGTGAAGGTAATGTGTCTCCTTCCTTAGATATGTGTTTCTCAAATATTTGCTTGTGACACCTCCCCTCCCCATTTTAAAACTAAAAATGCAATCTCATGACCCCAGATATCAACTTTGACATATCAGTTGGATTGCAACCACATCCTCAAATTACGTGAACACTTTGACCCCCAGTTTGGAAACCTCTGCCTTAAACGTTGGACAGTGGTATAATCCCCAGAAGAACTACAGAAGAGGTCCTATCTGTTGAATAATTCAGAGCTGGAATATAATATAAATTACTGCTGAAACAGATACCAAAATTATTATCCATGGTTAATAACTTGTATTCTGGTTAGTTTGGTGGTTATCCAGTAACTAACCAGTTACAACAGAGGTTAACTGCCAAATTGGAATACCAGATATTACCATATTACTGTTAACCGGTTACCACACTACCACTCTAAAATTAGGTCCAGAGTAAGAAAGGGAGTAAAAGAAATTAAAATAATGGGCAAACAGTAATGTGGTTAACCAGATCTCTGCCAGACACTAACTGGATAACATTCAGTATCCAGTCAGATACCAATGGATACCGTGATAGTCAATTGGATACTGGATAGTATTGGATACTCATTTCAGCTCTAAATATAATGCAGGGATCAGTGGTCAGCTGGCTGGGATATAAACGTATGGTTTCTTCCATCTCTAGTATTAGTGTTGGAAAAGAATTTCAGAACTTGTTGGAAGTTTGCTTATTGCTATTCAGCTAGTACCTAATTTGCTACTATATTATGCCAAGAAACGAAATTTTAAGAGTGATATGTCAGAGGGGACCTTCTTGGACCTTTTGGTTCCATTCTGGTTTTGAAATGATCCAGCACTTTTCTACTTTGTTCTGCTTTGTTCTACCCAATATCTACTGCTCCACTTCATTTTTGAGCAGCTTGGAGAGAAATCTGTTTATCTCCAGAATAAAGAAGAAGTAAGATCTTCAGTGCTTTTTAGAGATATGAATAATGGAGTGTGATAAATGCTGTCCTGCTTTTGAGGTCACTTCTGCCAGAGCACAAAAAGACATCTCTGTAGCCAGAGAAAGTATGGCTTTTCCCACTAAGTCATCACGTGTGGTGCCTTACAGCCTAGCTTTAATGGGGTTTTCATCAAAATTCCAGAAAATAGAGAAAAGAAGCCAGTAGCCACCACAGTTTGACCTGAGGACAGCAGAGCAGGGGGTAAAGGATCAAGGAAGGGACCATCATGATGGAGCTGGAAGAGGGTGGAGGATTACAGATAGAAGGCACCACGGAGATCTGAAAAGTGAAATTTTGCCATGGACTTCACATTCACCATTGTTTATATTTAAACGTGTATTATGAAACAAATTTGTTGTCTGGAATTGCTTCTGAAGTTTGCAGCTGATTGTTTAGAATTTGGAAGTTTGTTATAGAGTTATGATATCAGTTCTTCTATAGTTTAGGGGAGCTGGACTTCTCATTGAAACCCGCCTATCTTTTACATTGGAGTTTTGGGTGCTTTACTTCTGGGTTTGCGACGAGACTTGTAGCAGGGTGTTTCCCATTTATTCTACGGTGTATGTTAAGTTGAATGTGCTGGAAAATTAAAAGGACACTGTCTACTAACCACCGGTGGTTCTTTCTTAAAAATGTGTGTTTTCTATGTAAAGTAATATGCCCTACAATATCTCATTATCTTCCCTCGGGAAAGTACTTATGTCAGTCATGTGCATATCAGTTACATGCCAGAGTTTCAGAACTTCTCTGCAGTTGGAGCTATCTGCCTGCTGACTGGTGTTTTCCCATCAGGTGGAACTTTGAGTTTTGCCCGGTAACAGCCAGAGCATTGGAGAGAAGGTCAGAGTGGGAGCTGCAGGAAACAAGTTAGCATGGGGTGTGTGTGTGTGTGTAGCTTGAGGATGGTTTATGGGGTGGGGGAGAGCAGCGTGCCATTTTTTAAAGATCTGGGGGTAGTTTAGGGGCCATTCAGAAGGGTGGGGTGCAGGTAGTTTGGGGGTGTTTGGGGCTTAAGGGGTAGTTTCAGTGGGTGGTGGTGGAGAGTAAAGCCAAGGATGCTGGCAGCTGCAGCCACAGCACATGGTAACTCCCAAGGAGGAAGACTCAAGGCTGCTGAGGCTGTGAAAATAGGAGGAAGAACCTGGGAAAGGTGCAGCAGCCCCGAGCTTCCCCTTGGGAGTTACTGCATGCTGTGGGAGCAGTTGCCAGAAATCTTGCTTTTCCTCACCCCACCCCCCTTCCAGCGTTCTGCAGAGATCCTGTGTCAGCCCAGGGTCCGCCAGGGTGGGGGCCTATGGAGCATGCTGGAACTGGGGTGGAGGGGCAAAATCACAGGCATCCAGTTCAGCATAAGGTAACTCCTGAATAGAGTCTTGTGGTTGCTGCACCTTCCCTGGTGGTGGAAGCTCCTGACATCTGGATGAGGAGGCAGAGGGTGCTGGCTTAACCAAACCCTCACATTCCTCCATATCCTGCACCCTGAGCCCCAGATCCCCCCCATCCCCTTCACTCCCATTCTGTGCCCCAGCATCCTAGTTAACAATGGATGTGGGATGGGCTGAGTCCAAGTTCCTTGTGATCACTGCCATTTGCATCATAACTTCAGTTTGCCATTTCCCCAAGTTTAACGTCAACCTGTCACCGCCCATCTGCACTCTGCAGGGTTTTTTGCTCCGTCTTTTAAAGCCTCCACTCTTTTCACACCCCTGCGGTCTACCAAGGAGATGCTAATATAGTCTTCCTCACCACTATACTCACTATGCCTTCCCATACCCAGATTCCGCCACTGCCTTTCTTTTCCAACATTCTCCTTCTCAATGTCCTGTAAAGGAGTGGGCCAAACATAGGCCCTTTTAAAATGGGTGTGTGTGTGTGTCCGGGCTGGTGTGTGGTGTGTGGAGTGCCACTGTGGGGGCAATGGGTGGGGAGAGGATGCATATGGGTGCACACCCATCTCCACTCACCTCCACCCATCTGCATGCATAGTAGGGGTGTGCAATTTGTTTTTTTTTATTATGATAACAAAAATTAACATTTACATTTGCTTTTTTGTTATTGTAAAAACAAAGACAAAGCATAATAATAATGAAAACAAAAATGAAAATGAAATTAATTTTTTTAAATAATGGGAAAACACTGAAAAATGTATTTCTGACTATAACTTTTTTGTTATTCAATTCAGATGAGACTCGAGGATATCATAATTGCAACAGAGGGCACAACGTGTACCATATTTTGGAAAGATTGGATAAAGGGAACAGATTTTATAAGCAATTGAATGCTGTGATTTTAAGAAAAGCTACATATACACATTCCTGGCTACAACTTCTTTATCTTCCATCAAATTTGCATAAAACATGGGAATATTATGTCCCTTTGAAATATTACTAATCCTGCCAAAGTTCAGAAATATTGGACAAAGGGTTCTGATGTTACAAGACATTCACTTGAAAATGCATTTCCGGGAGTAACATTTTTATATTCCATCCTGTTTACAAGACATTTAGCAGGAGGCATATCATGGGGAGGGAGGCTGTAGGAGGACGGATGGGGAGCAACCCAACAGACTGACAGACATATTCACTGGCCAATTGCTGCATGATTCCAGCTTTACAGGACCAATCGGTGGTGGCTTCGAGGCGGGCATAGGGGGCGGCTCTCAGGCAGGCATAGAAGGAACTAGGGGTGGGAATTTCGGTTCCCTCGATATCCAAAACTGCTGGTATTTTACTGTACTGGCAGTTTCGGATTAACCCGGTAATCTGAGGTACTGGTACCGGTTCCCTGTGTCGGATTTTTTTACATTGCAGCCATTGAAATGAATGGCCACAATGTAAGAAAAAAACAACAAAAAACCCACACTTTCCCTCCTGCATCCAGACTGCGTGAGTGGAAGGGGGGGGACACCCCCACCCACCCTGCCCAGTCTGGATTTTTTAAAATTTAATTTTAACCCGAAGTCCGACTCCTAGTGCAGGCTTCGGGCCGCCGCCATGCCAGTGGCGACGACCCGGAGCCCGCACCAGCAGGTACTAGGTGATACCTGGGGTGGGGGGTGGTTTAACAACTTTCCAGTAACAAGTGGGGGAGAGATGTTGAGATGGTCACAGCACAGAATGGGGATATTTGGTTGACATTTCTGCTGGCCAGTTGGCATCACAAACAGATCTTATACCACAGTGACACGTAAGAGAATCTGGTCATGGGCTCATTCTATGCATATGCTGTGCAGGCTTATAAAATTGTGACCAGTTATCACATCTTTCTGATATTTGGCAGAGATGATTATGAAGGTGTGATATACAGCACTGCCAAATTTCTTGTACACTAGTTGGACTACAAAGATATTACAGTCAGAAATATGTTTTAAGCTAATTCCCTATCCACCAGAACCATTTATCCAATCATTGTTAAAGTTGGTATAGATAGTAATCTTGGGGAGGGGTATAAACTTGCCAAGTTTCACCCACATTAGATGGGAGACAAAAAAGCTACAGCCAGGAATCTATATACAAATGTTTGCAAAATAACATAATTCAACTGCTTATGAATTTGGATTCCTTTATCTAATCTTTCTGAAGTTTGGTACACTTAATTCTTTTCATTGGAGGTACAAGATTTCAATTTTTCCTCTAAATATAATGAAAAATAAAAAAAATACAGCCAAAAATGTGTTTTACATTGAAACCTATGGAAATTGAAAATGAAAACAATTTTTTGATATTTACACAAACAAAAACGAAAGATTTAAATAAAGAAAACAGAAAATGAAAATGAATACTGACATGGGTCCTTGGTGCACACTTCTAATGCATGGAGAAATCTGCCTTTTCACTGGTTGCACAGTGCATGGGTGATAGGTTGAGGTGGGTGGAGTGGGTGGGTTGCAGGAGCACATCCGCCTGCACATCCACCATGGCTGTCACCCATGCATGCCCACACAGTGGATCTGCATGTGCATGGTTGGGTCCCTCTCGTGTAAAAAGGGCCTTTGACTAGGAAAGGTGCATGGATGTGAGAGTTTTCAGGAGAAAATAAATAATTAATGCATATTTTTAATTCTACTAACTGCAAATCAAGATTGATGTTCCTGAAGTAGTCAGGGAGAGAGGCAAACATCTGCAACAGCTGTAAGGATTTAGGAAAAATAACATGCTGCATTTTTCAAAGCAATATGTCGTGGGGACAGGCAGGGGTAGCAAGTTCTACAGGTGAGAAGAAGGGGGTGCAGTCGAAAACATTTGAGAACCACTGCTATAGATTTGTTTGTGAGGCAACAAACAGAAAATAGTTTTTCTTACTGGTACAGAATTTGGAAATAGTTTGTTAGATATCTTCATGGACAGTTGCAAGGGCTAAGATAGAGTCCAGATTTAAATACCAATTTCACTGGTGCTGTTAAACTTTCTCATAATGTTAGATAACCCTTAAACTTTCATTTTAAAGAAGACAACCATTCTTTAAAAACAGTGCAAGATTCATATCCTCCTTTTACTCAGGCAGAAAAATTAATGAATTCTTACTGACTGACGTGTATTAGAAGCATAATGGTTTCAAATCTGAATGTCAGTCAATGATGTAACTTACTGATATTTATCTAAAATCAAACCTTATAACTAGCAGCTGTTTGTTGAGGCGGTAACCAAAAATACACTTTGGTGATGTCAGCTACTGAAAATGACAGCTGTTTTTTCTGGCACCTTGGTCCTTTTGAAACAATTGAAGTAGCTTAAAGTGGCCATTTGATATGTTGGTTTTCTCGGTACCTGCAATAAGTGGCATTTAAAGCTACATTGAAGGTCACTTCCTCATTAATGTCTATATTTACAGAAATGTGGATAACTTCAGAAACATTCCAAAACAAACAAACAATAACAACTCATTTGGGTTTTCTTTTAATAACATTTTATCATTTCCACAAGTTGAAACCTGTGATTTAACATCCATCCATTCATCATTCAGAGAATTCAGGAGCTAATAGTAACATTTGCTGGTTCTCAGCATACAGATGTCTAAATTGTGTATGCGAATCCCTCCCCAGACAAAGCTGCATTTCAGTACATGGAGAGGGATTTCTGTATGTATAGCTTCCCCTACCCCAGAGGCAGTTGCATTTCAGATCACGTTAATGCTTTGCAATTCTGAAATATCACTTTTACACTGTTCAGCACTGCAGTGTACTGTGTCAAGAGGAGGAATTTTCTCCTTTGCATTTTATTTATCAAAACGCAAGGAAATTCTATTCTCAAAAAACCTCTAGTTTAAGAGAGATGTTAAGGCGCTTACAAATTCCATCATGCACTAAAAAGCATAGAAAATTGTAAATTAACATTCCCATTTGTCTCCTAATACTATTAGAGGTTGTTTTTAAGGCTCCTGCCTTAACCTCGGTGCCATGTAACCACTAAAGATGTTGTACAGTTTCACATATTGTGCTTGCTTACAACTTAGGCTTCATGTGCCCACACTTTACCTTGGTCTTTCAGTCCCAATCTTCTTCCTCTGCAGGTTGGGGTCAACACTGAAAGTGCTATATAAATGTTGTATAAAACTTAAAAGTTGGGTACATATTGGGCACAATCTTATGCCCCATGCGCACTGGGTGTGTGCGTGATATGTGTGCATAATGCACGTATGTATGGTGTGCACACACACAGGAAAGCCACACTTGGCAATCGTGCTGCCCAGCCCAACCCCGAACCCCTGCGCCTGATAGATATGCTGTGTGGACAAGGCAGGGTGTAGGCATGGTGGTCTGGGGTCAGGTCAGGCTGCTCGCTTGTCAAACATGGCTCTCCTGTGTGTGTGCACCATACGCGGACCATAGGATTGTGCCCTTGAAATTAATAATATGGAATGTCCATTGGAAGGAATTTAGGCAACAGCAATGACAATTTGGAAATAAATCTTATTGTCATTCACAGATCCCAGTAAGTGTCTGTGAAAGAGTAGAACTGAGCTGAATCTTTGAGGAAGGCACCAGGAAAAATGATTGGAATAGGTGGAAAGACAAGGATGAAGAGAGAGATGGTGCAGCAGCAAGGAACTGGGTGGAATGACATGAGGAATCCCATAACAAACAGGTAGATTGATAACCTTATGAGTAGGGGAGGTATGTTTGCCATGCTGGTCCAAAAATAGGTAGTAGAGACAAAATAGTGTGGTGATATCTTTTATTGGACCAACTCAAGTTGGTGGAGGCTCGCAAACTTTTGGACCTCACAAGGTCCTTCGTCCGGCAGGTCAGGATTTAGAACTGCAGAGTTTGAACTGCACATGTTGTTGCCAGGTTTTATTAATACTGACTTGATTATTAATTTATTGGATCCTTCTTAAATTTGATAATTGGTAGATAATTACGCAGGTTCAAAACCTGGACAAACAGCTAAATTATGGAAATACCCAGAGAGACTGAAATGACTAAATAAATGAAGAGACATAATTAGTAATAAGAATATTTGTTTATTTATTTATTATTTATTTATTAAAAGCATTTAGTATCTCGAGGCAGCTCAGGGTGGCTCACAACAGTGTACTTCAACAATTAAAATAATAAAACTATAAAACATCCTATTACACCCTCCTCCCTCTCCTCCCCCTCACCACCTACCCATCTCCCCTCCAAACACCTGGTGGAACAGCCAGGTCTTGCAGCTTTTTTGAAAGGAGGGGAGGTCCGGGGCCAGACGCACCCCCACCGGAAAGGAGTTCCACAGCCTCAGCGTGGCTACCGAGAACTCCCTTCCCTGTGTAGCCCCCCGGAAGACTTGAGAGATCACAAGGAGGGCATCCCCCAATGACTGCAGTGGCCGATCCAGTACCCGGGGGGTGAGGCAGTCTCGCAGATAGGCAGGGCCCAGACCGTTTAGAGCTTTATAGGTTAAAACGAACACCTTGAATTGGGCTCGGAAGACTATCGGCAAGCAGTGCAGAGAACGGAGCACTGGTGTAATGTGCTCCCGGCCGCCCAGTCCCACCAGGAGACAGACCGCCACATTCTGTACCAGCTGCAGCTTCTGGGCCATCACCATGGGTAGCCCCACATAGAGTGCATTACCATAGTCTAGTCTAGAGGTGATGAAAGCATGAATGAAAATTTTTTTTTTTTAAAGTGATCTTGGTTTTAATGTATTTTATTGTTTTATCGTGTTGTTAGCTGCCCTGAGATGTTGTGGGCATGAGGGGGTGGCATAAAAATGCCATGAAATAAATAAATAAATAAATAAATAAATGATGGTGGCCAGGTTGACGTCTGACACGTACAGCCTAAGCCGACGTACCAGTTGTAATTGGCAAAAGGCACCCCTCACCACAGACTCCAGCTGGACATCCAGGCGGAGCTGCACATTGAGGAGTAACCCCAGACTCCGTACCTGAGGAACAAATGGAGGACAGAACCCACCAATGATAGGGGCCGTTAATGCCATCGCCTTCCCCACCAGCATCACCTCCGTCTTGTTGGGATTCAACTTCAGTCGATTAGCCCTCATCCAGTCCCCCACAGCTGTCAGACACAGCTGTCAGGGTCTGGGTCGGTTGAAAAAGAGAGGCATAGCTGAGTGTCATCAGCATACTGGTGACACCGTATGCCAAACCTCCTGATCACCTCGCCGAGAGATGCATGTATACATTGAACAAGAGGAGGGACAACACCGAACCCTGCAGGACACCACATGTGAGGTCTCAGTATGATGAAAACCACTCCCCGAGTACACAGTCTCCGTGCCATGACCCAGACGAAATCTCGACTGTGAGGGATCCAGAAAACTGACGCGGTCAAGATGCCCCTGCAACTGCTGAGCCACCACCTGCTCAATAACCTTCCCTAAAAAGGGAAGGTTAGAGACAGGTCAATAGCTGGCAAGGGAGTCAACGTTGAGCGATGGTTTGTTGAGCAGAGCCGCACCACTGCCTTTTTGAGACAGCCTAGCACTCTGCCCTCCTGAAGGGAGGCATTGACCACCCCTGCCAGCAAGGGCCCCATTGTCTCCTGGGAATATTTAATTAGCAAGACAGGCATGGATCTAATTGACAAGAGGTGGCCCTAACAGCCCCAAGGTTCTCGACCACATCAGCAGGTGTCACCAACTGAAATTGATCCCATAAAACTGGACAAGGTGTGACTTCCATAACTTCTGGTTCTCTTGTGTAATAAGTGCAGCATCGAAATTATAGTGAATCTGAGCAATTTTATCCACAAAATAATTCACAAACCTATCACAGTGTGCTGTAGATGATTCCACTCCAGGGTGGAGGAAGGCCGGACTGACCAGCTCCGGCACCACCCAGAATAGCTCCACTGGGTTCGAATTTGTGGATGCTATAAGATCAGCGAAAAAAGCTTTTTTCACTGCCCTCATAGCCTTGGCATATGCTTGTGAACTGACTCTCTATCAGTTTAATATAATTGAAAATATTTTCAATATAATTTTCAATATAATTGAAAATATTTATGAAAACATAGTAAAAGCATTCCCTATGGGACAAAACACCCAAACAGAGTAAAACCTTGATAGGTAGTTTATAAAAGTATTTCAAAGTTACATGTCACACTGCCAATAGTATGGTTAAAAGGGATTGATGCATGCATACAATTATAAATGTGTGACAACTTTTGTGGTTAAGATATTGGGGAACTAAAGTCATTACTTCCACCCATGAAATATCCTGTTTTTGAGCCCTTTTCTGATACATACACTTCCCTCCTATTCTTGTCTGCTCCCCTGTAACATCGAGGCATATACATTGCTTAGGCCCTTTTAAAACTGACTGGGAAGGAGCCACGGTGCATGGGGGATGGGTGGCACCACAGCAGGTGTGTGGAGTATGGGCGGCCCATCACATGGATGCCCACCCACCTCCATACATGGAGTCACCTCCGTTGCCTCCAGTGCCTCCGTTCATGGGGGATTGTTGGAGGTGGGTGGAGCGCGGAGTGCGCACCCCGACTCACCAGCTGCAGCGGTTAAACAGACTCCTCCCCCCCGCCCATGCAGTCACACATATGGATGGGGGGCGTCCATGTAAAAAGGGACATATTTCTGTGCATTGTCCTCCATAAATACACCTCAACACCTGGCTTTACCCTCTCAGTGAAAACACTTCTCCCATTGACCAAGTGCCTTGTCTGTGTGCACACATCCTGAATCCATCAGCCTACTTTTCCCCATATACATCCTCCCAGTACTCAGCTGTCCCATTGTCCCCAACCAAAATGAAAGAATATAGAGAAAGAGGGGGTGAGGGGAGAGCTGCAGTGGAAGAGGATTTAGATTTGGTCTGAATTCCAAATCCTCATTTAAAACGGGGCTGGAACTCGGTCTCCCATTGATTTCCTCACATTTAACACTATTCTGGGACTTGTTATAACCGTTCCGGGGCCCGCACGGATTTTCGATTTAATCAGCGTTACGTGTGAGTCCATCCACAAATATGAAGTGGCCTATTAGTTTCAGCTCTAGAAAGACATGTTGAACTGAAAAATTAGAGATAAGATGCTCCAGCAAGAAAGAGGATGTAGAAGGCCGGGCTGTTATGACCCTATCCCTTTTGCCTGTACCAGCAGCTTTAAAAAATGAAAATAATAATAATAATAATAATGAATAACAATTTGAATATTTTCCAGTTGGTACAGCCATGCGTCCAATCACTGCGTCGTTTAGAACTTGAGTCATTTAATCATTTAACATGGTTTAGGATCTGAACAATCATGGGTGAAGACAAGAAGTAACTACCACTAGCATGTAGCTGCTCTTACAGCTAGAGATGCAACAGCCCTGCTACCTGCTTTTGGTTATCCAGGGACAATAGAGCCATGTATTTTTATGAAGTGCCAGTCTAGTTCATGATATCTCTGTNTTTTTTTTTTTTAAAGTGATCTTGGTTTTAATGTATTTTATTGTTTTATCGTGTTGTTAGCTGCCCTGAGATGTTGTGGGCATGAGGGGGTGGCATAAAAATGCCATGAAATAAATAAATAAATAAATAAATAAATGATGGTGGCCAGGTTGACGTCTGACACGTACAGCCTAAGCCGACGTACCAGTTGTAATTGGCAAAAGGCACCCCTCACCACAGACTCCAGCTGGACATCCAGGCGGAGCTGCACATTGAGGAGTAACCCCAGACTCCGTACCTGAGGAACAAATGGAGGACAGAACCCACCAATGATAGGGGCCGTTAATGCCATCGCCTTCCCCACCAGCATCACCTCCGTCTTGTTGGGATTCAACTTCAGTCGATTAGCCCTCATCCAGTCCCCCACAGCTGTCAGACACAGCTGTCAGGGTCTGGGTCGGTTGAAAAAGAGAGGCATAGCTGAGTGTCATCAGCATACTGGTGACACCGTATGCCAAACCTCCTGATCACCTCGCCGAGAGATGCATGTATACATTGAACAAGAGGAGGGACAACACCGAACCCTGCAGGACACCACATGTGAGGTCTCAGTATGATGAAAACCACTCCCCGAGTACGCAGTCTCCGTGCCATGACCCAGACGAAATCTCGACTGTGAGGGATCCAGAAAACTGACGCGGTCAAGATGCCCCTGCAACTGCTGAGCCACCACCTGCTCAATAACCTTCCCTAAAAAGGGAAGGTTAGAGACAGGTCAATAGCTGGCAAGGGAGTCAACGTTGAGCGATGGTTTGTTGAGCAGAGCCGCACCACTGCCTTTTTGAGACAGCCTAGCACTCTGCCCTCCTGAAGGGAGGCATTGACCACCCCTGCCAGCAAGGGCCCCATTGTCTCCTGGGAATATTTAATTAGCAAGACAGGCATGGATCTAATTGACAAGAGGTGGCCCTAACAGCCCCAAGGTTCTCGACCACATCAGCAGGTGTCACCAACTGAAATTGATCCCATAAAACTGGACAAGGTGTGACTTCCATAACTTCTGGTTCTCTTGTGTAATAAGTGCAGCATCGAAATTATAGTGAATCTGAGCAATTTTATCCACAAAATAATTCACAAACCTATCACAGTGTGCTGTAGATGATTCCACTCCAGGGTGGAGGAAGGCTGGACTGACCAGCTCCGGCACCACCCAGAATAGCTCCACTGGGTTCGAATTTGTGGATGCTATAAGATCAGCGAAAAAAGCTTTTTTCACTGCCCTCATAGCCTTGGCATATGCTTGTGAACTGACTCTCTATCAGTTTAATATAATTGAAAATATTTTCAATATAATTTTCAATATAATTGAAAATATTTATGAAAACATAGTAAAAGCATTCCCTATGGGACAAAACACCCAAACAGAGTAAAACCTTGATAGGTAGTTTATAAAAGTATTTCAAAGTTACATGTCACACTGCCAATAGCATGGTTAAAAGGGATTGATGCATGCATACAATTATAAATGTGTGACAACTTTTGTGGTTAAGATATTGGGGAACTAAAGTCATTACTTCCACCCATGAAATATCCTGTTTTTGAGCCCTTTTCTGATACATACACTTCCCTCCTATTCTTGTCTGCTCCCCTGTAACATCGAGGCATATACATTGCTTAGGCCCTTTTAAAACTGACTGGGAAGGAGCCACGGTGCATGGGGGATGGGTGGCACCACAGCAGGTGTGTGGAGTATGGGCGGCCCATCACATGGATGCCCACCCACCTCCATACATGGAGTCACCTCCGTTGCCTCCAGTGCCTCCGTTCATGGGGGATTGTTGGAGGTGGGTGGAGCGCGGAGTGCGCACCCCGACTCACCAGCTGCAGCGGTTAAACAGACTCCTCCCCCCCGCCCATGCAGTCACACATATGGATGGGGTGCGTCCATGTAAAAAGGGACATATTTCTGTGCATTGTCCTCCATAAATACACCTCAACACCTGGCTTTACCCTCTCAGTGAAAACACTTCTCCCATTGACCAAGTGCCTTGTCTGTGTGCACACATCCTGAATCCATCAGCCTACTTTTCCCCATATACAGCCTCCCAGTACTCAGCTGTCCCATTGTCCCCAACCAAAATGAAAGAATATAGAGAAAGAGGGGGTGAGGGGAGAGCTGCAGTGGAAGAGGATTTAGATTTGGTCTGAATTCCAAATCCTCATTTAAAACGGGGCTGGAACTCGGTCTCCCATTGATTTCCTCACATTTAACGCTATTCTGGGACTTGTTATAACCGTTCCGGGGCCCGCACGGATTTTCGATTTAATCAGCGTTACGTGTGAGTCCATCCACAAATATGAAGTGGCCTATTAGTTTCAGCTCTAGAAAGACATGTTGAACTGAAAAATTAGAGATAAGATGCTCCAGCAAGAAAGAGGATGTAGAAGGCCAAGCTGTTATGACCCTATCCCTTTTGCCTGTACCAGCAGCTTTAAAAAATGAAAATAATAATAATAATAATAATGAATAACAATTTGAATATTTTCCAGTTGGTACAGCCATGCGTCCAATCACTGCGTCGTTTAGAACTTGAGTCATTTAATCATTTAACATGGTTTAGGATCTGAACAATCATGGGTGAAGACAAGAAGTAACTACCACTAGCATGTAGCTGCTCTTACAGCTAGAGATGCAACAGCCCTGCTACCTGCTTTTGGTTATCCAGGGACAATAGAGCCATGTATTTTTATGAAGTGCCAGTCTAGTTCATGATATCTCTGTGACATTTCTGGTGAGCAGAGCAGAGAGTGGGAAGAAAGAACAACAGGTAGGGGAAGAGATGAGGGTTGCTTTCACAGGCGGTGTTGGAAGAACTGAAAGGTGTGCGGAGAAGGAACTGAGGGTCACTTTCACAGTTGGATTCTCTTTTGAATGAAACTTGACCCAGCAGTTCCTATTCTGGAGCTGCCAGCCCAGAGCCAGCATCTCTCTCCCACAACCAGGTGTGTTGCACCAAGGGATATCATCTGGAAAACAGCTGGTGAAAGGAGACTATGAGATAGCTGTAAACATGCAGCAGTTCAACCAGCCATGGGTGCAGGATGGTGTCACTGATTATTTTAACATTGAAATGCACGTGCTTGTTATGTCATGGCTAAGCTCTCATTTTATGGGAGAGGACCACACCATATATTTCAAGAACCCTTTGTGTCTTATGCACCATGCCATCTATTGCCACCATGCCATCTTTAGATTGCTCACTACCAAACAGAATCATTTACCCCTTTGTAGGTGTATCTATGGCAGGGCCTTCGTAGGGGTGTGCATGTCATTTTTGTTATTACAGTAATGATAACAAAAATGGTCATTTTCATTATTATTGCTACAATAATGAAAATGACAAATAATAATGAAAATAGAAACGAAAACAACACTTTGTTCTTGAAATAAAGGGAGAAAACTGAAAAAAGTATTTCTGGCTATAACCTTTTTGTTTCTTCTTCAATTCTGATGAAACTTGGGGGGTTGTATCCCCAATGGAGGGCATCAAGTGTACCAATTTTCGAAAAGAGTAGATAAAGGAAACAGATTTTAGAAGCAATTGAAACTTAATATTTTAAGAAAAGCTCCATACACATTCACAGCTACAACTTCTTCATCTTCCATTCAATTTACATGAAACCTGTGAATATTATGTCCCTCCATAAGCTTAACATTCTTGACAATTTTCAGAAAGAATTGATAAAGGGTCCTGATGGTATAAGACATTAATTTGAAAATATATTTCCAGCTGTAACATTTTTATATTCCATTCTGTTTACAAGATATTTGGTAGCGATGTATCACGTACCTTCCCTGTCATCTCTGCAAAACTACAGGACAATTTGACAAAGGGACCCAATTTTATAAGCAATTGCAGTTGCGCCCTTGAAGGCCATTATTCAGATAAATAGCACATTCAGTGCCAGTCAGAGGCAGGCACCTGGCATGGCAGGGGGAGAGAGACTTTAGGGGGGAGGATGTGGAGCAACCCAAAAGACTGACAGACACATTCACTGGCCAATTAATGCATGCTTCTAGCTTTACAGAACCAGTTGGTAGTGTCTTTGAGGCGGGCATCGGGGGCGACCCTCAGGTGGGCATAGAAGGGACATAACTGGTACTTTGGGGACAGCATCCCAGCAATCAGGAGACATAATTTACACATCCAGGCTGGCAAATTATCATCACAATCACATCCTGCAGCACTGTGACAGAGGATATTAGAGAATCTCTATTCTAGAGAATCTAGTAACAAGTGGGGGAGAGATGTTGGGATGATCACAGCACAGAATGAGGATTTTTTGTTGACATTTCTGCTGGCCAATTGGCATCACAAACTGATCTTATACCACAGTGACACGTAAGAGAATCCCTGGCATAGGCTCCTTCTCTGCATATGCTGTGCAGGCATATA
>QEPC01003766.1:2006862-2017758 GCA_003113815.1 Sphenodon punctatus | reverse complement strand
GGGGAATCACAAACACAAGGTTTCAGTTTAAGGTTTAAGTTTCATTTCAGTACAAAACTGAAATGAAACTTAAAGCAATCTAATAATCCTACTCAACGCCTGCTGTTTCAGGAACAGTAACTAGCTCAGAGGTGTTGGGAAGTGGGGAGGCAGATAGTTTCATTTCTTGCAAGCCTCTCCACCCCTGGTGCCTGGAAATCTGCTCCTCAGTGACTAGTACTACTCCTCCCTGTCACGTTTGACCTTACAGTGAACCTTTTTTTGCCACCCAAACTCACCCGAACGCAATCCGAACTGACCGAACTGTTCGGTCATTTCGACGTTCAGATTGAGTTCAGTTTGACCAGTTTGTGTTTGGAAGTTCGGTTCGGTTTGGTCATCCAAACAGGCCGAGTTCGGGCCGAACTCCGAACTTCCGAACTGCGTTCGCCTATCCCTATTAAATATTTGCTTGTTTGTTTCTTCACATTTTTATCCCCCCCTCTCCTATTAAGGCTCAGGGCAGATTACAATGCAAATCTGAGTTTAACCTGTTCTCCTATGATAATTTTTAAATCCATCATTTAATCAGAGTTATAAGCTTTTACAAAATAAGCTTTAAAGATTCATTGAGAGGAATGTAATGTAAATGGATAAAAATATGTTGCAAGAATAGAATTATGAGTTATGTGCATTATGCAAAAGAGGAAGTTTGGTGAGTTAAGTGCACAGGTACCATCGACATCTTACTAAATCCAAATCTAACTAATCCTAGTTTTGTATGATCCGTGATTATGATCAAATAATTTAACATCTTGCTTATTCACTGGTAAAGCGGAAGGGTTAATATTTAATGGCCTGTCAGAAGTAATAGGCAGTTGCTCAGCTGCTCTGTATAAAAAAATCATTAACAAGTGTAAATTCCCAAACAGAATAAGTATGGATATAGAAATGTCTTTAAAGTCATGTGAAAAAAAAAAAAGCAGTGGTAACTACTTGTTGTTTTAGTTAAAATATAAATAACAATACATGACTTAGTTGTCCTGTCCTGAGTGCTGAAACAACTTTCTTCATTTAGAGTACTTCATTGAATTAGGGGATTCATTGCTCCAGTAAAGTCAACTAACTAAGCTACTTTGGCATGTTGTCTCTGCATTATTCAGTGCTTCAGTCATCTGATACTTCATTTCTTTGTTGTTCGGTATTTTGTTTATTCAGTACTCTGGTACATCATACGACATGGATGAACCGATTAGCAACCTGCAAATTTCAGAAAGAACCACTGATCAAATAAATGAATAAAAAAGAAACAAAAACGAAGCTGCAGATTTTGAAAAACAAACTTTTAAAATTAATTTCCAATCCAACTATACAAATACAGTGAACTCAATGAATTCAAAGTTCGCTTCTGATCTATAGCCCTTATCCACGGTCTGTGCAAGTGTGGGCCCAAACTACAATTATGAGCACACCCAGCGTGCACAGTGCACACGCAGTGGGGCCTAGGAAAAGTATCTTGCCTCTGATGCCTCCTAGTCCTGACTCTGCTGCCAGGGCTGACCCCACTTCTCCCTTTCCCGGTTGTGTCAGGATCGGGGGTAGGGGACTTTCCCCAGGCTCCTCTGCATGCATACTCTGTGAGTGTGTGCAAATGCAGTTTTGGTCTACGTACGTACCCAAGGTATGCACACAGACCTTGGATCAGGGCATGTGTCACACATTAGGCTGGAAATTATGCTTAGGTTGCAATGCTCCACCTTTTGATATAAATAGAAAACTCCTTTTCAACTTAATGATGAAGATTTGGGTCCTTAGTGTAATACCACTGCTTAATGTTACAACAGTGGTAACCTATGTTTGCAAGTCTTCTACTAACACTAAATGAATTGATAGAAAAGCTGCAGAAATACAATGTTTTGAGACATTGGCTTAGCTCTGTTTAAAAATTTTTAATATACTCTACATTTATCATGAAAGATAACCAAATAGCAAATGTTTCTGTTCCACAGTTCAGTCACAAATGTATGCATGTGCAATTATGCCTAATTACATAGAGTGGTGAGAAAATGGAGACATAGAATGATTGCATTACAATAATAGACATTCATTCATTTAACATGCATATTTGCTGCTTTTATAGGCACTGTCTAAGAGCCTTAAAGATTTCTTTTTTTAAAAATGTACTCTATTATTTTTAATTTGAAAGAAACTTTGGCTATTACTTAAGCAGAAATATTTCCAGTACCATCATTTTCTGATCCTGAACAAAACTTAATGCTGAACAGAATACATCCAACCGCATATATTTCTGTGATGGGTGCTGACCTCTCAGCACAACTCTCCATTTGTTACCCAGGCCCTTAACATATATACTCCATGCATATACATTTTTTGGGTTGTGAGCATTTTTGAACCTGAGAAGCATGCAGTGATTTACCACCACTAGTAACTTTTCATAAGCATAACATTACATCCACTTTTAGTGATTTTATTCAAATCAAAAATTGGATTTTATTCAAATCAAAAATTGGATTTTTTTTTTTAAAAAAGTGGTAGCATATTATTACTTATCTAGCACTTTCTGCATTCAAAGTGCTTTCAAACCATATCTAGTTCACCCTCACAACAATCCTGTGAGGAACAATCCCTACTTTACAGAAGGGAACCACAGCTGAGAAAGAGTGACTTGCCCAAGGGCACCTATTCCGTTCATGGCTAAAACAGACTTTGAACCCTAATCTTCCCAGTCCAAGGCCAACACCTTATCTACTGGCTACACACGGCATACTTTTAGGTTGGAAATAACAAGAAGAATGCTCAGGGTGCAGGCAGGGAGCGGTAGTGGGAAAAGGTGGTGATGGTGAGGAATAGATGTAGCAAGAGAGGCTGGGAGAAAGGAAGGGGATATTATAGGAGGTCAGGGGAGCCAGGCAGGAGTGATTTGAATAGAGTTGATCTTGCTGACAACACCCCAAACTTCCCTTCCCTCTTCAACCTCCTGGCTACTCTGTGGCTGGGGAAGCTGATCTCTTGGCCACTCATCAGAAGGAAAAACTGGAGATCGTCTCTCTCCTCCTTGAGTTACCGGGGGTGGGGGGAGGAGGAACAGGAAGGATCCACAACCACTTTGCACATGGGGAACCTCCTCTGCCCTTCTTGCAAGATTGGTACTGGCTGCTTGCTTTCCTGCCCAGGTGTAAGCAGTTGTCTAGAACAGAGGAGGGGAACCATTTTTGTCTGCAGCCACGTTGGCTAGTACGTACATAAAAAAGAGGGGGGAGTGGGTTCTGCTTCCCTCCCCCCCCCATCAACCAAGCTATTCAGTGGGAAGCAGCAGTCACTCCTTGTCTGCTTGCTCTGCAAGTTCCAGCTTTTGCCTGCGTGGGAAGTTAACAAATTAAGTCAATTAACTAAATGAGCAAAGTAACTTATTTTTGATTATTTTTTTTCTAAAAAGGCAAATTAAAAAATAACCAAAGCATTATTAGTTAATTAAATAAGCAAATTACCCAAAACAGAATACCCAAATAGGTGAATACCAACTCTGGCTGTGGATATTATCTAGATATTATTTGGATTTTCATGACTATCCAAAAATCAAATAGTATCCATATCCTCAAATACAAAATCTAGTACTTATTTCAGCTCTAGCACTGATGAAGATGGAGAAGTAGATGCAAAGTTCAAGGAATGGGAAAGCCATTTGATTTTTTTAAAACAGCAAAAGTGGTTGGAGAAAGTAGTCACGTCCTTATTTTGACTAAACTAGCATTTGTCACCACATGCCAGACAGAGTCAAAGACACAGCTGTGGGTTTAAATGGCCGCACTCTTTATTACCATAACAACTACAGCAGAGGAAGGGGGCAGGAGGTTCCCAAAGTGGGCTCTGGTAGCCGCCTCCTGCCCCCTACCTGTGCCCACCTTGGTTGGGATGTGGTGCTCGTGTCTAAAATCCTCCTTGGTGAGGGTTGGAAACAAGGACGATGGTCACCTTCACCGTCATGGGACTGCTTGTCCTCAGCTGACTTGGCTGTTCCCCTCATCTCCTCCTTCCGCCCGGGATGGATGAGACCCTGTGCTGCCCTGGGCCCATGTGTGTCACCAAATTTCCATCTCTTAAGGAGATGTTTCTTCCTAAGGTGTATTCGAGCCCATCAACACCCACCTAGAGTGTGACAAATCAAAATGCCAATTATCCACCAAGACCAAATGCCATCAAGGCTCTCTGGAGCCAATCCGAGCAAGCACTCTGTGGTGAAGGCAAAAGCCCATTTGCACAGGTCCAATCAGAGCTTTTGGGGAACATTCCTTCCTGGCCCCAAGTTGGTGACCAGCTTACACTCACAGTAAGCGGGTGGGTGAGCTCGCATGTTTTGCTTGCTCCCCTCCCCTCTGCAGAATGCAAGGGGAGCTTTGAAATTCCTAACATGGCATGCCTGAAACCCCATCTCAGGAGACTTGCTTTGCGCCATGGACTGCCATTGACTGGGCAACCCCTGCCCAGACCAGCAGCCACTTGCAACCGTTCCTGCCCCAGCACTTTCCTCCTGAAAGGAGGGGAATGGTGTCAAACCACCCCCACCCCAGTTAGGGGAGGACGGTGATTAGAGGAAACCTCTGATTCTTCAGAGGTGTAAAATATCACCACTTTCTACTGCAGATGAATCAAAATGAAATCTTACATTTGTCACTGTAAACTCAAGATGTGTTCTGTAGTTCCCAAGGACTTAAATCATATTGATGCAGAAAAAGTAACCAAGTATGCCATTCTAATAGATGAGGATATCTACTTGTACTATATTATGGCAATGCAAGACTTTGGTATTTTCCATTAACTGCAAGACAAATGGTCTCTAGTCTGGGAGTAACTCCTTATTTTAATTATCAATTCTGAATGAATTTTATTTGTCTCATATTTATACCTTCAAATACTGATAAAATAATCATTTCTATATATTTTCTCCATTCATCATTCATTTCTTAGGTTTTTGTCAAACATCGTTATTCTAGATGTTTTTTCTAACTATGACCAGGCACAATCTATAAGATCACCTGTGTTTTGTTGTACAGTGCCCACAGAATGTGTCAGATTTGGAAAAGACAGTATATGGCTCATGTTTTCCTGACTATATAGCTGGCTAGAGAACCAGGTCAAATAAACAAATATGAAAGTGTACTCTTTAGTAAATTTAAGTGTTGGAGAAAATTTTGGCTCACAGTACATACTTACTTAAGTTTCTGTCAAGACTTCAGACATGCAGGTGTTCATTTCTGCTATTTCTATCGAGCAGGGATGGGGAATCCGGGCCAGTGGGCAAAATGGGGTCTGCAGCTGCACCCAGAGTATTCCAGAGTGCTGCCTGTGGGGCTGCCCTAGAGTAGCCACAGCCTGCTCCTGCTGCAGAAAAGCCCCGGCTCGGGAACACACAGACAGGTGAGCCAACCCCATGCTCCGGCCTTGTGCCTTGCGCTGATAACCATGGTAATGGGATGTGGTGGCAGCAGCTGCTCCGGCCATTGAATCTGTCAGCATCTATGATCTGGGTGGGACGGTGTTTGGCCGGGGCTCACTGGCCCATTTAGATGGACAGGATTCTGTGTTTGCCTGTTGCCATGGGTTTGACCAGCTCCCTCGGTGAGGTGTGCTCCGGTTCTTCCAGAGTGCTGCCTGTGGGGCTGTCCCACAGCAGTCACAGTCTGCTCCACTTTGCACATTTGGCAGTTGCTCTTCAAATAGACAGGTCAACCCGGGGGTGACGTGGGCTGGTGGAGTCAAAAGCGAAGCTGCTGTCTGTCTATTTATACCCAATAGCGTGGACCATTCCCTCCTGTAATTTTCTGCCCTGTTAGTATGTATGTGAAATGCTGAATTCACTCTGACTGTGTATGCACTGCTTTTGTACTCATTTCTTCAAACACTCCAGTGAATGCCTCCGCTTTCCTGCTAAATGATCAGCAGCAAAATAGTTAACCTGAAATTGCAAACTGCCATCTTTGTGTTCAAGGGTTCGCATCACAGTAAGAAGAGGAGCTGTCCATAAAGGATGTCAGACTTTTCCAGCCATTTTTGAGTCTTTTTCCTTGTCCGTTTATCTCACTAGTACAGACATAAGAACATAAGAAATGGTTATAGTGTGAATTGGTCAAACCAACAGTCCAACATATATTTTTAATATTTATAATGTTTAAGTATTATACATTTAAGGAATATCTTTTTTAATGTTATGGATACAGAATGTTGGAACTCCCTGCCCTTGGAGATTTGTCTAAACCGAAGCCTGTTCATCTTTTGGAAGTGATGCAAGACATTTCTATTTGACCAGGCATTTGGCAGGCAGGGATAGGGTTGGATGGAATTGGGTAGGGGGATTGAGGTGACTGGGATGGGGTTTTTAAGGGTATTTTCTGATGCTTTTATATGTTGTAAACTGCCTTGATCCTGAATGGGAAGGGCAGGGCATACATTTAAATAAATAAAATAACTGAAAAAAGTGATTGGAAACATTTTGTCACTTTTCAAAACATTATGTGGCCTTGAAGGATGGCAGCAGTGACAGAAAGAGATCTGTACAGAGACAATTGGGGAGAGGAGAGTTTGAGAGCTAGAACAGAGAGGCAGAAGGAAATAACCAGGATGTGGGGCAAAGTGGAAGGAAAATTGAGAGAATAGAACAGGCATAAGTGGAGGCAAAAGAGAGACCATGTATGATACTTCTCTGATGGAGAAGCAAACACAAGCATGTGATGTCACATAGAACCAAAAGCCATTTCCCCTTTGTCACAAGCACTCCCTCCCCCTTGATGTGTGACATACGTTGTGAACAGTTCCATAAGGATTTCATACCTCTTTGTCCAAGACTTTGTGATCCTTAGATCATAAGTGGTATAATCTCTATGTAGACTCATTGGGATAGCACTACATGAAATTATGCATGGTTCATGATGTGAAAGATATGTCTCTACAAGCATGAGAACTTGCAAGGGGCATGGCTTTTTATTTATTTCTTCAAAAAAAGAAAATTAAGACTACAAAATCTTTACCTGTTGTTCAGGAATGATAGTACACACAATGGGCAGATTCTGGTCTGCTTTGTAACCAATGTGTGGACAGTGCTTCTCTAGGTTTTATGCTGGTGCTTATGACAATTATAATCACAAGTTAGACTCCCCTGTGCACTTCATTAACAGGTCCTTCTCCCTCTTTTATAATTGAGCCTATTCTTGTGGTATTCCACAAGGCACCAGTCACAACTCAGGTTTTTTGTAAAAGGTCATAGCTGTGCTAGTTTGGAGTCAGACAGAAGAAGAGGGAAGATAGCACCTTAGAGACCATCTGGTTAAAGGAGGCATGAGCTTTTGTCCACAACAGCCTTCTTCATCAGATGCTATGAAGCAGGCTGTCACCCATGAATGCTTATGCCTCCTTTCACTAGCTAGTTTCTAAAGTGCTATCCTTCCTCTTCTTGTGCCTAATTGCCCTGGCAGTGGTATAATTAATGATCCTTAGAATGCAAGTGGAGTTGAAACAGCCACAGCCAACAAAAATTAAATTGGCTACAAGGGGCAAGCATTGGTAACTTTCAGCCAGCCTTCTCCAATCTTCCCACAAACTGGGACTATTGGGAAACCTCCTGCCACAAAGCAGGCCTGAGATATGTGCTGCCTTTCCAGCACATACCTCCAGATGCACCAAACCTGTACCTCCCACCTCATGTCAATGGGGTTGAGGGTGTCAGTGACACCCCTGCTGCCCCAGCCACTGCTCACTCCCCAACACCCAAGGGCCATGCCACTCAAGCAACCAAAATGGTTACGTCCTGCTCCAACTGTGTTTATTCCTGGAGTGGCTACCCCAATCAACCGATATTATGTCCTTGAAGACTGGAATTTGTAGGTCCCATACCACCACTGGACATTCTACTGCTACAAACTGCCTGCTGTGTCAATGAAATGGTGGTATGCAAACACAAATACCAAATTAAGAACATCTGACTTTGAAGTACCTGCTATGGTGAAGGTGAAAAAATCCAACACTGTAATGGCCAATTGAGCAGTGAAGCCCTCAGGAATGATGGAGCAATGATGGCGTAGTCAAGGCCCACAGCAGGGTCAGGCACCAAGCAATTGTAGGAAGGTGGGTGCAAACTTAAACAGTGCAAACTGAGACCCACAGTCATACTGCATAATATGCTGAGATTTAACCCCCCTAAGCCATTTGAACTCCTGCGGAGCAAATGCTCTGCACAAAGCAGCATGCCTAGTTCCACCTCATGGCCAGGCTGCAGCATGCCAGTCAACCCCCACAACCCCAAGCTCTGTCCCTGTACCAGGGAGGGGGCGGGAGGATCAGTTTTTTGTGATTCACTATAATTTATATTTCAGCTTGCTGTCTTAATCCAAGGATTAAGTGAGGTTCTTTAAATATTCAGCAGCATTTTCTTTTGGTAGGGAGAGATAGCATTGTGACATTTGACAAGAGTTATGTTTGGGTGGTTTTGACTTTCAGCCTTGACATGCTGAGGTAATAAAATAAAGTGGAATAAAATATTAGAGAGAGTTAAATTTGTCCACGCTCATCCATGAAGCACCAAGAAGTTGTGCTGGCCAAATCCAGCCATTTATTTTGTAGTGTTTTTACCTAAGTCTCCATGATATGGACAAAGATGCAATAAATAAATGAATCTTTTGGTTATCCACATTTTCGAAGGAGGATCATAAAGGCAATAAACTTGCTGACAGAGCTTTGCAGGCTTGGTGCTAAAAGCAGTGATTTAGGGAAACAATCAGCATTTAGAAAGAGGAAATTAGAAAAGAAAATAACTCTCGTTGTCCCATAAATTTTGTTTTATGATATACTGCTGTAGCTCTGTTATGCATCGACATGTTCTCATTTAAATTTGTGTTGTTTGAATATTGTTTATGCCTTAGCAATATGCAAGTTTTTTGCTATAAAAAGCACCTAAATGCTTTTTGCATATTCCATAAGCACTTCCCACAGAGCTTTTAGTAATAAAACACTGACTTAAAGGTTAGAAGAGTGACTATAAATCTGTGCTAATGCCCCATTTTAAGTTCTGCAAAACCATGGCCTCTAGGCAATGAATTTGTTAATGAGAATAATGGTGAATAACTGCATATTCTTGTCTCATTCCGAGTTTTGGGGCAGGGGTATAATACTGATGCATGCTTAAATGTTACTGCTTTTGAATAATGTTATGTTACATACATTTTCAGAATACTGTTCATGTATATTGTTAATTTGGCTGAATGTGGGATCACCAAGAATCTCTGTCAGGCATAATGAATTTGTGAATGCACCAAAGCAGCACTTCATTCAGCTTGTGATACCAGATATATCACTTATAAAGTGAGCATGCACTATATGGGATGTTAAAAGAGGGCAACAGATCCTACACCACTGAATTCAATGAAAGCTTTGTCATTGGCTTAAATTTTTTGGATTTTCCCTTTTTATCAGCAACCATGGTAGAGCATTGTGTGGAATTTCCAGCATTGCTAGACACGATTTCTAAGCCTCATTTGTGATCTTGCAATTAGTGTCACTAATTTTGCAAGATTGGGAGTAGGCCTGATTACTGAGGGGCTGCTGGCCTCCAGTCCGGTGTCTACTCATTGCTTTGTGCCTCCCTCTGCATTCTGTAGAGAGCTGAGTTGGCTCTCTCTGCAGAGCTTAACTAGGACCCAACAGTAAATTATCTTAGTGGGGAGGGGAGCAGGGAAGCCTCTTCCCACCTATTTGCAACACTCTAATCAGTACCCCTTTCCAGAAGGATCAATATCAGGGCAGCACAACAGTGCACCCCTTATTGGTCCCCCTGGAAACAGGAACCAATTAGAGTGTTACACACAACTGGGAAGAAACTCCCCTGCCTCTCCCCACTCAGATAATTTACTGTTGCATCCCAACTAAGCTCTGCAGAGTGCAGCATGATAGGGGAGGCAGAGAGCAAGCGTAGCTCCCTGAAAAATGCAGTGGGAGGCAGGGAGCATTAGGCAACCACCGGACTGGAAGCCAGCAGTCGAAGGTGAGATAAGTCAGCCAGTGTCCTGGGGTATCCTGGGATACCCCAATACTTTTTTTTTTTTTTTTTAAATTCATTTCCCAAGAAATCTCATGAGATCTCGCATTGTAACTGAGATTTTGGTGAGATCTCCATCACGGTGTTCAATCTCTTGAGAACTTCTTGTGAGAATTCTTTTAATTCTTGTTTTAGCCCATATGGCAGGAAGTGGACATCGAGAAGTGTGACACAGGAGAGAGCCCAACAGCTGGCTCCCTGTCCCTGAGAACTCAGCAGCAGTTTTGTGAGTGAGCTTTCCCCCAGCCCCAAGGGTGTTGCTAGACCTGGACTTTAGCCCCCAATCTTTCCCCCAGAGCCCTGAATCCTGTGCCAGCTCACCTGATCGGCAACTTTGTGGGGTGTTTCTGTGCCCCTACTGGGCTCTGGGAGGACTAGAAGCGAGGTAGGAGGAGAAGGAGGGAAGCACAATGGGCGGAGCAGCCTCTCTCCCCAGTGCAGCCGACTTTTGTGCTGCTGACGCTGAGCTGTTAGTTGGTTTATGTTTGAAAAAATAGCAACTCATGCTTTATTCACCAAATGTCTTGATTTTTAGGAGTTTGTGTAAAAACAGAAGTGATAGCGGCATGGTGGACACCTGACCTCGACCGGGTTGCCATGGCACTGCTATCACGGCCATGGTCAGTTTGGGGTGCTGACTAGGGGTGGGACCCCGGGGTAAATACCGGATACCGGATTTACCGGTTTCCGGTTCTCAAAGAACCGGATTCCCGGATTAAATCCGGTATACCGGTACCGGTTTTATTTCATTGATTTCAATGGGGCACTGTGTCCCCATTGAAATCAATGAAATACAATTAATTCCTCCCCCCTCC
>QEPC01003766.1:1966176-1992499 GCA_003113815.1 Sphenodon punctatus | reverse complement strand
GGGTAAGAATTGTCGCACTCAGCGGGGGTCCAGTATGCTACAGTAGGATAAATAGGTAAGTGTAGGTTAGGATGAGTCATCTCCTTAAGAGATGGGGAGAGAACACCCAGTGCAATGCTGGGCGCAGCAAGCACTGGGGTTACCACCCTGGGAGGGGTGCCCAGACGGGTCAGCAAGTACAAGCACGGTCTTCTGGCTTTGCGGGTACTTACCTCCTTACTCAACCCCACAGTTGGGGATGGCCCCCCTTTCGGCCAGAGCCAGGGTGCTGTCGAAGGGGGGCGGTATGTTGTTGGGTACTGACAAGGGAGGGCACATCCCTGTCAGTGCCGGTGTTAATAAGTAAGTTAAGTAGCTAGCATACTGGACCCAGATTGCTTGTGCAATACCCACCGGCCTTGATTTTGATTGAAATACAAGAGTGCGGCCAGTTTAAAATCCAATACGGTCTCTGTGTCTCATTGGGGGGATGCGCCGGCAAATATATAACTAGATACCAAAAACAAAATCTTCATCTGAAATCAGTACCGATAATGACAACGATAACAAAAATGACATTTATTATTAACAAAAATGCCACATTTTAATAATGAAAACAATAACAAAAAATGAAAAATGACATGGGGCCTTGGTGCACACCCCTACTCCAAGCTTGCACTGTAGGAAGGGGATGGGGGCTCTGCTGCAATGAACTGCAAGCTTGGTGGGTACATACTGTAGTATTTTAACAATATGCAGCCAAGAAATCATTAATATAAATGCTTATAATAATAATAATAATAATAATAATAATAATATAATATATAATTAATTAATACATGCAAAGGGACTGATATTTTAACCAGATGAGTATACCTGATACATCTTAACATTTTGAATGATCAGTGTACAGAATTTGACTTATCCAATTCAAGAAGCAATACATTTGTTAGACCTGTGACTGGGAAAACATATATATAGAATCTCACAGGTCATCTAGTCCATCCCCCTGCTGAATGCAGAAAATCCACAGCTACAGCATCCCATCCAGGCTCTGTTTGAAAACCTCCAGTGAAGGAGAACCCCCTTCCCCCTTACGCAGTTTGTTCTATGTTGAACAGTTCTTACAGTTTGAAAGTTCTTCCTAATGTTTAGCAGAAATCTGATTATTTGTAATTTGAGCCCATTGGTTCTAGTCCTGCCCTCAGGAGCAACAGGAGAACAAGTCTGCTCCATCATCTATGTGACAGCTCTTCAGATATTGGTCTTATGCAACTTCTACTTACGTTAATGCCACTGTACCTGAAAAGAGCTCAACACATATTACTCACATTAAGTATTTATCATAATTAATGTGTTTTCTCTTTATTGATGTTATTTTGCTTTCCTGTGGTTATGACCCTCCTTATTCAGGTAACACTGCTGTTGATTCTTTTCTCAGTAGAACACAGGATGTGGCCCATGGTTTGCAACTGATCATAAGAACAAGCTACTGTTCTTTAAAGGGTCCTCTTAATAGGGGGACAGTGATGCAGAGCAATCAGTCTGAGTAGTAGAATATATACCCCCAAGAGAAAAGCTTAATCTAGTTGTTCTATAGAGTTTGCGGGATCTTTTCCAAGCCTGTTATATAAGATATGGAATCTATAAAAGTGAAATATGGCAGCTCAGCCTAGCTGAATTAAATGCACACATTACCATTTAATGCCGAACAACTGTCTTGATTATAAAGTCAATAGCAAAGTAAAAACAAATTTTCAGGGAAGTATCAAATATGCCCATATATCATGGAGAATTCACAGCTCGATAATGTATTCACGTGCATTAAAATCCACTCTTTGCAGAGGTTTGTTAGCTTTCATTTTGTGAACACTCTGCACTTACAGGCTTTTACAGGTGGGCAGATTTCTTTACATCAATTTCAACTGAATTCCTAACAGACCGTTCAAAATAAAACTGGAAAAGCAATGCAGTACTTTCATGATATGTTATGTAATAGAACCACCCCAACAGGGATTTTCTCCATTGTTTCCTTAAGCATTTTGGAAAGATTGTTTGAAAGTAACCTTTTGAGGTTGTAGGTGATTAAGTTTTAGGTGATAGTCATATCTTGATACCAATTCTATATATCATCACTTAGAAGATTCTACTGCAGGGGAAAAAAACAAAACAAAAATCAAAGCTAAAAGGACCATAATATCTTCCATTACATCTTTGTCGCAGTATTTTTTTTCTTAAATCAATCCCACTATTTTCATTTTCTATCATTGGGAATTGAGCCTGAAAAGGCTTAGGTCCAACGCACTACACGATTTTGGCAAAGATGTGTTAGTTGTATTTTGGTTTCTCAGTTTACAGTCTGGATGATATAAGAACACTGCTAGCATGAATAAGAGGTCATGTCAGGGCCACCACTTACATAACCCAGGACATGTAACCTAATTCCATTTAGAATTTTTTTTTACTAGCAGAAATGTTAAATACATTAATGAATATGTACTTTCCTTTTCTTTCTCCAGAATTTTAATTCGTTCCTTGCACTAACTTGTGTCTGTAGAATGAATACCTCATTTGCTTATTATAGATGCTAGAGCTTTCCTTCATCCTAATTCATGGCATCACTGGGTGTTTTCAAATGAGCAAGGCGGAGGGGGCAGTTCCATGTCTGCTGAGTGGTACAGCTGAACAGCACCCATGCTCATAGAATGAGTGGGGAGGAATTCTAACAGGCGGCTCCTTGGGTGACCACTTTGTCAACCCAAGTAGTGTCCATGCAGTCTTGCCACCACAGACCAGACCCTGAAGTAACTCATATGTGCAGTCATTACCCCTTTGCCCCCACAACCGGGAAGAAGACACACAGAAACTTAGTTCGGGTAAAAAGGTCGCACACTTTATTGACACATTTAAACAGTCAGGGAGGGGGATAATCCCTCCTGGGTCCAGCCTCAACTATGCTTTGCCTAATAACTATAGAAGATAACTAAGCGGCCCAATGTCCATCAGTGCCGCTAACTTTGTGTGAACTAGGTCATTCTCACTCCAGTCGCCTGGCTGGTCGGGGAGGTCAAGCCCTCTCGTGACCAAGTAGTGGGGAGGTGGTGGCTGGAATAAAATGGGGGCCGTCCCGGTCCTCCAATGTCCAGTTTACCCTTCCCTCCTAAGCCTGGGTTGAAGCTGGTCACCCCTGCTCCATCTTTTAAGGAGATGACTTACCACACAACTAACTAACTCTAACACAACACCTTCGAAAACCCCTGGACCCCCTGCATGTGCAACAATGAAAAAACAACAAAGCACATCCTACCTCTCCCGATAATGCCAATTGTAATTACACATGCACTGTGAGGAAGGCAAAACAACCGCCAGTCCTATATGCCAATCGGGACTGGCAGCAAAAATTCCTTCCTGGCTCCCATTAAAGGGCAACCAGTTGTAATACCCACAGTGACATGAAGGAGGGTGGGCGGGTGCTACGCTTTGCTCCTTCTTGTGGCGTCCTCCACGTGCGTCTGCCATGCCGCTTGTTCCACAAGATGGCACCCCGTCACGTCCCGCATTGCGAGACTTACTGCGCCAACGTTTTCTGCCTCCACTGCGTCCTCTTCTCTCTGATGGAGGGCGGGGCAAAACCCACTCCCTCTTACGCCACCCTCATCCCCGATGGGGAGGGGGGGAGGGGGGAGTGCAAGTTAAGGACTCCTGGTAGGGCTAGGGGCAGGAAGTGGAGGCCATGGGGCCTGTCGACTGGCGTGAGTGGGTGCCCCATTCAAACGGGCCAGGGATGCGTGGCACTGGGATCCCCATGCACTGATTTGGCTTCCCCCACAGAGAACACTCTGGCTTTTTCTCCAGTGCCCAGTGAGTGGCCATGAATGGGTGCTGTGTGGGTCATGGGAGCGCACATCCACCCATACCACCTTCACATGGACTGTCAGGTTGGTGATTTGATGGGTGGCCGTGCTTGGTTGTGTCTCATTTAAAAACACCCACAGTTTGAAGTTTGATAGTAATGCAATATTCGGACTTCCCTGTATCCACCTGTTTGCCTTTTTTATCATGCACGGTAAGTTCTTTAGGCAGAGACTCTTTCTGTTATACCCCATTCATGGGACCCTGATCAACAGTTAGAGCACAAATCCTCTACCCATTAAAATCAATCAATGGCAAAACTCCTGCCAGATTCTATTATAGAACACTACTGCTTCTAACAATAACCATAACTACAAAACGTATTTTTCAGGTGCCCTTGTGTCTCTAAAATTTGTGGGGAAGTGCTGCTTGATTGGTAAGAAATTAAAAATGCAATCAGTTATCATAGAACAATGGGTGACCACTGATCTGTTAGAGCATATCAAGAAACAGAACAGATACAGCACAGTAACAAACACTTTTCAGCACATCAAGATAAGAGTAATATCCTTCATAATTAAGATGGATAGTGCTTTGGTTAATGTAGATTTCTAATTGGCACAGTCTGTACACATATATTCTATTCTGAGTCTATCACAGCACTTATACAAAAAAGACAATTGATCAGTTACACAAAATGCAGGGGTCATCTGTCATATTCAACATGACTAGCAAAGCATTAATTTGTTACTACTTAGCATACATGAGCTCCTAATTATATTATCAAGTAGCTGTGACAGAAAAGAGATTCTAAGTGGCTATTCAACATCTGCCAACAGTTGGTTAATTTCAGTAAACATGAAACCCTAATTGACAGTTTACATTATTAAATAACTTATGGAAGAATTTCTGTGTGATTAATATAAAGGAAATGCCCTTTATGAGGCGTTTCTCAGGTCAAATAGTCTTTCCCTATCCAGCAACTCTTTATTAGCTGAATTACAATTCCGATCTCCTTAGAAGTCAACACCTAGGATTTCCCAACAATTTTTACAGTTCGTAGAATATAAAGTATTCTTATCTTGATTGGCTGGTGGAGAAGTTTGGATGTTTTTCTTCCAATAATAATGTTTAATGTTTCCACTTGCGGTAAAGCTGAAACAAATATTTGTGGCTAATATATTCAACGATTTCACCTGCTTTGAATTGTGTCCAGCAAAGCACATACAAACTCCTATTCCTCCCCACTTTAAGATATTTTGTTTTGGTTTATTGGGCTGGTTTTTACAATTTTTCATGGCATTTTGGTTTGGATACTTGGTCAAATAACTGAATATTCTAGCCAATATGAGTGAAAATACCAGAAAAAATCAGTTTATCCAAACCAAAATATCTGATTAAGTGGATATATGAATATTGGTTTTGGCTGTGACTATATTTTGCCAAAATGTAAATAATATTTTCAAATATGAAGACACCTCTTCATTTCAAGCTCTAACTAGGGGGGCTCTGTCATCTGAGAGATGAATTCAGGTAGAAAGATAGCAACATATATCTATACATAGAATGAGAGTGATAGTACAGTATCTAAAGGGCTCTAGCATTTACAATTTAATCTTCCTAATGGAACATTTCTAGCTCTTTCCTAACAGTGGTTCAAGATGATTGCCAGTGTGAACATATACATATGTACATTAAAAATGAATGAATGCTCAAATGTTCTTTCTTAATTCTTAGGGTATTTTTAGATGTGACAGGCCCAGAGACCCGCCATGCTGAACCCCGGACAGGGATCGTTCTCGGATCCCGGTCCGTGATGAAGCTGGCCGTCCTTCAGCTGTGCCGGCTCCATCATTGTGGGGAATTGGGGAGGGGGCGGGACTGTGCAGTGCGACATGTGGCCGCACAGCCCTGCCCCCTCATGCTCCCTCAGCTGCCTGCCCATGGGGAGATGGGTGGGCATAGAGGCCAATGAGGCCGCTGCGCCCGATCCCGTACCGTGGTTTAGGGCATGATACCGGACCGGGGCAAGGTAACTGATGTTACCTTTGCTCCTTTCTGGATCGTGGCCAAGCTAACCATGATTCTGGAGGTGAGGCCGGTCTCACCTTCAGAACAGTGGTTAGGTTTGACCCACGCCAGAGATTCACTGTGGTGAACATCTGGTGGGGGTCAAACAGACGTTCACGGGAACGCCGCCACCACAGGGGAGCCACTGTAATCCACTGTAGTGGAAGGCGTTTTCGTAACATCTGAACTAAAATGTGTTTTCTTGTTGAAATGTGTTTGTTATTTTTGACCCCTAGTGGGGATTGTCTGTGGTGAACATCTGGCGCCCACGAAACAGACATTCAGGGCGCTTTGGCCCTGCCGCAGGATTGAGTGTGGTTCACTGTGGTTGATTGTGATCTCGTAATGTCTGAAAATACCCAATGTCTCATGAGATCCACTAAATTGGCAGCTGGAAGGCAATTCACCATGGTGTGGTCTTTATGTCCATCACAAAAACTGTCTATATTTCTAATGACTGAATCAGCCTCTAATATTGCCATTTTCTTTCTAACACCTGGGATCATATCCCTCAAAGAGCTCTCCTCAGTGGGAGAGGATACAATCGCATCACCTTCCCATCTTCCTTCCACTTCAGCTCGATGTTCAGGGACTGCCAGACTCCAGTATACTATGTTCCTGAAAGTCTGCGCTGGGTACCTCTTTCACTCCTATAACTTCTAAGTGGCTGAACTAGAGATCTCAAGAGATAGTAGCTAGTCTCCAAGGACTATGAGCTTTTAAAAACATGTGCATGCATCTGTCCTCTGCCCATGAAGCAAATAAACATACATGTATTCATTGCAGTAACTGGGTAGTCTTCCTTGCTGCTGAACTGCTATCTACGTTTTGTTCATTTTAGTGTTTTTAAAGCTTAAGTATAGGGGATGCACGGAACATCTATAATTGCTAGACTTCAATTCTTCACCCTCCTTCCCTACAGAAAACTCTCTCCAGGCAAACTCTGCATTCCTTGGCAGCTCAACCTATGTTATCTTACTCTGTCCTAGGCCTCTCTGTTCAAAGGTCTGGGTAGTTGATTTTCCACTCACATCCCTTTTAATGTTCATATGCATCAGTACAGCGAGTTCCCTCAGTAACGTTGGGTAGAAGACTCAAATGCTGAGTTGCCTGTGGATCTCAAAGAGTCTCTCCTTCTATAACTGGCTCAATTTTTTATTTTTTTTAACAGAGCTTGCTGAGAGAGCTAAATTGCTCAGAAAAACAGCAAACTAGAGTAATTGCTATTTTACACAGGTTATGACATTAACTTACCCATTTCAGATTAAAAACAAATGTGACAGTGACCGGTCTGGCTTGCTGTGGCTTGCTTGGGCATGGACCCCGCCTGTTCAGGTGATGCCAGATGTTGACTCGGGGTATCCTGAGTTGTGCTGTGCTGGCAGCTAGTCTGGGCTGTTGTCCCGGAGACCTCTGGGATCACAGCCTGGGCTAGGGTGTGCCCAGTTGGGCCAAAGTAAGTTGCTCAGAGGCTGCACATTTGTTTCCGGACTGGTCAGCTCCACCATGATGAGCAACCATCGCTGGCTGTGAGTGGCCGCCATGGTTGCTTGTCGTGGTGGGGGAAGGTCACTGGGTGCGGTGCTGGGGCAGGGAAGGTTGGCTGCATATTCCCAGTTCTCCCCACCTCTGGGCTGTGCAGCCATTAGTCTTGCTGGGCGTGGTTTTGTTTTGTACCCTGGCCGGGCATGCACCGTGTCCACCCAGGCTGCCTGCCTTCACTGCAGCTTATGCTGACAGAGCACTTTGAGAATCAGGGCTTTATAATATACATTGAAGTTAACATGATCCAAGGATAAAGCTGATCACTAGAGAATTAGCCATGATTTCTTGGTAATGACTGTGGGTGAATTTAACTAGGACAAGGCTAGGTTTTGCTAGGCCCCTTTTGAATAGTCTAATGATTGCCAGTGACCGAATACTCGACTTGATGGGCTGTGAGGGTTTAATGTGGTTTGTTCAATCCTAGCTTCTGAAAGTGTAGGATTGGCTCATTTTGGAAACAGCACAAATAAATAAATAAAAATCTTAGCAAAAATAAAATAACTTCCATGCAAACATAACAGGTGTTTAGAACTAGGGCAGCATCAATGTACATGAATACCATCATTTTGTCAACAGCATTAAAGTGGAGAATGCAGCCGAGTCCAAGGCATGGCAGCTCTTGAATATGTTTTGTTTTGTAAGAAATTGATTGATTCCAGTTTATGATCTACACTGGAAATGTAAAGTAAAAACAAAATGTTTTCTAACCTTGTGAATCAAAATCACAGCACTGTCAGACTCTGTCTTAATTCAGCTGATGCTGTCAACTATCTGGATGTCTGCAAGCCCAACCTCCTTACTTTGACTGGTGGTCTCATTTCCTGGTGTCAGTGTAGACAACTCTGCAAAGGGGAAAAGGGATTCAAGAAGAAGGGGAAAATAAACCACTAGCAGCCCTGTCAACCTATTGTTTCACTAACTGTAGCTGAAAGGAGAAAGCCTACCTTATTTTAGAGCATTCCTCTGAGCTACACAGAGATGGGAGTTGTATTCTATTAGGATTATAAAAGCTTTCCAAAGGGATTTTAAATGAATGATGTGAAAATGAGAAGGAGCATAGAAGCTATGATACAAAGCTAGCCTGTGATCTCACCAAAATACTACAGCCAAGTTTTGTGGTTCTTCCCTACTATAAATTCTCAAGTCTCTCTTACACTCAGGAACTCTAACTGTATATTAGTCATCTTTGGAACTTCCCTCATCCCCAGCTTCTTTTTAAATGAGTCCAATAATCCTGATTGCATTATGCATGGTATTACGCTAAGTGCTACTCTCACAACTCAGGAGATAAATTAGTTTGTATAGCAGAGCTGGAAGGAATGGAGCAAGTTCATTGTATGCGCAAGCCACTTCTGTTAGCAATACTGATCTCCTAGTACACAGTAGTAGGGGACCCAGAGCCAGCACCCAAGCACTGTCTAACACCATCCATTCTCTTAAAAAAAAAAGAGCCAGGGTTTCCCTCTTTCTGCAGATTTTGGAGAATGTTTGCTTGCTGATCTCCTCTGTTACTCAGGACAATGAAAGTGGGTTTCTGCAACCCTAATTCCAACTTACTGCACACCCAAACTAGAAGTGTTAGAAAAGGGAATTTTTGGGACAGATTTCTTTGCACTGTCTTCATGTCCCTGCTCAGGGCCTCTTGTAGCATGAAACCTGTTATACTGATTATGTTGTTTTACAGCAGTACCTAGAGCCCTATTTGTTTTAGACACTGTACAGAACACACAGATGATTCTTGCGCAATGGAGAATACAATACAGGAAATCTCCAATGGCTAGATAGAAGGGACTAGTGGGGATTTATATAGATTAAAAATTAACCACATGTTTATATGAATCAGAATCTTGAGATTAGCCAGTCTAGTCTACAGGGCTCCTTCTTCACACTACATTCCCAGCTTGGGAGAAATATCATGGAACACTGTTTGTGTTGTGTGTTCCTGTAGGTCAGGTGTCATGTGCAGGGACATAGATAGGTGGGGATGGGCCCCAGTGCAGAAGACAGAATGGGGCTCCCCATCATCCCAGAGCAGGAGGACATAGAGGGAGCTATTAGCTAAGGCAGGGAGATTTAGGATTGTAGGTTGGTGGATATGGAGCATTGAGGAGTGGGTTGCTGAGGATCTGGGTGGGGAGATGGAAACTGTGGGGGGTGCTATTGGGAGGATGGGGAAGTGTGGCACGTGTTGCTGGGGGAAGGAGAGGGCTGCAGGGAGAGAGTTGCCAGGATGGATGGGGCACTGGGGAGTTTGGTGAGTGGATTCCCGGGGATTTAGGTGGGGAGGTGGGGGCTGGGCACATGTTGCTGATGGCAGAAGGTAGCGATTGCTGAGGAATGGGTCAGCAGGGAGTATTTACAGGGGGAGGGGAAGACAGGAGCTGGGTTTGGGGTTGCTGGTGAGGGGAGCGAAGTATGTTGCTGGGGGGAGAGGAGGTATAAGCTGAGGAAAATAAGTTGTGGTTGGGGGAATGGGACAGTGGGGAGCAGGGCAAATGGGCTGCTGGTGGTCTGGGTTGGGGAGGTGAGAACTGGGCACACATTCCTAGGGACAGTCGGGAGCAGGGCTGGGGCAGTGGAGGGGATGGGGGAAGAGAGGCACATGCTGCTAGTGCAGGAGAGGGCAGTGGAAGCATGACATGGGTTGCCATCAAGGGGGAGGCAAGAGCAGGGTCCAAGTTGCTAGGATCAGGGAGAGATAGGTGGGGACCATGAAGTCAGGAGGCGAGCAGAGCAGGATCACAGACACTGCTGGAGCAAGGGAGGTGGGGAGTGTTTGTCTAGGCTACTATCCTTGCCCTGCTCTGCTTCCTTGTGTAATATGCTCTTCCAACTGCACTCAGGGCACCGAGCACAAGTGGCAGTGGGGATGGAGGAAGGAGGAAGCAGCAGTACTCTGGAGTGTGTGGGCCTTCCAGGTTTGTGGACCCCAGTACAACTGCACCATATGTCCCTTTTATTTAATTGATTATTTATTTATTTATATATTTGTACCCTGCCCCTCCTGCCTCCGGCAGCTCGGAGTGGCTTACGATAAATAAATAGCAAATTACAAGAAAATACAATATAATATCATGAAACAATTAAAACAGTCCTTTAAATTGGCTAAATTTGAATTTATAATAATAAATAAGATTTATTGTGAAGCCCATTGCCTGTTACAATATAAATGGATAAAACATTACAACAGCATTACCAAGATTTGGACAACTAGCCGTGCAGTCCTAATATCACTTTACAGAAGTAAAAAACAAGACAAAATCGGACGGCCAAAGTACATCGTCCTCTGGACTTCCACCTGTTAGCTTGAACCAGACGCGATTTAAATACTACAAGGCCTGCTCCCCACTGTCCCTAGGTAATTGAGTGCCCCTGGGGTCATTGACCTTGATCTCCAGGGGCCCTAAGAAAAGCTTACCTATTCCTTAGGATAGATTTCCTTGCTAGCATAGTAGCTCGAGAAAAACTAGCCACTGCCCACGTGAGAGGAGAATCACATGGGCTCAGCAGCCTCCGTAGTGTCCAAATATCTGGGCGCGAGAGCAAGTCAAGGAAGTCACCCTCAAAATACTTGATTCGGAGTCCAGCCAAGGCAGGGCAGTATAAAATAATGTGTTCCACTGAATCCACTTCACCTAAATTGCACAGTTTGCATTGTCGCTGAGTGCAGGGAATACCCCTATATCTACCCTCCACTAATGCGGAGAGGAACACATTGCACCTCATTTTTGTGAATGCTGCCCGCCTCTCAGGTTCCTGCCAAGCAAAAAGGTAATTAAGACCTGAGGACAGAGATCTATATATCTCTATCCCAGCCAGCAGGGCTTGTTCTATTTGACCCACCTGGTCCAGGAACCTTTGGTGCAACAGCTTCTTAAAAGCTTTCTGCCCTACCCTCATCTAGTCCTCAGGGCAATACCCCAGGTGCTGGATCACCAATCTGACTTGGGACATCCATGGGTCCAACAGCCCCAACCTCAGGGCCCGAGACAACAAGGAGTCCTCCCCTACCGGAGCTATTACCAATTTCAGCCAGTAGTTAATCACATGCGGATCTATCAAGGCCTCTACTGGGACCATACCAGTTTCCATTCTTGCAATAACCTGGGGAGAACCCCTAGGAATACCCAAGATTGATGTGAGGAAGCCGTTTTGAATACTCTCCAACTTGTCCCTGTAACACAATACCCAAATAGGGGCAGTGTACAGGGCTTGTGAAAGAGCCTTTGCTTTGAACAGGGCTAGAGCTGGAGCCACCATATGTCCCCCCTGGCCAAAGTAAAACTTTAGGATAGCAGCAGAGGATTTCCTGCATTGAATTTTAACCAAGTCAACATGGGCCCTCCATGGGGTTCCCTCAGAAAAAGTTACCCCCAAATATCTGAAAGCCTGAACTTGATTGATGGTGTTCCCCTTTATGGCCCAAACATTAGAGCCTTGCTTCGTCTTACTACCTGCTACCAGCACCTTACATTTTGCGTAGTTAATACTCAGTGACTCCTGGTTATAGAAATCACTGAAAAGGGCCAACTGCCTCTTAAGGCCGATAGCAGTTTGGGACAACAGGACTGAGTCGTCAGCATAAAGAAGGAGCGGAAGACTCTTCTGAGCCACCACTGGGGTATGAGTGTCCCTTGAGTTCATAAAAGGGACCAGGTCATTCAGATACAGATTAAATAATACTGGTGCCGGTATACAGCCCTGCCTTACACCTCTTTCCACCTGGACTGATGCTGACAGAGACCCCTGCCCATCCGTTCTAATCTGGAGTGAGTTGGCTTGGTGAAGTTGAACTAACAAATATAGAAGCCTTGGCTCTATAGAGGTTCCTCTAAGCTTAAGCCATAGCCTTTCTCTATTGATGGAATCGAAGGCCTTTTCAAGGTCCATAAATCCTAAGTACAGTTTACCTTTGTGAGATGTATATTTCTGAATCAGGGCAGACGACAGCATAATATGATCTAATGTTGATTTCCCTGGACAGAAATCGGCCTGCTCAGGCTCAGTTAGGTGGAATTCTGCATTCCAGGCCTGAAGCTTCCGAAGAAGGAACTGGCCATACAGTTTGCCTATCGCACTGAGCAGGCTGATCGGACGGTAATTCCCTGGGAGGCAAGGGTCCCCCCTTTTAAAAATAGGCATAAGTATGCTCTTCAACCAGGAGCTGGGTATAAGTCCCGACTCGTTGATTGCCGTGAAGAGCGGAGCCAATAGGGCTGCTGACCACTCTGGGGAGCTTTTAATCAAATTCGTTGTTATACAATCCGGGCTGGGGGCCTTCCCTGGCTTTAGTCCCTGAATAAGACTTCCAATTTCATCCAAGGTGACTGGGAGCCAGGCTTCGAATCGCTGGTCCATACCTAGGTCCAAAACACAATCCTCCGCAAGAGGGACCTTATATAGAGCCCTGTAAAAGGTCTCCCAAGCTTTAGTCATAATGGAAAAAGTCTGTGGCCTAGATCTATCCTTTCCCAGAGACCGAATCAGGGACCAGAACTTAATTGTGTCTCTCCTCAAAGCTGCCTCCTGCAGCATTTGCCATCGGGACCTACTATATACTCCCTTCTGGGCTGCTATCAGCTGCTTATATAGTCTTCTTCTAACTGCCACTGCCACTCTCTTATGGGCCGACAGTGACATCCTCAGTTTCCTCATAGATCTCCTGAGGTTAGATCTTGCCTTGTGGCAGTCACTGTTGAACCAAACTGGTGGTCTAGTAAACTGTCCTTGGTTAGACTTGTGTCCTATATCTTGAAAAATAATCGGCTGTAACAGGTGGAGAAGATGCTCAAACCAAGGAAACTCCTTACCTATCTGTTGGGGGACTTGCAGACAAAACTCCCTGGTCTCCTGCTGCTCAATAAACTTCCCAAAATCTGCTATAAGACACTCCAGGCGCTTACTCCTAAACCTACCTCCTTCCCTTGGACCCTCCTCCAACTCTGGCTCTCTTTTTGGTTGGTCAACTGGGAGCCTACCCTCCTCCTTGAGTTCCAAAAGAAGTGGGAGGTGGCAGGTATCCGCTCTCAGGAGAACCTCCAGTTTAGAAACCTGGTCAAAGTCGTAAGCTGACACCAAAAAATAATCTATAACACTGGACTCTTGAACAGAATGGAAAGTAAAATTTCCTGCCATATCACCCGGATCTCTGCCATTAATTACGACTAGGTCCAAGGTATCCAGTAAAAGCTCCATGCTGACTTTGGTTGGACTCTCGTAACAGTCCTCTGATGCCCGTGGGGGTAACCAGGGTAGATGCTCCAAACCCACCTCTGATAAATCCCTCCCCTGGGCAACAGGGTTTCCTAACCTGATGTTAAAGTCCCCCCCTAGATAGTAGGCATGGGCGAACAGATTGCGGTTCGTGTTCGGCCGTTCGGTTCGGCCGCGATCGGTTCGTGTGTTCGCGTTCAGCCGTTCGGTTCGGCCGCGTTCGGTTCATGTGTTCATGTTCGGTCATTCGGTCGTACCTCGCGTTCGTGTTTGCCCGTTCGGTTCGGCCGTTCGTGTTCGGCCGTTCGTGTTCGGTTGTTCGGGCAGGTCGTACGTTCGTGTTCGGCCGTTCGGTTCGTTCGCCATCGGGTTGTGCGTTCGTGTTCGGTCGTTCGGTGTTCGGGTGGTTCGCGCGTTCGCGTTCGGCCGTTCGGCCCGAAAAAAACAATGTTTTTTAATATATAATTTTTTAAAAAAATTTTATTGAATTTTTTTATCAAATATTTATATCTCTATATCTACACTAATAACTAACTAACTACCTAACTAATAAATGTATTCTAAATGCTATGAATAACTCCAACAAACCCTAAAGCTGAATCACAGAAAACAGTAAACTCACTCTATCAGTAAACCTTAAACTAAACTACTCAAACAAAAATGTATCGACCTAATCCTATCTATCTACCTATGAATTGAATATATGGGATGGGGGTTAGGGGGGCAATCACAAACAAGACAAGGAGGGGTACAAAACTGAAATGAAACCTAAATCAATCTATAAATTAATAATATATACTACTACTCTAATGAATCAAAAAAACAGGGGAAGGGAATGGGGAGGGAATATTCAATGGAGGGGGGAGGGAAGGAGGAAGATTGAAGATTGAACACAGGGAGGGATAAAAACAAAAAATAACAACTAAATCTATCAAAGCTAATGTAAATAAATGAGAATATGGGGGTAGATGGGTTGGATGGGTGAAATAGGAGGAGGATGGCAATGGATTGGGGAGCTGGAAAATGCTGGGTGAGGGAGCCTTCTGAAACGCCTGCTGCTCAGGAACAGTGACTAGCTCAGAAGGTATTGGGAAGGGGGGAGGCAGACAGTTTTGTTTCTTGCTGCGCCCGCCTCAAATCAGCCCCATTGGCTCCGTGCAGCCTAGCCCGTGGCCAATCATAGACTGCCAAGCCAGTGGTCTGAGGCGAAAAGAGATGGTGATTCATCAGGCTGGCTGCTACTCCAAGCCACTCTCCACCCTCCACCCCTGGTGCCTGGAAGTCTGCTCCTAGCTGAGTCAAATGACTTCCCCCTCCCTGCTACATTTGGCCTTCCAGTGACCTGACAGAAGACCATGTTTTAGCCACCCGAACACAACCGAACGCGATTCGAATTGAACGAACTGTTCGGCCATTTCGTAGTTCGGTGTTCGGTTCCGTTCGGTGTGTTCGGCCATTTCGTAGTTCGGTGTTCGGTTCGGTTCGGTGTGTTCGCCATTTCGGAGTTCGGTGTTCGGTGTTCGGTCCGTTCGGTGCGTTCGTGTTCGTGTTCGGTTGTCCGAACAGGCCGAGTTCGGGCCGAACACCGAACTACCGAACCGCGTTCGCCCATCCCTACTAGATAGAGGGGAGCCCCTGGGTAGTCTTTCTGGGCCTTGGCAAGTAAATTGGTCATATGAGACCAAATTTCATCCGAATAATATCCAGAGTATTGTGGAGGGACATAGACATTACCCAAAAGAAATTTCTTTCCCTTTATTGGAGTGCAAAGAAACAGAGCGAAGTACGAATTATAAATTCCTATTTCCTTTATTAGCATCCCTAGATCTGTAGCCACCAACATGGCAAGACCGACACTTGGTCTCCCACCCCCAGGGGGTGAAATAGCCCCTACACAAAATGTAGTATAACCGGTCAAATGCATGTCGGGCGAAGTTCCTGATAACCAGGTTTCTTGAAGCAAAATAAAATCAAATTGTCCTAAAAACAAGAAATCGAAATCCTGACATCGGGCCTTCCAGCCCGCGATGTTCCAGGATATAAGGGTAAGATTCCCCTGTAAGCCCGGACCTAGTCATGTTCCTGGGGAGAAAGCCTGCGCAGTAGGAGCCTCTTGTGAGACACTTTTATTTGGGCTAGAGATCGCCAACGGGGTTCCCAAGATAATTTCTTGGGAGCCTAATTCCTGCTGGGCCGTCGGGATCTGGGTCTTCAGCCCAAGGAACCCTGCTAACTCGCATAAGGGGTGATCTTCGCTCATGTGAGATAGTGCTGACTTCCTGCCAACCTCCTTGTCCCCAGAGGGCGCCTTCCGGGGAGCAAGTTTACGAGGGTCCCAGCCCTGTCTAGTAGTCTGGAGTGTCCTCCTGGGGTGGGGGCTAGTAGTGACTACGGGTGAAGTATTCAATCCCCCCTTGTCTCTTGTAGCTGCTAACATATTTGGAAGATCGGTCCCTAAAGCCAGGGAGCGATTGCCTTCCAGAGAAAGGGAGGCTGGACAATCCCTTTCTCTCGCCTCAAGACCTACCCTCCTAATTCTCAGCGAGAGAAGCTGTCTCTGAGCTGTCTCAAGCCTTTCCACCAATTTAAGTGGAGTGGAGGGGGGAAGGGGGCCTCTAGTACCAGGTTGGATTCTTGAAGATTGCATCTCAATAGAGGTCTCTTTGATACTTAAGACCTCTAGATCCATGGTTTGTTCGTCTCGAGATGTGCCATTTAAATGGGCTGTAGCCCTAGTGTGAGCCACCTGGATAGCTGTCCCTTCAGCTTTCCTTCCTTGCTGGTTGCTTAAAGGACAGTGCTCTAGAGAGGAGGTCACCTGAAGAACTTCCACCTGGCGCTGGCTATGGACCAGAGCCCGATTTCTAGGGGGTGGAGATGGCTGAAAAATTCTAGCCACAAAGATTCCCCTCCTTCCCAGAGTCTCCCTTTGTGATAGAATAGTGTTAACTAAGGACAATGTTAAAAAGGTCATTAGCACAATTTGTCTGTCCTTTGTAGCTGGCAAGTGATCAACAGAAACTAGGTCATGCCGAGTGAACTTCATTCTCAATAAAATCCTTATATGTTCCGCTACGTCCAGGATGGTCTCCCATCTGGGCTTGGGCCACCCCCTTACTGGGTATACAGAAAACACTAGTACATTTGAAATAACACTGAGACCCCCTCCATCAGGCAGTCTGTTAGCCCTATTTGGGCCGAAGCCTGAACAATTGACGGGAGGGCAGGAATGGGGATAGATGGTGGTTTCCCCAGTCTACACTCCTCCCCCCCCGGGGATGAGCCTGCTCCCCTGCCACCAGAGCAGTGGTAGTTATATGCTCGGTCAGCAAGTTCATAGCAGACTGCAAGGATGCGATACGAGAAAGAGAAAAACTCAAAGTGTCCGCTGTTAACAACAAGTGGTCCACCAAAAAAGCTGCCAAACCTCCATCCGCCTGGGGGCCATCAAGAGAAGGAGGGATGCGGAACTGAGAGGTTGGCTCTGGCCCAAGACAGCGAGCCAGAGAAAGTGGGGTGGATAAATTGATTAGTGACCCGTTCCCGCTTGCTTCGGGAATCACAGAGTCAGGCGGTAACTGGGAGCAGCCCAGCCCAGAGTCCCCTGTTGGGGGCTTGGAACAAATCCCGCCTCTAAGCCAGTTCGCTGTAGTGGGAAGTAGTTGTCAATTTTTCGTTGCTTGGCGCTGTGAGACCGAGTCAAAACACACGCCGGCGACTCCCTTCTACTTCATTTACTAGTAGCCATAATCTCACCAAACAGCCAAAGGACCTCAATAGGCAACAGCTGCCCTGGCCGCCCCTGCGCCTAAGCAGCTTGCGGGATCTTTTGTAGCAGCCGGCTCCTCCCCTTTGAAGGCAGGTGTGTATCCCGGCGTGCAATCCTTGGCTCGGGGGGAACAACCAGGCGGGGCTCTGGGATGCCTGCCTCGCGCTGCCGACGGCTTGCAGGATCTTTTGTAGCAGCCGGCTCCTCCCCTTTGAAGGCAGGTGTGTGTCCCGGCACGCAATCCTTGACTCGGGGGGAACAACCAGGCAGGGCTCCGGGATGCCTGCCTCGCGCTGCCGACGGCTTGCAGGATCTTTTGGGGTATCCGGCTCCTCCCCTTTGAAGGTAGGTGTGTGTCCCGGCGCACAATCCTTGGCTCGGGGGGAACAACCAGACGGGGCTCCGGGATGCCTGCCTCCTTAAATATAACAACCATAAAATGTGCAGGAAAAAAAAGCATCCCACCCACCCTATAACCTCCTCTTAACCATCCCCCCCACCATATGCCTAGTGGAAGAGTCATGTCTTACATTGCCACCAGAAGGTAAGGAAGTCTGGGCTGAGGTGAATGCCCACTGGGAGCAAGTTCCACAATGCTGGACTCAGCGGTTGCTGAGAACACCCACCTGTCGGTCACTACCTGCCGATAACGTGGGACTTCCAGGAGGGCACCCCCCGATGACAGCAGGAGCCACTCAGGGACCCAGGAAGTGAGGTGATCCTTCAGGTATCTAGGGCTCAGGCCATTTAGGGCTTTATAGCTACACCACTGGTCATGTGAAGGATTTTTGGCAAATCTGCACAAAACCTGGGTTTGCTAGCAAGGCAAAACCCTTCTCACAACACCTGACCCACGCAGGACGACAGCATAGATTATGTTTCATGTGCTTTCTCCTGGGCTCAGTGTTGTGTGAATGAGCATTATGTCTACTTTGGTCCCCCAAATTTCCCAAAACCATGGTATCTGAGGTCTCAAACCAGACCCCCAAAACTGCAGCACACATCCAACTTGAAGCCAGGCTACTCTGACTCTCAGGCTGCTTTTACACATGACAAAAAGGGTTCTTATAAGTGCTTGAGATAATAATACAGGGTGTTAATAATAATATAATAATAAATACACCCTTATAATAGAGGGTGTTATAAATGCTGGAGTTTTGTAATGTGGGAACACACTATTCCCCTTTTATGCAGCAAGATCTTGCAGCCTTGTAAGACCCACCAGATGCAACTCTTAGGCCACTTTTAGATGAGCGCGCATTGCGTGCGCACTTGTTTTCAAAAATCCCTCGAGACGGGATTAGACGAGACGCTGCCACCTCAATCGCCGACCCGGTCAGATTGCGGCTGGAAAAGAATGCGCGTCCCCCTCCCATGTCCGTGACTCGCAGCAGCGTCTCGTCTAATCCTATCTCGTGGAATTTTGGCAACGACGCGCGAGCGCACCGTGCACTCGTCTAAAAATGGCCTTAGAAGGCTGCGAGATCTCACTGCATAAAAGAGGAATAGTGTGTTCACATGTTACAAAACTCCAGCATTTATAACACTCAGTATTATCTCAAGCATTTATAAGAACCCATTTTTGTCATGCATACAAATGGCCACAGTTTAACTGCCTACTTAGGGAGTCGTAGTGAGTCCTCCCCATCTACAGGAGCCACCACTGTCTCAGAACTGCAGTCTCCAGCATTGCAGTCAGGCTCAGCCCAGCCAAGGAGAAATGGTGAGGCCTTGTCAGCTTCATTTCCCCCTCCTAGTCAGTAACTCCTTTCTTCAAGCCAGCTCCATTCCCACCTAGGGATCCCCCAAGCCAGTGACTCTGCTCTGGACCAGAAACCCTTTCTCTCCCTGCCACACCATGTCTCATCTCCCTACCTGACCCAGTGAACTCCCTGAGCCAGCCACATGCCCCATTCCCAATCCCCAAGTCAGCAACTTCCCCTGAGCCTAGTCCCATGCTCCCTTTCCCCATTCTCCAAACCAGTGATCCCTTCACTAAGTCAGTGATCCCCCCCTGAACCAGTCCCATGCTCCATTCCCCACCAAGTGACTGCTTCCTAAGCCAGTGAAACGAACCCGCTAAGCCAGACCCAGGCTGTATTCCTCTTCCCCAAGCCAGTGACAGCCCTTTAAGCATGGCCCATTTTCTTTTCCCACATTCTCAAGTCAGCAACCCTCCTCATGAGCCAGACCCATGTCCCTATTCTCCCCTCTTCCAGACTAACAGCATGCCTCATGTTCCCTCAAGACCGTGATCCACTTGAGCCAGACCCATGCCCCATTTCTCCCACCCTGAGCCAGCTACCCCTTCTGAGCTAGACCCTCCCCACCAAACCAGCTGTATTCTCCACTCTCCCCCAAACCAGTGCTCCCTTTTTAAGTTGGTAGCAGACTTGGCAACAGTTTTAACTGAATTTTCCTTTCCTTATCGACCTATCAAGCTGGCAAAGCTGCACTTCCGCACCAAAATAACCCATATGTAAAGACCCATATCCACTGCATTTTTCACATTGGTGGTGACAAGGAAAATGTAGTGAACATGGGCAAAGATGCCAATACAAATAAATACAAATACTAAAGCCATAATACAGAAACAAATACAAATACTTGACTCCATGTACATTCCTAGAAGAAATGAATACTGGAGTATAACATTGCTGATTTTTTCACCTGTTTAGATATTTGAGTAAATACAGCTGAAACAAAATCTGTTTATTTGTTTCTTTTATTATTTCAGTTCAGATACTTGGGTTATTTTGATTTAGATATTCAACCAAATATCTGGATTGAAATTGAAATTTCCAAAATGAATATTTATAAAACTAATAGTTATGTGCATCCATTTCATCCTGACAAACCTGAAGTGGGTGAATTTGTTGAACAGATTTGTTTTTCAGAGGATTTGTTTCAGTTCTAGTTTGAAACTAGTAGTTTCTACAGTCTGAGTTTTTCCACCTATTCCCTTCTATCATGACCTTGATCCTCAAATGTAAGGAACTGTTTTCAGTGTGGGATCAGAGATTATGGGGAAGGAGACCACTTTCCCCTTAAAATTTTAGATGCCAAGGGACAAGTCTGACTTCTGGTGTATATTTTATTTATTTATTTATTTATTTTATTTCATTAGCTCTCTAATCATCTCCCTCCTGCTATAGCAGCTTGGATATACAGGTCATCTCTGACTAACACTCTACTCCTTGTGGCTTGTTTGAAATTAGGCCCGTAATCTCCTTGGTATATACAGTGCCTTTTTCTGTGCCAAGCACAATAGGGAGTAGATTGTTACTGTAGCCTATGGGTGTGAATGCACAAAGTTAAATAATTAATTAAAATTACCTAGACAAAAAAAATCTTTGGTTTAAGAAGCTAGTTAAGGCGGGATTCCAAAATATACTCAAACATTAACATGACTGTAAATTGCATGTTAAGGCAACTTTATTAAATATCAGACCAGTCTATACATTTTTCTTTTCTCATTCATTAATAAATTTTTTTTTACAACTTAACAGAAAATCAAACTGCATACATTCCTCATCATATATAAGTATTGTGCAGCCACCATACCACACATATGCAGTTTAATTTCTGAGTCATAATTTTTTTTGGTATTAATGTATAGATGATCTGATATTTTAAAAAGTTACCTTAACATATAATTTACTGTCATGTTAACATTTGAGTATAATTTGTAATGCCACCTTAACTATTTTCTTAAACTGAAGGTTTTTTGTCTAGGTAATTTGCCCTTCTGTTGAAACTTAATAGTTTTGTTAATGCATAAGCTGACCCCAGACACAAGAACACTGCAGGTACACACAGGTGCTCACCCATTCCTCCACATCCCGCACATGGAGCAACCTGCTTTTTCGCAGGTTGTTCTGTGCAAGGGTGATGGGTGGAGGTGCGTGTTACACAGAAGCGCACAAGCAAATGCTTTCATACAAGACACACCTGTCACGTGTAAAAATATATTATACAGTAATATGGTAACACCTAGGCCTCCCACCCACCATGCCCAGCTAGGTCTCCCCAACCAGCAAGGCTAGGCACCCTCCCCTGCCCAACCCCAAATCCCTGCCCCAGCATCCCTCCTCCCCACCCCAAAGTCCTGCCCCCCCCGCACTTGCCTCAGGGCAGGCCATGCCTGCCTGGATCCTGCTCCTCAGTCCCTCATGGTTCCCCACTGAGTCACCGCCGCCCGCTGTTCCTGCTGCCTCCGGTCCCACGCTAAGCTGCCTGCTTCTTGACCGCCTTGCATCTCCATGGGTCCTGCACCATCGCCAACCTGCCAGCCAATGCCCACTGCTACCTGCTACTCGGTGTCCAGTCGCTGCCTGCTGACACCATTGCCTGCCACCACTGCTGCTCTGCTGCCAGCCCAGTGACCTCCACTGCTCTGGTCCTGTTGGGTCTTCTGTCCACCGCCTGGTCCTGTGCCGCAGCTGCTCCTCTCTGTGTTTCCACCCCACCCACCAGTTACTGAATTTTCCCATCTCAAGGAGGCAAGGGGAGGGGGACCAGGGGAGGGGTCAGGGAGGTGAAGGAGGGTCAGGGGCAGGAGAGGGGGGGTCTCCTCCTTCCCCTCCCCACTGGTGGGTGGCACTGGGGACCTGATGCGGCATAATGGGACCCACCCACCCCTACCAAGAAAGTTTTTTTAAAAACCTGGTGGCTGGTGCGACGTGTGGGACCCTGTGCGTGCGGGATGGCGGCATTAAAAAAAAAAAGCAGATGATTGGGGGCTCAACTTCAGGGCCGCCCACAGGTAACAAGTCAGTCAATCATCAATCAAACAACACATGGTGTTTAAGGAAAGAGAGAAAGTTTGGTCGTTAACCAGAAGTTTTTGGTCTATGGACTCCCATTGAACAGCACAGGCGCTATTCAATGAGAGTTTGCAACCGCCTTAACTATAGAGCCACAGCTGTGGCTCTATAATAACAGAGTGGAAGACTCATTTCCGTGTATAATCTGCTCACACCATGCTCTGCTCTTCTATAGCTATGCCATGGAGCCAGTTTTTGCAGAGAACGGCCCAAGGAATCACACAGACACATCAATGGTTTAGATGGGAATAGGCTTCCCATCTAGCATAACAATAGGTGGACCTTCCTCAGGCTCACCAGGTATCACTGTCAGGCACCTTGTCATAGTGCATGTCTACAATTGATGCTTCAGGGCAACAGCCCACCACAGTGTATACCCTGTGCAAATGTCAGCAAGGGAATCACATACAGCTGTCGATCTGGGGAAGACAGTCTGCCTGCCTCCGTTCCAACGAGCACCCCAGGCACATGCCAAAGCACTCCCTCCCCAGAAATCGGGTGAGAACAGGGGGCCAGACTTTTTAAGGGGACTCAAACCCCACCCCCACAGGTGGGTCAGGGGGTTTCACAAGGCCCACGTGAGCAAGTGGTCTTAGGGTGGCGGCCAGAGAACACCTGAGCTGTGTCCCCACCCCCACTCCATCCTTCACCTGATTCCAGCAGGTCAGGCCCCGCAAACATGCCACCTCTGACTAGCAGGAGCATTTTCTTCTTCAAGTAGGAATTGCACACCAGACTTACCTTTCACATGAGCAGATTAGCCCTAATAAAGTGATATATGCAGCCCTCTGGGGTTTGCGTGATTGATAAGGCTATGCATCTTTTCCTACATGCAAGCTATTTATGAATCTTATGGGAACAAACTATGATGGATGTTGCTATGACTGCTTGATGAATTTAATCATCTGAAAAGTTTTATATATTACTTTTTATCAGAGTTTTGTTTATATTAAACCACAAAGCTAACTTAAAAATAAAGTTTTGTTTTTTTCCCTCTAAAACTTATATTTCTGGGATTTATTAAAACTTCTCTCTGGTTCTGAGCTGAATATTACAGCAATCAGCAGTGACTTCAAAGCAATCTCCATGCACTGTTGCTGACTTTATTTTCATTTAACAGCCTTGTCAGGGAAGCCACACATTATTAGATGGATGAAAAAGGAAAAGGAGAGAGAGAGAGAGTAGTTATGGATTTTTGCAGTATCCAGAGTGACAGAGGAGTAATCAGTGCCCATCGGGCACCAATGTAGAAATCATTCTCGCTGGCATGAGCTGATGGACAGAGTTGTGTAACAGTGGGGAAAAAATCTTTTCACCACAATTTAATTTCAATTTGAGTTATTCTTTACTTTCAAATTGCTGTGTTTCAGGCATGTGAAAATGCAACATAGGTACCGTAATAGGGTGAATCTCCTGGCATCCAGACCGTCAACCTCAGAGGACTCTTAGGCATTTCACCTCTGGTTCCGGGCAAATGACAAAGGATTTCATGCCTCTAACAGTTCTGTTCATTTATGTCAGAGGTGGGAGACCTTTACTCTTTCAGGCCACTTTGAAGACTAGTACAAACTCTGCAGGCCAGATAGGATTGAGGAAAGATTGCTTAAGGACTGTCTCAGAATAGGGGAATGATGAAGTGGAAGGTGTGGATCATGGATCTATACTGTGGATCCACCCCCTATTCTCAAGTGCACGCCCTCATCTGTGCTCCCTTTCTTGGATCTCACTCTTTGAAAATTTGAGTGTAGGGTCTAGATCCACCCACCAGATGCAGGAACTGGAAAGGGACCAAGTAAAAAACAGTCACAAGCCAGTTTTGACCCATGAGCCAGAGTTTCCCCTCTCCTCGTGTATGCATTATAGTCCCTTACTACAGGCAACTTTGGGTTTCTCCTCAGGTCCTGCCTCCTATTTCATTTCTTTCAAGAGGTCTCCAGTCCTTTCTTTCACCCCAGGCCAGTCTACCACCTTTCCTGATCCCAGTGTCTGTGGTTGGTCAGCCAGGTATTTATTTATTTATTTTAAAATTTTAACATTCCACTCCTTGCTACAGCAGCTTGGGGTGGCGTACAATATCAAATATCAACAATACAATGTAAACAATTGTATTGCAAAAAATCAACAATACAATTATAAAACCATCAATGAGTCATAAAAACTCCCCCCCTCCCCAGCCCAACCAATCCCTCCCACTACCCATCTCCCCCACCAAAAGCCTTGCAGAAAAGCCAAGTTTTACATTGGTGCCTAAAGGAAAGGATATCTGGCGACCGGCGAACCTCCACTGGGAGGGAGTTCCATGTATGGGGTGTGGCGACTGAGAACACCCTCTTCATTGTGCCACCCTCATCGAATATGGGGGACCTCCAAAAGGGTGCCCCGGCCAACCACAAAGGTTGCTCCAGAACCCAGGGGGTGAAGCAGTCCCATAGGTAGGTTGGGCTCAGACACATTGAATTGGGACCAGAAGGCTAAAGGCAGCAAGTGCAGTAAATGGAGCACCAGTGTTCTGTTCTCCTGGCGGCCCGTCCCCATAAAGAGGTGGGGCACCGCATTCTATCCCAGTTGAAGCCTTGGTAGACTGCTACCAAGGGTAACCCGATGTAGAGCATGTTATAGTAATCAAGTCTAGAGGTGATGGAGGCATGGATGATGGTGGCCAGGTTGCAGTCTGAGTTATAATGTTGTAATCGAATCGCCATACCAGGTGTAATTTACAAAATGCGCTCCTTGCCACAGTCGCTACCTCAACATCCATGTGGAGATGTGTGTTGAGGAGCACTCCCAGACTGCATACCTGAGAAATCAAGGCAGGGTGAACTCTAACAATGATGGGGGCCTCCACTCCCTTGGACCTACCCACCAATATCAACTTCGACATGTCGGGATTCAACGTGGCTTGCCCTCATCCAATCCCCCACAGCTGCCAGACATCAAGTAATCAACGAGACTTCTGGGCCCGAGTCTGCTGAAAACGAGAGGTAGAGTTGGGTGTCATCAGTAGGACTAAGATTCTGTCACTTTTCCTCCCTAAAAAGTCATCTCTAGATCATGGTAGAAAAGATAAAAAATAACGAAAAAGTCATGGGTCAAAAAAAGTTCCATTTAATTTTTATTAAATGTTTCTTAGTCAGCAAAAATGTCAACCAAATATCCTCATTCTGTGCTATGAGCACCCCAACTTCTCTCCCCCATTTGTTATTGGGACTATGTCTCCTGATTGCTGGGATGCTATCTCCAAAGTCCCAGTTATGTCCCTTCTATGCCTGTTTCAGGGCCACCCCCTATGCCCGCCTTGAAGCCGCCTTGGTCCTGTAAAGCTGGAAGCATGCAGTAATTGGCCAGTGAATGTGTCTGTCAGTCTGTTGAGTTGCTCCCCATCCTACAGCCTCTCTCCCCTGCCATGCCAGGTGCCTGCCTCTGACTGGCACTGCATGTACTGCTATTTATCTGAATAATGGTCTTCAAGGGGATAACTTCAATTGCTTATAAAATTGGGTCCCTCTGTCAAATCATCCTTTTCTTTGGCAGAGATGATCGAGAAGGTGTGGGATAAGTTTCTGCTACCACTCTGCTCTACTGTCCCTCCTCCTCCAGGTAACATCATTAGGGGGAGTTGCCCCAAGGGCTTGGTTGGACTGGAAAGGGGGGTGGGGTGTTGGTTCCCAAGGCCCGGGGAATCCCCCCCACCTGTGACCACTCTGCTCTGCTGTCCCACCTCCTCCAGGTAGCATCATTAGTGGGAGCTGCCCTGAGGGCGGTTCTGCCAAAGGGCGAAGTGCCGTTGGCGGGCGGTGGAGGTGGCCAGTAGTTATATCATTTCTGCATGGCAAAGCGGCCCCAGCACAGTACAGTACAGCGGCAGTGGCTCAGAGTGTGCCTCCGCCTCCCCCCCCCCGGCCTAGTTGGGAGCAGGGGGTGAAGATACATGACTGAGGGATGTGTGTATTATATTTATTGTGTGGGGAATTGTGAGGGAGGGTAAACTGTGGGTAGTGGGTGAGGGGGTTGGGTGTGTTTGTGAGGGTTAGTAGCCTCCCTCTGGTGGCAGGAGAGGGAGGTGGGGGGG